>ML677333.1:20277707-20299881 GCA_007922305.1 Dermatemys mawii | reverse complement strand
CACCAAAATGGAAAGAAATTTTAAGATTTAGAAAACTGGACCTAAATATCCCATCAATTCTGATTTGTTTTGTTTTACTCATAGCTACCAAAAAAAAGTAAGCAGCAGCTCGTGAACATCTTTAGTGAGGCTCTACGATCCCTAATTTATTTTTAAAAAACTCATTGAACCAGGTATCTGCCATTCCCTGCCAAATCTAATACCTCGGAAGTTCAAAAACTTGTTTTAATGAAAAAAAAATAAAAGGCATAACTCTCATCGGAAATAAACTTTTGGCACGGTAAAGTAGAATAAATATTCATATCAAGGCAGTATAATTCCAGTATTCATATTGCACCATTAAGGCTTTTGGAGATACCATGGGCTGAATTTTGCTTTGGATAATCACCTACAATTTCTACTGTAATCATTCCAAGGACAGAATTTGTTCCACTATACCAGCGGTGGGCAACCTGCAGCCCATCAGGGTAATCTGACTGCAGACTGTGAGAAATGTTGCTGACATTGACCACTCGCAGGCCTGGCCTCCAACAGCTCCCAGTGGTCGTGGTTTGCCATTCCCAGCCAATGAGTGCTGCGGGAAGAGATGGGCCAGCACAATCAGATTATCCTGATGGGCCACATGCAGCCTGAGGGCAGCAGGTTGCCCACCACTGCACTATACCAATACAGTAGACTCTCGATTATTCAGGATGATAGGGAAAAAATTAATCCTGGTTAATAAAATCCCAGATAATCACCATCCATAGGAAATATGGCGGGGGAGGGTTGGTTCACCAGCCACCCTGTGCTGGGGGCAAGAGGGTGTTGGTTCACTGGCTGCCCTGCGCCCTGGTGGTTTTTTGTTTTTTCTTTTGTGCTTGGGGCGGCAACAATGCCAGAGCTGGCCCTGCAAGTTACGCATATATTTTTTCTGACATCCTGGTTAATCCACAACCTTGTTAACCCAGTCCTGGATAATCGAGAGTCTACTGTATATACCAAATATTCACCTATTAACTGTTTAAGTATAGTAGACATTTTAAGTATTTCAACAATGAATTACCTCACCCTAATTTGTTTATAAAGTAATACATCAGCGCATCTCAATTCTACAAAGTTCACTATAAGATTTATTTTGAATATTTTCCTAAAGGTCCTTCCTACTAAAATTCCTGTGTAACCGATTTGTACAATACTAAATATGGAAGAAATTGTAAGAACAGCAGGACAATGGAACAGACTGCCTAGGGAGGTTTTGAAAGCTTCTTCACTGGAGGTTTTCACAAGAAGGCTGGATAGCGACCTTTCTTGGACGATTTAGACACAACAAATCCCCCATCTTGGCAGGCAGTTAAGTAGATGACCCTTGCGGTCCCTTCTAACTTTATGATTCTATGCTTTTGAACTGGACTTACTTGCGATTCGTTTCTTTCCTTTCAATTAAACATGTTCCTTCTAAAGATACCCCTGCAAACAACCCTCGTGATTTGCAGTATGTATAGACAGCAGCTGAACTTCGTACGGCAACATCACCTTCTAAATTTCTACCAAAAAAAAAAGTTTGCATCACTATTATGAACATGCTGTTGTAACATAAACAGCAATTGACAACTGCTCATTATAATTTTACAATTCGCTGGCATGATAATCAAACTATTTCTGACAATCTGCATTTCTTATTGTCTGATTACTTCGCTGCTTTTTTTTTTTGCTACAACAAATGCATTCCTTGCTTATTTTCCACATCTGGATTTTGAGAGACAGTAAAAATGCACTATGGATGAGAAGTACAATGAGTATGGAAATAAAAATTAATTAAATTATCCAGTCTCTCAGACAATGAAATAAAGAGCAATTTTAAAAATGTGATAAAATTGTACAGAAAGATGGCTTGTTTTCCTTTTAAATATATAGATTTGCAGATTTAAGCTGCAGTCATGTGTTCATCTGTAATTTAAGTATTTTTTACCTATAGGTTGTAAGGAGCCTTTGCTTCATGTCTATCTGTTCCTTTTCCCTCTGATCAATCCTATTATTTCCATCGAAGATTTTAAAAAAAGCCAATGCAATATAAATTTAAATTGATATGTTTTTAAAATATTGTCAGACAACTCAATGCATTACACTACTTCTACTTTAAAGATAAAATAGCTATTTCCCATATATACGTTGTTTGAACTGCAGTTTTCTAGAACACTTAACTTTAAACTGTTGGCACACAACATTGGTATCATTTATTTATTTATTTATTTGTGCTATGCAGGGGAGCAGAGCAGGAAGCAGGAATTTTGTTTTGTAAGGGAGTATGTAGAAACATAGGAATTGCCATGCTGTCTTTGGTTTAAGGTCCATCTAATCCAGTATCCCGTTTCCAGCAGTGGCCAGTACCAGATGCTTAAAAGGAAGGTGTCAGAACCTTGCAAAAGCTAATTCTGGAATAATCTGCCCCCCATATTAGGTCTCAGCTGATTCTCTAATATTTAAAAATCACTTAAGCATGAGGTTTAACATCTCTTCTCCAACATTTTTCTTCATTAATAAGACAACGTGGGATATGTTTGATACCCATTAAAAATATCCAGTTCTTGAATTGGATTAAGTTTTAGATTTGAACAACTTTGTAAAACCATGATTTTCATAGTTTAATTACATGTTAATGTATGAAAAAAATTACCAGTTTTGAATTTCTCACCTTTTAATTTTATTGAATATCTCTTTGTTTTTGTGTTATCAGACAAGTTAAACAAAAATTCCTGATCTATCTTCTCTCTATCATTCATTATTTTATATACTTCTACTATGTTCCCTCTTATTCACCTCCTTTCTATGGTAAGCAAACCAGTCTTTTAAGACTCTCTTTCTATGAGAGCTCTTTTTATGCCCTTGATCATTCTTGTTGCTCTTTTCTGAACCTCTCTAGTTCTGTAGTATCCTTTTTGCGATGGGGTAACCAGTATGCTCAACAGTATTCAGGTGATGTGGCATTAGAATATTCTCTCTGTGTTTCATCATCCCATTCCTCAAACAACGTAGCATCTTGTTTGTCTTTTAGACCACAGCTGCACATTAAGCAGAGGTCTTCAGTGAGCTGTCAATAATGATGCCCATGTTCCTTTCCTGGACTGATACAGTTAATTCAGAACTCTTGTTAATGTGTATGAGAAGTTTAGATTTTCTCCTTCAATATTTATTACATTGTATTTATCAACATTACATTATTTATTAATTGTATTATTGTATCACTTAGCAATGCCAGCCATGAATCAGGACCCCACTGTACCAGACCCTGTATAAGCAGAACAAAAAGATCCCTATCCCAAGAGGTTTACAATCTATGCATAAGACAAGAGACAAACAGGTGGATACAGACAGATGGACAGAGGAGAAAAAGGAGACAAAATAACATTGGTCATCATGATACAGGGTTGCAGTCTCATGTGTTTGAATAACTCTAGCTATTTGCTCTTTGAAATCCATTTTGGCCCTTCCAATTTCCTCTTGTATTTACTGCCTGATATAATTTATGCTCCTGTGTATTAGCTTTACTAGGGTCAGATTTCCAGATTTTGAAGAATTTCTGTTTGAAGAGACTCTCAGACCTAGCAATGAAGCCATATTGGTTTACACTCCTTGCCTTACACGGTTTTATAGTTGTATAGTATACATGTCTTCTGAATGCCTGTTTTCATTTTAGAGTTAGCTCAAGGTGTAGCTCAAGTTTTCCCCTGTAACATGACTCCCATCCACACAAACACATCTCTTAGCTTAAGTTAGGTGATGGTTTAAACTTGAGCTAGCTGCTCTGTCAGGAAATGAAGGTTGAAGCTTATGTGCTACTGCTGCTCAAACTGGTAACACAATGGCAATGCAGCAGCTGAAGGCACAACTCATCAGGTGTTAATTCATTCCCTCTGCTAATCTAGTCACTTTGTGTAGCTCAAGTGTGTTGTTTCAGAAGGCAAGTCTACATGTGTGGTGGCATGTAAAGTACAGACACTGAACACCCAGCTAGTATGGGTATAAATATCAGTGTTGATGGTGAGACATGACTTACAAAGGTAGAGTGTCCTACACATGTAAACATTCAGAATATATACAGCATACATGTTCTCTACATGTCCATGAAGTGCCTCCCATGTGTACACTGTTCTTTTTAGTGGTGAAACAACAGGGAAGAAGGAACTCGGGAGAAAAAAAACTTGGTCTAACTGTTGTAGTGAAGATAAGTTGAGAGGCTTATTGTGATTTTAGTATCATCCATGCCACTTCTAGGAATTTTACTTCCTTTACTTTTGGTTTAGGGCCTTTTTGTATAACATTCTCATTTCATTGTCTAACATTCTGATTATCTATCCCTTTCTTAATGGTTCCTAACATTTTGTTAGTTTTAACTGCCACTGCACATTGAGTGGATGTTTTCAGAGAGCTATCCACAGTAACTCCAAGATCTCTTTTTTGGGTGGGAATAGCTAATTCAGAACCCATCATTTAGTATGTACAGTTGGGATTACATTTTCCAATGTGCATTACTTTGTATTTATCAACATTAAATTTAATCTGCCATTTTCTTGCCCAGTCACCCAGTTTTGTAAGGTCCCTTTGTAACTCTTTATGGTCTGTTTTGGACTTAACTAGTTTCACTAATTTTGCAAAATTTGCCACTTTTCCAGATCATTTATCAATACATTGCATAGCACTGGTCCTAATACAGACTTCTAGTACAGATCCCTGGAGGACACCACTATTTGCCTCTCCACATTCTGTCTTGATGCCCTGTTTGTCTCTCCCACAATCATTTTCATATATTTCTCATGCTGTCCTCTCAAATAGTAGATCAGCTCAGGAAGAGCTGTTCCACTAAGCCTCCTCATTGAAATCCAATCTTAAAACTGACTTCTGCCATTATGTTCAGAAGAAGGGTATTGGATGTATTTAAAGAAAACTGCCCACCCAGATTCTATGCCATAACCTATAACTGGCCAAAACCAGGGTACGACCAACTGGAGTGTGTAATCAGATATGTATGGAATGATTCTAAGCATATGGCAGAACCGAGGGCAAAGCAAGAGTTCTAAATTTTATCTGCAACAAAGCGCATTACTTTAAATGTCAGAAGTGAAAAGTTGTAATCCTGGACTTCAAAGGGAGGTCTCACAGTAGTCTCCAATATAGATGCCCACAAAAAGTCAGTGTACCAAGATATTTTTCTTAATGCAAAGTATTTCTTTGATATTCATATTTATTAATCTTACACCAGAAGTTATTCAGTCAGCCATGTGTACACATGACTTTCCTGAATAACCACATATGCTTTTTTCTGTGATCCTACTCTTTTCTCCTCTATCCAAACCCCAAGCATTGTGCTATTGCTCCTTTATCACAGCATATGCATAGTCTAAGCTATCTGGGGCAGCAAGGTACCTAACACATTTCTAAGCAATGTAAAATAGTAAGTAGGAGATTGCACGTTACATGTTACTATACATAATAAGAATACTTCCGCTAAAGAGACGGAATGGAACCCTATCTAGCTCCCCAGGTAAAGGAAAGAATAAATTATATGGAGAAACTCAGTCTTGCATGAAATCTTGGTATGCAACCCCAAGACTTTTGTTTGTTCATTCCTTGGAGATACTAGGAGGCTCAGGCTGGAAGTAAAAAGACTTCAGAATGAACAGGTAGGAGCTATCAAAATATAAAGTTAGTCTTTAAATTAAAATTTCAGTTTGACATTTATAACCAGAAAAAAACCCCCATAACCCTGATCTATTATCAAAATATGGATTGCATCCTGATTTAACCACCTAGCCATGGGGAAAATCTAACGTTACAGGACGCAGTTATGATTAATATTAAATTGCTAAATCCAGTAAACAAACAAGGAAATGGCAAAATATTCGCCTTATAACCTCTGGTATGTTAGGAAGAGAGTCTCATTTAATATTTGGAATAAAAAAAGTGATGTTGTTTAAAAGGACACTTAAAACAATTATTTGCATTATAAAAAGTGCTCTGTAACAGCCTTTTAAAGACCCCCAAAACACTCTATTATCCTTTCCACCTACAAACAATCTCCATCCAAGCTAGACTGAATTTCTATTAGCTTCTTCTTTCCCATTGCTTTTTGCAGGCCTGAGATTGCACAATCTGTGTCCAACTAAAATGGCATAATACCAAAAAGACAACACTGGCCAAGCGAATGATAGATTTTCCACAAAATTACTGAGCAGTTTCTTAGAATAAACAAGTAAAACTTACAAGTATATTTTCAATAGGATTAGGGAAGCACTTTTTCGTTAATACATACATTTAGAACGTTACTTGAATTTTATATTTTAGTACTACTCACCTCCCCAAAGGCCCAATTGCCACTGTAAAATTTCCTCCAAGTGTAAGATTGCCACCTTTTGCAAAAGCTTCAACTGCTCTTTCATGGTTCAGTATTATTACTAAATCTGAGACCTAGAAATCAAGTAAAAAACAACTATATTTGCTACTTGAAACAAATGTTTGAAAGTTCATCTATCTCAAGAACGAAAGAACACAAACATGCAAACCTGTAGATCAGCAAAAACATAAGAGTATATAAACCATTTTCTGGATATCCTCCCAGTGAAAAATTAGACTAAGAAACAGCATTTTTTGTTACTCTTGATCATTTAAGTATTGTGGCAAGAGAGATTTTTGTCGTTGTTGCTGTTCTCTCTCTCTCTCCTCTTTGTTTACCATTCACCTGTCCTGAAAGAAGGAAGCAACAGGAAAAAGAAAAAAGTAATTGAGGAAAATACCTGTGATTACGGTTTCCCATTATTAATGGAAACCCAACACCTCCATTTTCCCTCTTTCCTGCTCCAGCTTCTGGACTATGGAATTATACTAATGGGAGCACTCTAACCAAGGGATCGAGGACCTACCAATGATTTGGAAACAATCAGAGACTTGACTTAAGCCAGCAGTTTATCCTATCACTGCTACAAAAATCAATAGTGAATAGTTAGATTACTTATAAGATCACCATCCCCCAATAGTGTTGAAATTTCACTCATAAAGGGAAGAAATGTAAAAAAGTAAGCCTAACAATAACATGCAAATTGAACAGCATGCAGTAACAAGGTCTGAGGCCATACATTGAACAATGAGGAAAACACAAAATACTGAATAGGTGTTTATTAAGTGATCACTGGAATGCCTTGCTAAAAGCACAGGCTGGCATGGCACTGCACCCCACAGGGCAGCCCAGGGAGGTTGCTGTGATTTAGACAGGCCCCCAAAGGTCTCTAAATTACATTTGTGGCATCTCCAGTCACACAGCTGGCCCAGGATCAGGAAGGTAGAAAGATTGATTAAAGCCACACTAGTCTCCCTCTCCTTTGGGCTGTGAATCTCACCCAAGGAAAGCAAATGTAGCACCAATACTAAAACTTTTATCCTAACTAAAATAACGGAACAAATATAAAGGGACAATGAGGCTTGGTCTACACTACAATGCTTGCGTCAATCTACTTATGTCAGTGTCTACACTACAATACTGCTTCTCCCGAAGTAAGTCGCCCCCTACACCAGCACAACAACTCCACCTCCACGAGCGGTGCAGTGCTTATGTATATGTAGTAAGATCAACCCAGTGCCTGGGCAGACGCTGCATTACTTACATCACCTCTTGGCTGTCAGTCCTGAGTGGGGCTGACAGCTGGAGCCCCTACACCAGGGGTGGGCAAACTTTTTGGCCCGAGGGCCACACTGGGCTTCAAAATTGTGCAGAGGGCCAGGTAGGGAAGGCCGCTCCCCCATCCAACCCCCACCCACTTCCTGCCCCCGACTACCCCCTCAGAAACCTGACCCATCCAACCCCACCCCTCCTTGTCCCCTGATCGCCCCCTCCAGAGACCCCCCCACTCTAATTGCCCCCCAGAACCCCACCCTCTATTTAGCCCCCCTGCTATCTGTTCCCTGACTGCCCCATCTCGAGACCCCCCACACCCTAACCACCACCTCCGGCCCCCACCACTTAAGACCCAACAACTGGCTTACCTGCTCAGCCGGGCGCAGGGCCCGGAGGCTCACAGCACTCCACCCAGCCACACGTCTTGCCACGGCATCCCAGGCCGGGAGTGCGGGGCCCCGCGTCTTGCTGTGGTCAGCCTGACACCCCGTGGCAAGACGCGCTTGGCCCAGGCCCTGGCCGGGAGTGTGGGGCCGCGTAGCTTGCCGCGCTCAGCCTGGCCCCCCGGCCTGGAGTGCAGGGCTGTGCGGCTTGCCGCGCTGAGCCCCCACAGCTGGGAGTGCAGGGTCGCGCGGCTTGCTGCGCTCGGCCCGGGACCACTTGCCTCACTCCCGGCCCAAGCTCAGTGGGCTGGATAAAAATGGCCAGCGGGCCACTTGTGGCCCGCAGGCCTTAGTTTGCCCACGTCTGCCCTACACCTTCGCAATCTGGTGCTGACAGTCCAAGATGTCAGACAGGCACCAGGCTGACAGCTGGGTCTGCTAGCACCAAGGCAGAGAAGTGAGCCCAGTAATTGGCTGACAGCTGGGGCTGTTGGTGCCGGGGCTGCCGGGCTCTAGCTATCACTGTCCCACAATGCCCCACTACAGTCAGTGGAAGTGCTCCTGGTGAGGATGTGCAGCACTGACAGAAGGAGCAGGGAGGTGATGTGGATAACCACTTTAATTACTGCGGTGGCTGTATGTCGACTTAAGTCAACTTAATTTTGTAGTGTAGACAACCCCCTAGAGAACCATGATCAAGAACCAGCCTGAGCTTTTTTTTTTTTTTTTTTTTTTAGAAAAGGTTGCCTTGTGGATGAAAACTGTCATGGAAACTGAAAGTGTATACGTAAAGGAAAATGAAATAGCAACGTATGGACGTTGAGGAAATTGTCCAGTGGAACCACAGAAAACAGGTGTTAAGTCTTATCTAATGTAACATCTCTATTAATGATCTCAAACAGATCTAATAAAATATAGGTAGGGTACTTAACTGAAATGTGTTACCAAAAACTAAATTAGTTAAATAAATATAAATTATAATAAATGATAACAAAGAATAAATAAAAAGGGACCGTAACCCCGATCAGGTAAAACACTTAATCCTGTGCACTTCAATCTGGGCCCAAATAGATAGAAATATGAACAAGAAAACTAAACAATTTGGAAAATTACAACTATACTTTATTAGGTAGAAAATACAGAGAAATTTAATTGTGAGGAGGAGGGAGAGAAACCTAAGTAACACCAAAGAGATACAAAAATAATTTAGGATAAATTTCAGAAAAAACCTAACAGTGAAACCCATTAGGCGGTGAAATAGTTTTCCAAGTATTTGAAACCCTATCAATTGGGGCATATAAAACTAAGATCAAACTATACACTACTACATATACCCAAAGGAACAGATTAGATGATTTAATAAGTTTGTTGCCTCTCTAATATCTTTGGTATTAGCATTCTAGGATCACAGAATAATTTTTTTAACAATACACAGACCATTTAAAACTGTGGTAACAGATAAACCTTGCAAAGGTCATATCAGACTAACATACTGACTAATCTGAAAAATCATAAATATTAAGACTGTTGGACTGACTACGTATATAGCAATGGAAAATGCAAATGAAAACATTTTATTGAAAACATAAAATACATGGCTCCCTGAATGACTGACCTTTAGGGAAAAAACATCTTTAAGAAATAGTCCCTTGTGGTAAGGATTTTATCAGGTTCAGAACCAAATAACAGAAGCACATTACTGAAGAAAAGAATAAATTCATATATATAGGCTTGGCAGAATTTTTTTTTATAATTCTGACAGATAATATTGATGTTTATTTTAAGCATATTTAAATATTTTTATTGATTTTAATTATCACAGTTGCAGGAGATTATGGGGTTCAGACTATTATTTAATGCCAAATGCTGAGATTCAAAAGCTAAAGTTTTATAACCTTTAAAACACGAATTGTCAACATCACACCTACATATACAAAGTAAATGTTCTTAAATCATCATACCTATTTGTACTCATCTGTTTGTGAAATCAAAAGCCTAAATTACTGGTTTTTTTATTCTAATCAAACATCTCAGGCAGCATCTTTTTTACTTTGCCCATCTCTAAATTTCCACGATCATAGATGGAAATTTTATCAGTTTGCATACAACAAAACTGATATTTACCACACTTAAGTACAATTAAGAGAATGAACTGAGTAATTGCTGGGACGTAAGGTGTGCCATACGAGAGGCCAGTTGCATATATGGAAAGTGTACCAAGATACTACAGGAACTCTGGAGAAGATACTTCTGGAATAGTTAAGTGCTATGTAGTTTAACAATCATAATTCTGATTTCCTGGATTGCAAGTGCTTTTATGTGTCAAATTTAACATTACATTATTGTTAGGGGAGGGAGGAGGACATCTATCATGTACTTTAATCTACAGAAGTACACATACACATTATATTGAGAACGAAAGAAAGAGCAAGTCCTGTTTGGCTACAAAAATACATATACACATATGTACAAACTAGAATTCCAATGATAAGGCATTTTTTTCTAGTCCCTATGGCTCATGTGCATCACACTTAAAAAAGTTGTCCCTCTATCCAGAAATGTTGTTTTTGGCACTGCTCCAAGACTCAATACAACAAGTCTCAGGCCTGAAACCAGTGTAAATTTAAATCCCTGAGTGTTTCAGCAGGTTTTGCAAAGCCAGTAAGACTAAGAATTAAAGTATGTGGTTTTCTCTAGAGACAAGCGTAAGAAACTTTATACTGGGTACCTCTCACTGTAGCAGACAATGTTTCACCAATGCCACTGACAAGTTTATTACTTCATTTTATAATGTTTAGAAACAGCATGCTCTGTGTAAGAGCACACTTACAGTTGATCTATGCTGGAGTAAGTAAGGCATTTGCACATAAAACTTTTTGTTAATTAATATAATTCATTTTTCTACTGTGCTTTTAACACTGTTTTCATTTAGCTAGGTTTAACTTTAAAAGGGGGCAGTTTTACCCATTTGTTTTTATGTAATTTTCCTTCACTTGTGTCCATCAATTTTTTTTGGGGGGGGGGGGCACTATGCAGTTCCTCCACCATTTAGTATACACAGTTATCTCATTTCACTGTATCTGCAAACACAATCTATATATAATCCTATCAAGTCCAACTACAAAATTTTCTATCCCCTTAATCTTACTTCTTTAACCCTGATCCAATATGTTTATCAAACAGGTCACTTGCTTCTACTCTTTAGAAACGTATTAATTAATGTTTAATTATACTTCAATTAACTAGCAAAGCGATCAGATAAGCTCAGTTAACAAAGAGAACTAATGTACTAATCTTCACTGCTGGATTTTATATCCCATTCAAAACATATCATTTTTATGAAAACATGAGAAAAATTCATACTGTATATGTAATATTCTAAAATAAGTTTCAATTATAGTTCATGTATACTGAAACAATGCACATTTCAAAACATCAAAGAACGTAACATAGAAAACTTTTGTACAATATTACAAATGTATTTAACCCTTACCTCAATTCCAATTTCAAATCCACCACCAAGGCCAGCTATCCCTATTGCAGAAGGAGAAGACCAACCTGACCCACACAAAATAAGACACATATTACAAAATTTCAGTCATACCACCATTTAACAGTAGTATGTTCCCCCTTTACAGAAACTAAAGGTCAACTAATACAATATGAAAAATATTACAAGTCATTGCATTTGACCTCCAAATTTTCAAACTGAAACCTAAGAAATTACAAAGCCAAGTATATTTTTTCTTGTTTTTAAAATGTGCCTCAAAATTTTCAGTGCCTTACAAAACTAAGTTTGAAAGTCATGTTTTCAAAGTAAAAACTGCTTTTCATGGACTGGCAACATCAAGTAGATAGCAAATGAACACAGTGTTGCCTGGGAACAGTTTGTTTGATAAATATTGCAATAGTAAAGAAAAAATGCCAAATTATAAGATTGCATTTCAATAGTTAAAAGGACACAATTACTGAAAAACAACAGTGCACATTGGAAATTTCACTGAAATTCTGATTACCATTCAAAGGGACACTTCAGAGACAGCATCATTTACACTGAAGAACTCTTATTTTAAGCCAGCTGTCTGCAATTTATTTTTATTATATTAAGGTGCATTTTTTCAAACATCATATATTTAGGTTCAAGTATTTAGGTATTTTCGATACCAAGGCTTGTTTAAAAAGATAGCGCAATACTTCACACAGAACATCAGAAATTTGAAAATATGAAGGTTTATGTGGTGCATCAACATAGCTGAACATTTTTAGTTGGTTACTTTTAGTAATGGTCATGTATTTCTACTAACAGTTACTTCCCATTGCTATGCCCCATAAGCTTCACAGCACTTTTGTAAACAAAGAATTAGTTCTCACATTTAAACCGACCAACAGAACAGAAATCTATTGCATACTAAATATCTTCATTAGCTAAGGAACTGTTTTATAACACTGTAGTGAGCTACTGCATATCGAATTCCTAATACATATTACCTAATGTTACTTACAGTAATACTTCTACTGGTAAATATTTATTTTAAACACCATCAACACTTTCTAATTATAAATCAACAGAGACAGACAAATAAGCCTTGGTAAGTTAGTAACAGGATAAGAACGATCAGTGTCAGAAACACCAATGAGCATTTTGAAATATTATTCACCCAGGGCCATTGCCAAGGCTGGGGCAAGTGGCAGCCATCCAGAGCACAACGCCATAGAGGAGGAAAAACAGGACAGAGAAATGCCCAAAAAACTAAGAAGAGGGTGTTAATATGCTTGCTTATCCCATTCCTAAAATGCCTAGTTACATCTCTGCTTCCACCATTTCAGTGTAGCTCTGCCTCTGATTTAGGATTTTGTCCTTGACAGCATTCTTGGCATTATGTAACTAAAAGTTGAACTATAGTCTCTCATCTGAACACTGGTGAAGAAATATTCAGGATATCAAGATGCTTATAGTTTTGACACCCAGTAAGGGAATTGGGGGTTAGCCCCAGCTGCCCCTTGGCAAACTTAGGGTGGCTCGATTGGGTGGCTGAACATGCTGGCCTGTGTTTGGCAAGGAGCTGCAGCCCTGGGGGAGGAAATCTGATAGCACACAGGGAGCTTATTTCTCTTTAAAGTCTCTCCGTGCTCAGCCAGAGAGCCAGCACAGCAGGCACAGCGGGTCCTGAGCAGTCAGAGGAGACAGCAAGCTCCATAGTTCCCAGGTTGTTATTGCTGATGTTCTGTCAGACCGCCAGACCAGCAGGGTGCAGCAGCGCTCTAGTAAAACTATTATTGTTACACTGAGAGATGGGTCTCTGTACACAGCAGCAGCAAACCAGATTTCTTTTTTGTAATCTTAATTTTTATTTAAAAAATACGTTATCTATCCCATCCACCCAGGCCCTTTTAAATTGCCGAGCTCCTGAGCAATTCATCGCTTTGCTCTCCCTGTCGGCAGGCTTGAGATTTCCTAGAATAATCATCATGTGTGTGAACTCCATAAGCAGTACTGGAGATTGGCCTGTAAAAGGTTTTCTCCATAAGGAGTGGCTCAAGGGGCTGTGGTGAGACCTTCAAAATCTGTCCACTAAAAAGTAACAAGTTTAAAACTGGATTGTTTTCTTTACACAACATATAAAACTTCCTATGAAACTCATTTTCAAAAGGTAACACACAAATAATGATAAAATATGTAGATACCCCGATAGGTTAAACATATTACAAGAGATATTAACAATCATGCTTCAAAACAATTCTAAAATTGTACATTATGGGGATATTACATATTGTTCTGAAGGCTTTAGCATTAGATATTGTTACACTGCATGTGCATTAGAAAATATACTGTTTTCCAGCAAAGATGCTGAAAGACTTAAGTCCAGTCAACAGTATTGCTTGTAGAACTAGTGCTGCAATGTTGTTGGAGAACAGATACACAATTTTCTATTGTAAAAATCAGCCTTAGAGACAGGCTATTGGACTAGGCAGATCTCTGGTTTGATCCAGTATGGCATTTCCTACATTCTGTTTATTAAAAGAAAAAAAAAAAGGAAGGAAGAAAAATGAATTACACTTATTTTGAATTTGGATAAACTGAGAGTTTATTTCTGCCTATCAATAGGATATCTGTTCCCACTGTTACTTTGGCAGACCCAGAATATCCTCTGCTCTCCTATCTCAGGAAGCCCTACTCTGATATGGGAGTTGCTGGCAGAAGGTTTAATTACACACTGAAAAAGTACAGGATGGTGTGGAATGTGTGTGTAACTGACTGAAGGCAGATGCTGCTGCTTACAAAATTGTTTGGTCTGCAGCATGTATACTTCCACTGCATGCATCCGATGAAGTGGGTATTAGCCCATGAAAGCTTATGCTTCAATACTTTTGTTAGTCTTTAAGGTGCCACAGGACCCTTTGTCACTTCTGCAATTCCAGACTAACATAGCTACCATTCTGATACTTATTTTGAAGTTTCCTCTGACATAGAAAAGGAACATACACACACTATTTTTTTGACTGAGAAAATGTCAGCTTACCTCCATTAGGAAGACGTGCTAATACAATCCCGCTGCCTCCTCGAGCAGTTACCAGAAATCCAGCTTTGATAACAGACAAAACTGCAAGGCCTTTAGCTTTTGCTATTATATTGGCTAAAAACAAATATTAATTAGTTAAAAATAACATTTTCAAAAAAGCATAAAGAACATACTAAAACACAATCATGACTAAAAAAAAAAACAGCCATATGTTTAACAACTTTGAATAAGAAAGAGACTGAAATAAATTTGTAACAAAATAGTGAGATAAATTAGTGAAATACAGAAAGAAATGGAGACTCAACATCCCTGCCTCAATGGATTTTTCAAGTGGAGAATTTTAGAGTAACAGAGTACATGTTAATCTGTAATCATTTTATAATGATTAAATCTTTTTAACTTGCCAGCAAGTTATAGCAGTATTGGCTGGATGAATGAACTACAAGGTGGACAGAAAACTGGCTAGATCATCAGGCTCAATGGGTAGTGATCGATGGGTCCATGTCTAGTTGGCAGCCGGTATCAAGTGGAATGCCCCAAGGGTCAATCCTGGGGCCAATTTTGTTCAATATTTTCATTAATGATCTGGAGGATGGCATGGATTGCACCCTGAGCATGTTTGCAGATGACACTAAACTGGGAGGAGTGGTCGATATGCTGGAGGATAGGAATAGGATACAGAGGGACCTAGACAAATTAGAGGATTGGGCCAAAAGAAATCTGATGAGGTTCAACAAGGAAAAGTGCAGAGTTCTGCACTTAGGATGGAAGAATCCCATGCACTGTTACAGACTAGGGACCAAGTGGCTAGGCAGGAGTTCTGCAGAAAAGGATCTAGGGGTTACAGTGGATAAGAAACTGGATATGAGTAAACAGTGTGCCCTTGTTGCCAAGAAGGCTAATGACATTTTAGGCTGTATAAGTAGGAGCACTGCTGGCAGATTGAGGGACCTCTATTTGGCACTGGTGAGGCCTCATCCAGATTACTGTGTCCAGTTTTGGGCCCCACATTACAAGAAGGATGTGGAAAAAATTAGAAAGAGTCCAGTGGAGGGCAACAAAAATGATTAGGGGCTGGAGCACAAGACTTATGAGAGGCTGAGGGAACTGAGTTTATTTAGTTCACAAAAGAGAAGAATCAGGGAGGATTCGATAGCTTCCTTCAACTACTTGAAAGGGGGTTCCAAAGAGGATGAATCTAGACTGTTCTCAGTGGTACCAGATGACAGAACAAGGAATAATGGTCTCAAGTTGCAGTTGGGAAGCTTTAGGTTGGATGTCAGGAAAAACTTTTTCACTAGAAGGGTGGTGAAGCACTGGAATGGGTTACCTAGGGAGGTGGAGGAATCTCCTTCCTTAGAGGTTTTTAAGGTCAGGCTTGACAAAGCTCTGGCTGGAATGATTTAGTTAGGGATTAGGTCCTGCTTTGAGCAGGGGCTTGGACTAGACTACACTCCTGAGGTCCCTTCGAATCCTGATAGTCTATGATTAACATTCCCATTGTTATCCATTACTTAGGAACATAATAAAATGACATCAAAAAGTTTTATTATATATCTTTTGGAACACAACTAGTTCAAAATTCAAATAAAACTTGGAACATGGGACAAGGAAGGGAAATTAGAACATAGAGGGGGGAAAAATAGAGATGACAGGAAAAAACAGGATGGAGGGAAAGAGTCAAATGGCCTGATTCTCCTCTTATACCAGTTTTATATTGGTGTATCTCCATTTACCTCCATTTTGATTTACAATAGGGTCATAGGAAAATCATGTACAGAGATTATTTTTAGCAATGTAACATTTCTTAAAAATGTGTATATCAAGGTTACAATTCTAACTTGAGGATTCTAGTGATATTAACAAACTACTACAGATGTACAGGTTTTAATTACTATATCTGGTCTTAGCTGCCAGTCTATACAGGGCAAATATGGAGCCCTCATCCACACCACCCAGATGTCCGCCAACATAGCCACTCTTTTAGTGACTTCTGCTAATGAGAGGTGGAGTGGGGTGAAGAAGGAATAAGCTGTGAGAAGGATTCAGCACAAACCCGCTGGACGAGAATGAATTTTACCTCTTAAGAGTACATTCATTTCCCAAAAATTAAAGCTGTAGGGTCCAGATCTTAATTACACTTGGAGAATATGCACAATGAACACAGTAAGTAATCATGAAGACAATGGGAGTTTTGCCCAAGTGAGATCTAGAGAAGTTGGCCTTTCACTTGCAACAAATTTATATCCTTACTAACCTGGTATGATCTTATCAGGTCCATTTCTGGAAGTTATTTCTGTAAATTCTCGTAATATTTTAGCTGCCTTTTTTGCTTCTGACTTCAAATTGGAAGGTATAGGATTATTCACTGTAAAACACAATAGAAAAATATATAATGTGACTATTGAAATTGTACTCTTGGAGTCACAGTTTAAAAAAGAGTTCATCCTATTTTACTGGTTTATATTTTTAAAGTGACAACAGCTACCTAACACAACGAACAAATGCAATCAATATACATTTGTATGTAGGAACCCTACAAAATATACCAACCACCTAATAACTATACAATCAACACAAAAAGAAATAGTCTCCACTTTCTCTATAAAGTAACTCCTTGCTTAACTCTGTAGTTATTTTCCTGAAAAATGCAACTTTAAGTGAAATGATGTTAAGCGAATCCAATTTCCCTATAAGAATTAATGTAAATTGGTGCGGGGAGGGAGTTAGGTTCCAGGTAAATTTTTTATCTATTATATAAATATATACACACACAGTATACATTTTAAACAATTTAATACTGTACACAGTGATGATGATTGTGAAGCTTGGTTGAGATGGTGAAGTTAGAGGATGGGATATTTGCTTATTGCTAAATGATGAACTAGCTGAGCCCTCAAAGGTTAATATATTGTTGTTAATGTAGTCTCACACTACAAGGCAGAAGGAATAGAGGGAGAGGAGACAGCATGGCAGACAGAGACAGTGACCCACACCCTGTGGGGGAGTGGGGGGAGAGAGATGTGCACTGTCCCTTTAAGTAAGCTGACACCCCCCTGCCCCTTAAATACATTGTCTTTGTAAGTGGAGACAGGAGTTGCTGCCCCAAGCTCTCTCTCTCTCCCCACCTCTGTGTCCCCATCCTACTCTATATGGAGATGGGGTAAGCAGGGTGCAGGAGCGCCCCCGACATTAGGCCCCCTTTCCACCTGCTTCCCCCGTGGACAGCAAGCAGAAAGCTCCTGGGAGCAGCTTCAAGGCAAAGGGCAGGAGGAGCACATGGCAATGGTGGGAGGGACAACTTAACTACAGGCAACTGATAGCCTGCTAGGCAGCTGCTGCACAGGGAACTTAGGGGAGCGGGGAACTCATAGGGCAACTGCTGGTCTACCCTGGTCCTGAGCCCCTACCAGCTAGCTACAATAGGCTGCTCTTTCTGCAAGCAGTGAACAAAGCAGGGGACTGCCAAACGATGTTAGAAGGGAGCATTGCACAACTTTAAATGATCATATTCCTGAATTGATCAGCAAGGTAACAACAAAATGACGTTAACTGGGATGCCTTGAAGTGAGGAGTAGCTGCACTTTACATCACAAGCACTATTTTCTTCCTCAGAAGCCTTTTTTATTAAAAAAAGTCTGAAAGTGCACAAATTCAAACTATTGTGGACCAAAGGGCAAGGGGGGGGGGAGGAGCAAAATTCCAAAGGAAAAAGGCTTTCACAAAGAACATCTCGTAAACAGCAACTTCTTTTTTTATACCGAAAGGGATCCAGCTGAAGCGCCTCTGTAAACTTCAACTGTGGAAGTGCAACATAGGGAGAGGGACAGTCTCACAGGAAGGAAGATCCTGTCATTTAGGGTTTTATTTGTCGAACATCAGCATCAGCTCCCCTCTTGAAACCCACAAAGCAGCCAATTTTTAATAAGAATGACACATTGAGACCTTCCCATAAGTTAATTACATTTTCATTTAAGCAATTAATAGAATGTTTGTCACCTGTTTACTAGCAATTACTTGTTTTTTAGCACCCCAAAAATATGCTAGGTGATTAAAAAAAGTTATCAAATCACTGACCCTACCTAAAAGATTGTAAAATATGAGGCACCAATCCTGTAAGTAAACACATAGTTATGTGAATAATTTTACATGTGAGCAGTACTGTTGTGTTCACAAATTAAGGAGGGCCAGCACTCTTCCCTTGTGGCAGATAGAGTAAAAGCCAGTACTGGTTCTTAAAAATACTGAAAGGAAGCAGGAGTATTATGCTACTTTTTCCAATATGAAATATTCCTGCCTCTCACGATTTCTGGTTTTACTAGCAGAAAATGATCTTAAAATAAGTAATCCTTTAGGCATTAAATCCAGAAAATTTTTTTAAAGAAAAATGAAAGAAAAATCACATTAGCAGAGTAGTGAATAAGTGAAAAGTTAGCTACTCTAATTAAAGCTCCTTAAACTTTCATTCACTCCTTTGCTCTTCGTAACTTTTTAACCCATAACCACAGGGTCAAAGCCTTCAATCAACAAGGAAGGCACATCAATGACTCTTGAGTAGCATTTCTAAATTGGCCAAATAGTAGAAGAATTGCCCCATGATCATTAAGCCCTACAAGCCTAAGAACAAGATGAGACATTAGGTTGCTTCCAAAAAAAAAACAACAAAAAAATACAATAAAAAGCAACAGAAAAAAAAAACCCTTAAAGTACTGCTTTTACACACATTTTATGATTTTCAGTTAAACTCAAGATATTTCTACATGAACATTTTCTTGTTATATAAGAAAACTTGTGATTATCTGGTTAGATGTCTTCATGCAAGCATCTGATTTTGAAAGATCATCATCCTTCCAGGGAGCTGAGAGCGGCCGAACCTACGGCCACTCAGGAAAACAAAACATCTTGTGGCCAGCCAGAGGCCAACTCACATAACAAGTCTGGGACCCCTGATGTGGAGAATACTTAATGTTTTGTATTAATATCAAAGCCTAAACTCTCAGGTACTTCAGAGAAGTCCAGAAAAAACTTTGGCTATTGATTCAGTTTAAGTTTTATAACAAACACGCCTGCTGTAAAAACTGCTAAATATATATTTGTTCTGTATACACATTTGGTCTGGAATACATTATGAATTTGAAACAAACATTCAGCCGTAGATAAATTAGTCAGGAAACGTTATGTACTCTTATTAGAGCTATCAATTAGTCATAATTAACTCATACAATTAACTCAAAAATTAATTGTGATTAAGTGCACAGTTAGTAGAATACCAACTGAAATGTATTAAATATTTCTGGATGTTTTTCTACATTTTCAAATATATCAATTTCAATTACAACATAGAATACAAAGTGTACACTGTTCGCTTTATTTTGTTACAAATATTTGCACTATAAAAATGATATAAATTATATTTTTCAATTCACCTCATACAAGTACTGTAGTCCAATCTCTTTATCATGAAAATGCAACTTACAAATTTAGTTTTATTGTTCCATAACTGCACTCAAAAACAAAACAATGTAAAACTTTAGAGCCCGCAAGTCCACTCAGTCCTACTTCTTGTTCAGCCAAACATTAAGAGAAACAAGCTTGTTTACATTTACAGGAGATAATGCTGTCCACTTCTTAATTACAATGTCACCTGAAAGTGAGAACAGGTGTTCGTATGGCACAGGTGTAGCTGATGTTGCAAGATATTTGTGTGGCTGATGCGCTAAAGACTCATATGCCTCTTCATGCTTTGGCCTTAGTTCCAAAGAACTTGTTTCCATGCTGATGACACTCATTAAAAAAAAAAAAAAAATGAATTAAATTTCTGACTGAACTCCTTGGGGTAGAATTGTAGATCTCCTGTTGTATTTTACCCACATTCTGCCATATATTTCATGTTATAGGAGTCTCAGATGGTGACTCAGCATGCTGTCCGTTTTAATGACACTTTCACTGCAGATTTGACAGAGCGCAAAGGTACCAATGTGAGATTTCTAAAGATAGCTACAGCATTTGACCCAAGATTTAAGAATCAGAACTGCCTTCCAAAATCTAGTGAACTTGCCAGGGTGATCAAGCAAGCCTTGCATGATGATGATGAAGAAATACCCTTTTTTCTGCTGATGAACTCCAAGGCCTGTTTGGGGAGTATATGGAAAGGGAGCAGGAAGACAGACAAATAATAAACTTGTGCATCTCACCAGTGGCCCCGTGTAATTCCACAGCCCCAAGCATTCACCGGAGATTACTTACAAATTTGCATTGCCAAGCTTTATTATCCAGGCAGCAGCACACATCTCTGACAACAGTTCTGACAGTTGATTTTCGAAACCAAATGAATTAGCTACTGACTGGTAGCAAACAAAGAAGGCAAGTTTCTGTAGGGTGATGACCGTTTGTTTCTCTGCTTTGAGAGGGACTTACACATTGGTGCTCTGTCACTGTAGCTCCATGGCGAGCTCTACACACAGTTTGAGGAGAGTGCAACAAAAAAAAATGTAGGGTTTTTTGTTACATAACCGCACTCAAAAACAAAACAAATGTAAAACTTTAGAGCCTACTTCTTGTTCAGTCAATTGCTAAGAGAAACAAGTTTGTTTACATTTACAGGCGATAAAGCTGCCCACTTCTTAATGTCACCTGAAAGTGAGAACAATCCTAAATTCCATGGACATTTTGCCAATGCAACTGGAGTACCCTGTACAAACAACAGTCATGACTGTGGTGCTCAGCAGGGCTTCCTCCACTCTGCTTGATAAGAGTTTGAAAAATTTGTTTAATTACCCAGCCTGGCTAATAGCCATTAATGGACTTAACCTCCATGAATTTATCCAGTTCTCTTTTAAACCTTGTTATAGTCCTAGCCTTCACAGCCTCCTCAGGCAAGGAGTTCCACAGGTTGACTGTGCGCTGTGTGAAGAAGAACTTCCTTTTATTTGTTTTAAACCTGCTGCCCACTAATTTCAATGAGCGGCCCCTAGTTCTTCTATTATGGGAATACGTAAATACCTTTTCCTTATTCACTTTCTCCATGCCACTCATAATTTTATATACCTCTATCATATCCCCCCTTAGTCTCCTCTTTTCCAAGCTAAAAAGTCCTAGCCTCTTTAATCTCTCCTCATATGGGACCCATTCCAACCCCCTAATCATTTTAGTTGCCCTTCTCTGAACCTTTTCTAATGCCAGTATATCCTTTTTGAGATGAGACCACCACATTTGTACACAGTATTCAAGATGTAGGCACACCATGGATTTGTATAGGGGCAATAAGATATTCTCCGTCTTATTTTCTATCCCTTTTTTAATGATTCCTAACATCCTGTTTGCTTTTTTGACTGCCGCTGCACACTGCATGGACATCTGCAGAGAACTATCCACAATGACTCCAAGATCTTTTTCCTGATTAATTGTAGCTACATTAGCCCCCCATCATATTGTACGTATAGTTGGGGTTATTTTTTCCAAAGTGCATTACTTTACATTTATCCACATTAAATTTTATTTGCCATTTTGTTGCCCAATCACTTAGTTTTGTGAAAGTGACAAAGAGTCCCGTGGCACCTTAAAGACTAACTAAAGTATTAGAGTATAAGCTTTCGTGGGCTAATACCCACTTTGTCGGATGCATG
>ML677333.1:20082105-20277307 GCA_007922305.1 Dermatemys mawii | reverse complement strand
GGACTCTTTGTCACTTCTGCAATTCTAGACTAACAAGGCTACCCCTCTGATTCTTAGTTTTGTGAGATCTTTTGAACTTCTTCACAGTCTGCTTGGGTCTTAACTATTTTGAGCAGTTTAGTATCATCTGCAAACTTTGCCACCTCACTGTTTACCCCTTCCTCCAAATCATTGATGAATAAGTTGAATAGGATTGGTCCTAGGACTGACCCTTCGGGAACACCACTAGTTACCCCTCTCCATTCTGAAAATTTACCATTTATTCCTACCCTTTGTTCCCTGTCTTTTAACCAGTTCTCAATCCATGAAAGGATCTTCCCTCTTATCCCATGGCAACTTAATTTATGTAAGAGCCTTTGGTGAGGGACCTTGTCAAAGGCTTTCTGGAAATCTAAATACACTACATCCACTGGATCCCTCTTGTCCACATGTTTGTTGACCCCCCTTCAAAGAACTCTAATAGATTACTAAGACATGATTTCCCTTTACAGAAACCATGCTGACTTTTGCCCAACAATTTATGTTCTTCTATGTGCCTGACCATTTTATTCTTTACTATTGTTTCAACTAATTTGCCCGGTACGGACGTTAGACTTACCGGTCTGTAGTTGCCGGGATCACCTCTAGAGCCCTTTTTAAATATTGGCGTTACATTAGCTATCTTCCAGTCATTGGGTACAGAAGCCGATTTAAAGGACAGGTTACAAACCTTAGTTAATAGTTCTGCAATTTCACATTTGAGTTCTTTCAGAACTCTTGGGTGAATGCCATCTGGTGCCGGTGAATTGTTACAGTTAAGTTTATCAATTAGTTCCAAAACCTCCTCTAGCGACACTTCAATCTGTGACAATTCCTCAGATTTGTTACCTACAAAAGATGGCTCAGGTTTGGGAATCTTCTTAACATCCTCAGCCATGAAGACCGAAGCAAAGAATTCATTTAGTTTCTCCGCAATGACTTTATCATCTTTAAGTGCTCCTTTTGTATTTCTATCATCCAGGGGGCACACTGGTTGTTTAACAGGCTTCCTGCTTCTGACATATTTATAAAACATTTTATTATTACCTTTTGAGTTTATGGCTAGCTGTTCTTCAAATTCCATTTTGGCTTTTCTTATTACATTTTTACACTTAATTTCACAGTGTTTATACTCCTCTCTAGTTACCTCAGTAGGATTTGACTTCCACTTTTTAAAAGATGCCTTTTTATCCCTCACTGCTTCTTTTACATGGTTTTTAAGCCACGGTGGCTCTTTTTTAGTTCTTTGACTTTGTTTTTTAATTTGTGGTATACATTTAAGTTGGGCCTCTATTATGGTGTCTTTGAAAAGTGTCCATGCAGCTTGTAGGGATTTCACTTTAGTCACTTTACCTATTAATTTCCGTTTAACTAACCCCCTCATTTTTGCATAGTTCCCCGTCCTGAAATTAAATGCCACAGTGTTGGACTACTGCAGTTTTGTTTCCAGCACGGGAATGTTAAATGTTATTATATTATGATCACTATTCCCCAGCGGTCCTGTTATAGTTACCTCTTGGACCAGCTCTTGCGTTCCAGTCAGGACTAAATCAAGAGTTGCCTCTCCCCTTGTGGGTTCCTGTACCAGCTGCTCCAAGAAGCAGTCATTTAACGTATCAAGGAATTTGGTCTCTGCATTTCGTCATGAGGTGACATGTACCCAGTCAATATGGGGATAACTGAAATCCCCCATTATTATTGAGTTATTTATTTTGACAGCCTCTCTAATCTCCCTTAGCATGTCATTGTCACTATCACTGTCCTGATCAGGTGGTCGATAATAGATTCTTATTGTTATATTCTTATTAGAGCATGGAATTACTATGCATAGAGATTCTATGGAGCATGTGGATTCATTTAAGATTTTTAATTCATTTGATTCTACATATTCTTTCACATTAGTGCCATATGAGTGAGAAGGAAACAAACAGATTGGAAACAGATTCATAATCACAGTTTCAATTATTTTGGTAATTTATTTCATAATACTTGTCAGCAAGTATGTCTGCAACTATACAGATACACAAAATTTCCCCCCCAGGAGTAGAGAGTTAAAGAAACCCTCATGACAACTCAGTTCCTGATTATCTGCCCTCCTACCCCAAGCCCAGCCATGCCCCCACCCAAATACACCCAGCCCCCACAAAGCCCAGCTGCAGGGCCCCTTGTTGCCCAGATAGCCACACCCCCTCTCAACCCAGAGCTCAACTACAACTCTCCCCCCAACCCCCAAAGCTTAGGGATCCAAAAGGAAAAACAGCCTGATGCTTGGTCCCAGATGTGTGTGGAGTTGCCTGGATGCTACCATTGCCTTCTCTCAGGGCATGCTGGGAATTACAGCTGTTGGGAACCCTCTAGTTCCCCCCTCCCTCCCCCGGAAGCATCTTCTATGTGCGAGCTGAGCTCTGCCAGGTCCAGCAGCCCCTTTCTGTGCGGGGGAAGGAAATTTCTGCAAAATTTTGCATTGCACAGTGGCAAGGAGTAGAATGTTCATACTCTCTACAGCTGGATTTGAGTACCAAGTCCTTTGCACCAACTGCATACTATGTATCTTCTGTATTTGTGCACAAGATCCAAGCAAAAATGCAAAACATGAAAGATAATGATATAATTCAGGAGGATGAAGGACCTATGGATCAGAGCTACTTTTGGCCTACCCGAGAGCACTGTTTCAGATAATAGGATACCTTCTGTATCAATAAAGTTTGAAGATGGTACCAATCTGCTCTGTACCATGCCCAAGGAAATGCGATATTTAGAGTCCCATGCATTTTCTCCACTAAGTTTGTAGCTTGCATATTGGAGGAACATCAGGAAACACCATTCCCTATTGCATTAGGTCATGCTTTATACAATATTAAGAGTATCCCTCATGAAAGTATTGGAGAAACCTCATTGTATTAGCTCTTGAGCCAGCCTCTGAGAATCAAGTTGTCTATGCTGACGGAAATCTCTTCACCATCCTTGAAGCCGACTGAGGTGACTAGAAAATATCCAAGTTTCAACAAGCATATCCATGTAACACTCGAAGTATTTTATCCTCAACTAAGTGTGTGTTAGGTAAGTGCTTTCAATACTCATGACATGATCTTGCAGGCTGCAGTTAACAGAGTGTGTGGTAATTGCATTTAGCTAGCAAAATATGCTGTCTGCAAAAAGGGTAACAGATAGGGAACAGGATACTCTTTCTGCATATGATTATGTCACGTGGTCAGTTGGGGAAGTTGCACCATAGCAACAGCATCCACTCCTTGAGCTGCATTGGAGATATCACTTATGGCCTTAGGATCATGTAGTGCCTCTGGCCAACTACTGCTGAACTTTTCAGGAGAAAGGAAGTAATTTGTGATGAGTGCTGTGTGTGTTGTCTTTCTGTTCCTGCTCTCTGAATTCAGTGTACCTGTTCAAGTTTGTACGTGAGCATAGCATTGGGTGTGTGTAGCTACTCAGGGCCTTCTGCTACAAATCGGCTGTTCACATTTTTGTTCAAACTATTCCTGACCTAATGGATTCAAGGTTATTACATGTTTTGATTGACTGACTACCTGTGGGTGTTGCTTCTTTTTTTGACTGCTATTCTGTGATGCATCAAAGTGTAACAAGATGCAAAAACAAAGAAGACGAGGAAAACTTTGTAGCACCTTAGAGACTAACCAGTTTATTTCAGCGTAAACTTTCATGGGCCATAGCCCACTTCATCGGATGCATAGAATGGAGCAGAAGTAAGATGTACTTATATACACAGAAAGGGGAAAAAAAAGTTGTACATTAGCATACCAATTTTAAGAGGCTATTTAATTTGGATGGGCCATTATCAGCAGGAGAAAAAAATACCTTTTGAAATGGATTTCTGTGTCTAACAGGAGATAACTATTGAAGGTAAATTAACGAGAGATACAGACTAACACGGCTGCTAATCTTAAAAAAACAAAGAAGAGATTCTTTATGTATGTCAGAAGTTGATGGCCTGCAAAAGAATCAATGTGTCCACTCTGGTTCATCTGAGATGAGTGAAAAAGAAGAAAAGAATAAGGCAATAGTTGCTTTGCATCAGTCTTCACCACTGAGACTATTAAGCCAATACCTACTCCGGACCTGCTCTTTTGTGATAATAAGGATGAGGTACTTTTAGACACTGAGGCTTCAGAAGAAGTGGATTGGACTGCTGGTCTGACTAATTATGGAAGTTCCTGTGTCCTATGCTACTGAACAAAGGCAATGCTATTAATAGTTTCAACAAGTACAGCACAGTGACCGTCTTTGGAATCAACATAAAGTATTAAGACTCTTAAAATAGTTTTGATTTCTGTTTGAAATCCATAATACAAGTTTGGACCAATTTTGATAACATTAAGCTGTGCCCTAGAAGAACTATGAAAGAGGAAGGAATCCCTTGATGGCATCTTGTAGTTCAGAAGGGTATAGCATATTTTCATAATGGAAAAGTACAGAGACAATCTGAGAAAGAGCAAGTAATTCTTACAGATCTAGCAACCTTTGCATAGACAAAAGAAATAGGAAAGAATTCCAGGAAATATAGAAATGTGTCCGTCTTATAAAAAAAATCAGTGTTTGTCCAAGTACTATATAGGAATAATAGAACTGATTGAGGATCACATTGAAGCTCTTTGGGACAAAAAATGTACTTCTACCCTATTTATACAGTGCCTAGAACAATGGGGAACCAATCCTAATTAGGACTTCTAAATGCTACGACAATACAAATAATAAATAATATTACATTTCTGCTCTGTATTAGTTCCTACTCCCACAATTTTCATACAACTGCATTGTAATTTGAAAACTAAATATTTTTCCTTGAATTTGCTCAAATAAATTTACAATATATTTTGCTGTTTAGTAAACTACAACATAATATCATGCTGCTGTAACCCATGCCTGCCTGTTGTGGCACTTTGTCCACCTCTAGTGGTGGGTAGAGATTGACGAGTCTGCTACCTCCTCAACTAAGAGAGGTGTATCTTGTAGCTCGTGCAGTAGCGGCTCGTGCATTAAGCTCCATAGGTCCCAGGTTTGATCCTGGCCAGCAACAACTGCGATCTGTTGGCATTATGCTACCACAGCAATTTTTGTTCCTAAATATAAATACCTTATAGTAAGATGACTTTTTAGACCTTTTACTTACTTATTTCTTTAGTCAGCATGTTGTACCACTCTGCTAGTATAATATGAATTGTACAATAGCCTCTCTTTTCATTGCACATTCTTCACTATTAGCTTTTAAGCATGCCTTGAATTAATAGATACATAATTGTTTGGTTTGTATTCTGCCAGTGTTCAGGAAAGAGACATAGCAAAAGTAGTAAGGGAATAATTTCCATCTAGAGGATTTACGAACTGATAGGTTTAGAATGCCATGATCAGTGAATGTCTAATGGGACCAAGTTTCATTTACACAGTCACTTGATGATGATGATGATGATGAAGGAAGAAGATAGAGCCCATATGAGTCAGCACCACATATTGCAAAGGAGAATATCCCAGAAAAAATGATTAACTACTTAATTTGGAAGCTTATAAAGCAAGTGCATCAGCCTCTCATTTAGATTCTAGCAGTAACATATTGTGTTGACTGAATATTTGAATAGAGAGCAAAAAATATTTTGCATAACTGTCTGAGCGAGGTGTAGTATGTACAAAAGTTATTACATTCTTTAACATGTAATTCTGATCTAATCCCAATTTTATCAATCTATGAACCAATGGGTAAACAAATATGGTAGAATTCTCAAAACTTGACTGTCAACAGAAATAAGTACAGTTTACGCAGGAAATGAGAAATGTAAGAAAAGGTGCAGACAAGGTCTTGTGTGACTATCTTGTGTGCACGGTAAGTCAACTTTGAAGAGTATAGCTGGAAAAGTCTCTGAGTCTGGATTCAAGACATAAAAGAGAACAGAGAAATGACTATCAGCTATCAAAAACCAAGAATTATTTAAATTTCATAAAGAACCTAGAAAAATGAGCTAACAGCATTTAGTGGAATGCGTAGTTGACACTAATTCAGAGAAGCTAATATATGAAATACCAATGAGTACTGCAATAATACAAAACCTCAGAAAAATCAGAAACACAAGCAGAAAACAATGCAGTATGATAGCTTTTGAACAAGCTGAAGTTGACCAGTCTCTGGAGGGTTGCACCAGCACTGACCAAACCAAAAGGTAACATTGAATTCATAGAGCCCTATATTAATGACAAAAAAAACAGGCTTTTGCTGTGTGATCTGCTCCAGGGGGATCTGTCAGTAAATTCTAATTAAATCAAAAGTACTGAGGTATTTGGCTTGGCTCAGCACATCCAGCACATCAGTTCTTGGCATGGGTACTTGTCTGTTACAGTAACAGTGTTAAGTTTTCTATAGTCCACACAAAAATCTTGCAGTGCCATCCCTTTTGGGAATCAAAGCCACAGGGGACACCCACGAGCTGTCAGATTCCTTAATTACTCCTAGGTCCAACATACTCTGTATCTCTGTACAAATCTACTCTTTCACCTTGCCAGTGGCCCTGTAAGGGCTGGAAGGGAGGGGTTGTATGCCTTTGGTGGGGATTTAATGGGACTGCAAGTGCATTATCCCTGGCTTTTTTTAAAAAAAAAAAAAAAAAAAAAACCTCGCCATACCCTTCCCCTGTGTCTTTAATGAGATTGAGGAGTCCTCTCTTGGGGTACCTCTCTGTAAGCATACAGCAGGAATGCAATAATTTGTCCCAACTTTGGCCCCTCTTCTTGGCATGCATTCCCAGTATGGATTTTAGGGTCCCATTGAACCTTTCCACCAAACCACTGGCCTGGTGGTGATAGGGCAAAGTCTTAAATTGTTTCTTGCCACACACCTTCTATAGCTCATTGAATAACTGCAACAAAGTTTGCCCTCCAGCCCTGATCAGATAAAATCTCCTTAGAGAAGCTCATGGGGCTAAATAAAGGGAGAAGGGCTCTTGCAACTGTCTCAGCTTCTGTATTAGACAGAGTGGCCACCTCAGAGTATCTAGGGGTAAAATCCTCCACCACCAAGATATACTTATTCCCCCTCCCACCATGTCCATTGCCAGCCTCAGGAGTGCTTCCTGTAGGACACGTAAGGGACACAGGGGAGATTTCTGAGGTCCTACAGGTTTTTTCGTTTGACACTCCACACAAGACCTGCAATAATCTCTCATATCATTCTGTATCCCTGGCCAGTAGAAATTCCACCTTAGCCTGTCATAAGTCCTCTGTCTCTTCCACGCCATTATGGCCAGTTGATGCTTCCTCTCTTTCTTTGTCCTCAAAGGCTGGCCTCTGGATCTTCATGGCCCTCCCGTGGTCTACTTTTTGTTTGGCTGCTTGTGCCTCCCCTTCTTTATCAGCCTGTATCTGCCTTAGTTCTAGGGCCCTCTGATGTGCAGTCTTTTGCTCATCAATTTCCATTTGTCTCTTGTGCATCTTTTTGTTTTCCTCTACTTACAACCAATCAAACTATCAAAAAGTTGGAGCTCTACTTTCACTCATTTTCCTGTTCCTATTTCTCTTGCCCAAAATAAGCAAATATAACAACAAACCAATAACCACTTTGTCGTTCTCTATACAACACACTTAAAATCACCCCCAGTGTTCCAGAGCAATAAGCTGCACACATTATCCAGTTTGACTACGCCACTATCCCCCGTCTGGGATGCCACCTGATGTACTGGGGTTTCACTGAGCCTCTCCTGCTCCACCAGCCTTGATTCCCTCTTCCTGTTTTGCTGAATTAGGCTCTTCAGCCTCTTGCAGCACACACAAACACACAGAGGTTGGACCATACCCAGCTGCAGATAGACTGAAGTCAGCTTTGTGAGAGAGGACTCCCCCAGCACTCACGTGCACACCCCTTTTGATGATAAACGCAAAATAATTTGTAACTGAACTACTTGGGGGAGAACTGTATATCTCCTGTTGTTTTACCTGCATTCTGCCATATATTTCATGTTATAGCAGTCTCAGATGGTGACCCAACATGTTGTTCATTTTAAGAACACTTTCACTGCAAATTTGACCCAATGCAAAGAAAAGTACCAATGTGAGATTTCTAAAGATAGTTACAGCACTCAACCCAAGATTTAAGAATCTGAAGTGCTTTCCAAAATCTGACTGGGGCAAGGTGTGGAGCATGCTCTCAGAAGTATTAAAAGAGCAACACTCCACGCAGAAAGTACAGAACCAGAACCACCAAAAAAGAAAATCAACCTTCAGCTGGTGACATGTGACTCAGAGGATGAAAATGAAAGTGTGTTGATCTGCACTGCTTTGGATAGTTATTGAGCAGAACCCATCATCAACATGGACGCATGTCCTCTGGAATGGTGGCTAAAGCATGAAGGGACATGCAAATCTTTAGCGCATCTGACACATAGGTATCTTGTGACGCCGGTTACAATAGTACCATTGGAATGTCTGCTCTCACTTTCCGGTGATGAATAAGAAGCAGGCAGCACTATCTTCTGCAAATGTAACAAATTTGTTTGTCTGAGCGACTGGCTAAACAAGAAGCAGGACTGAGTGGACTTGTAGGCGCTAAAGTTTTACATTGTTTTATTTTTGAATGCAGTTATTTTTTGTACGTAATTCTACATTTCAAAGTTCATGATAGAGATTACACTACCGTACTTGTATTAGGTGAATTGAAAAATACTATATTTCTGTTTCTATTGTGCAAATAATTGTAATAAAAATATAAAGTGAGCACTGTACATTTTGTGTTCTGTGGTGTAATTGAAATCAACATATTTGAAAATATGGAAAACATCCACAAATATTTACAAACATTAATAGAATACTATTTATAACAGTGTGATTAATCTTGATTAATTTTTTTAATCACTAGACAGACCTAGTAGAAATAGAGACACAGTTTAGCAATTAGAACCATTGAAGAAATATATGTTTGCTGATGACTTTTTAAAGAAAGTCACAGCAGTGAACTGGTGGAGGTCACTGAAGCACTTGGATTCAGAGACTGCTGAAGTGATAATCTCACTTTTAATCGCAGTAGCTTCTTCTGTTGGCGCAGAAAGAATATTTTCTTCCTTTGGACTAATTCATTCCAAATTGAGAAATCATTTGGGACCTGAAAAAGCAGGAAATCTTGTTTGTCTTTTCTAGATTATGAACAAACAGGAAAATGAAAGTGAAGACAACTGAGTTAACTGCAGAAGCCAATATTTTAAGTTTCTCATGTTTACCTGGCTGACAGTTGATTTAAAATTATATATATTTCCTTTAACTATTTTAGTTAACAAAAATAAACCTGATTTTAAAAAACTTGAATGTTTTGCTTGTTTGCTTAAAATATTATAGGTTTGCTGTTGAATAAAATCCAGAATATATAATATTGCTATTTTAGTTAAATCAAACAATTTAAATGTCTATCTGATTATGTTCTCCTCCTAATACAGCATGGCAAGAAAATCCTCCAAATATTATTAATTAACCTGTTGAGTTGGAGAGAGATCACATCCCAATGACTTGATAAATACCTGCTTCAGTTACCTTTGGTAAATGAAATAACTAATCACTCACTCCTTTTCTGATATAGCTGTAAAACTAATCTGAAAAGTTTTCAAAATAAATCATGTTAAAAATGTACAGTGTGTACTTTCTAAAAATGAAACCTATATCTATCTGAGTTGTGAAAAATATGTATAAAGTTTATAACAACCAACAAGAATGCACTTTTATGTAAAAATCCATGATTAAATCGAGTCTTCCTGACTAGTGACTTAAATCATGATTTAAAGGAAATCCACCCTGCTCTTGAGATCACCCCTCTGGCTGGTGGTTATTCAGCAGATCTTCAGCAACTCTGCCCTCCAGTGAAGTCACACTCATTGACCCCCCTTCTAGAGTATATAGTCTCTAGTTCTCTCTCACAACCTTGGCATTGCCTTCTTTAACAGCCCAATGGGGCCAATGTCGGTCCTTTCAGCAGCCCTAGCTTGGGCTCAGTCTTCAACCAGCAGGGCCTATCACAGTACCCTCACCCAGTCTGACTACATTCTGGGCTCAGTCCGCCTGTACTGACCTGACCTGTCCATGGTCCTGTTGCTCTTCCACCCAGCTAGGCATCCCATCTTCAATAGTCTTCCCTGGCTCAGTCCTGCCTGCAATGAGCTCTCCGCGGTCCAGCTGGTCTTCCAGCCAGCCAGGCACCCGGTTTTCCCTCTTCAAGCTCCAGGCAACAACTGACTGCTCTGCCTCTGCTGCTTGCTGCTCCCCTGCTGTCAGTCTAGGTTTCCTGGAGGACTTCTCCTCTGTTCTTTTCTGGGTTGGGGTGAGGCTGGGCCACGAGACCTGCAGCAGGGAATGGACTAGGTCTGGTAGCCCCATCTCAGTGTTATTAATAAACATAGCTTGCCTTTGTTTAAAATCATATACTAAGGACACACTTGATTCTACGGTGTGCCTTTAAAGCATTCATAATTTTAAAAGTTTATTGTCCAAACAGATCCGATACTGATCCATGCACATTTGAACACTGCAAGGAGACAAAATAGCAAATGTTCTTAAAACCTACAGTATAGATATTGCTAAAAATTAATATATTTCTTTTCCCACACAGAGAAATCCGATGGCCTGATCATCTCCCAGTGTGTAATTTGGTATATTAAATAAGGGTTTAAATTGATTTAGTCTGAACTAGCCTCTTTAATCTTGATCTAAAGAATCAACTTCTGTCTATTTAAGTCTCCTTAATGAGTCTTCAGTTCAGATGGTGGAACAGTAAAGTAGCACTATTCGCCATTAATAGTGGTCATGCAACTCCACATCGACTATTTAAAAAAAAATTACCATCTAGAGTTCTACTTTTACATACATGACAGCAACTGTATTAATCTAGGACCCTGACACAGCAAGACACCTCAGTATATGCATAACGTTAGGCACATCTGTAGTGACTTTAATAGGACTAGCCAGATGCTTTAAGAAATGCACATATTTAAGTACACCTTGTTGAGTTAGAGCCCAGGTAGAACTGGTTGGAAAAATGTAGACAAACGTTTTCCATGAGAATGTAGTTCTGTCAAAATTGAGATTCTTTGCAAAATCATGTTTATTTTGCTGAAACTGTTTCAGAGAAAACCAGAAAAAAATAGTTTTGACAACATAAAAACATCTTTTCAACATTTTCAGACTGAAACAATTCCATTTTTTTATTTTATATTATGTTATGTATTACAAACTAAAGTTGAAAAAAAATGAAACATTTCAGTCAGTCAATCTAAAACTGTGGGGCAAAGGGAATTTTCTTTTGTGGAGAACTTCAGCGTTTGAGTTTATTCTGATTTGGGACAAAGCCAAATTTCAAAATCCTTTGAAATATGGCATTTCCATCCTCCACACAGCTCTAAGCCAAGGTGAGCAAAGCAAAACTGAAGTTCTGGTGCCCTTACCATGAATCATACAACACACTGCATAGAACCATAGCCAGTACAACCAGAAAAGGTTACACTGAATGCCTCAAGTTACCATCTACCTGTTTCCAGCACTACTCTTAATTTTCTTTGTATTAATCCATTTTAAAATATTTACGGTGATTCTCCTTGGTGATTTCATTGCCTATTTGATCACACTATTAAGAACTTTTTCCACAGTGTTTGTTTATTTTTAATCAGGGTTCTTTTATCAGGGTTTCTTGCCCTTACCAACTTCTCCATCTGTAAGTATTCTTTTCTTTGACACTATTACCTCCTAGTTATTTAACAGTTTCTTATAATATCCCTTCTGTCAGGGTTTACGCCCCTGAAAATTGGGCAATGCAACCTAATGGCCATGGTCCATAAGCTTGCTCTTCAGGGCAGTATGGCCTAGTGGCCAGAGTACATGAAGTTGCCCTGATCACAGGAAAAAAAGGCCTAATAGCCAGAGACCATAAAATTGCCCTGAGACCTCAGGGCAATATGGCCTAGCGGTCAGAGTCCATAAAGTCGCCCTGGGGTCTCAGGTCAACATGGCCTAGTGGCCAGAGTCCGTAAAGTCACCTTGGGGCCTCAGGGCAACGTGGCCTAGCGGCCAGAGTCCAAAAGGTAGGTCGCCCACCTAGGGGTGTGGCGTCCTAGGTAGGGGGACCCAGGCCCATCGTCTCCACCGGGCCCCAACCCAGGGCCCTAACAGTGGCATTGTGCCTTGCCACTGACTCAGAGGAGGGGTCCCACCAAAATACGCTGAGTTTCTCTTGGTGTGAGATACCACTCCAACACCCTCCCTGGGTCACTTCCTCCTGTGATCGCTGTTGGCGTCTACCAGGCGTTTTCGGCTTCTCCGCTAGATGTCGGGTCAGTCGCCTCCTCTGGCTGCTCTCGTAGCTTGGCTCCTGTCAGACTTAGGGAAGCCTCGGGTTCCTGCACCTCCAGAGGCTGAGGCTGGTCCGCCGCAGGAGCCTCCCAGGCACGTCCTTCTCCCTCAGCTGTCAGCCCAGAATGAGCCGAGCTCCCTCCCTTTATACTCATAGAGCATTTGGAGCATGCCCAGTACCTCGGGGGCGGGACTACCGCTGCCAGTGCTACTGGCTTAACCCCTTCCGGTATAGTGTGGGGTTGGCTAGCCCCGTCACACCTTCCCTCAAGACTTCTGTTTTCCACACCACAGTATACGAATTCAGTTTCCTCAGTCTCATATTTTATCTTCTAATTTTACATTGTTTTGTTGGCCTCTTGTATTTTACTTAGTTTTTCCTTCCATAGCCTTCCTAAAATGGGACTCAGTCTTGGCATACAATATTTCACATGTGAGCAACTACATAATTCTATAGTTTTTGCCACTAATTATGTTGTAGTTCTTTAAAAAGTATACATTAGACACAAAATCTGTATTTCTTTAAGATGATTAAACCCTTTTATAATCTAGCATCCTTGTCATACAGATTTTAGATTACTTACTTTGCTCATTCAAGGCAGAAAATTAGCTCATCCAGATAATGCATCACTTAGTAACTTGTTTTCATATCAATGTTCCATCCCACATACTATTAGCCTTGAGAAAACTTTCAGGCAAATTTGATTGACTTTTGACAATTAAAGTTCAGAGGAAAAAAGTATTACGAAAATGATTTGGTGATCTCAGCTACTAGTGGCTTCTGTATTAAAAACAGCTTGAAACAAGTCCCTAAATAAACAGAGTAAATTTCCTCTCATCGTCCTACAAAGATAATTTCTCTAAATGAGAGCTGATAACAGAACAGAGTAAAATAACACACTGCAGCTGTATGAGGCACTTGTGTTTGTTTTTGTAGAAAAAAGAAAAATAATACATTTATAGCACATAGAGAAGAAGTTTCAGGTATAAGCTAATCAGGTATGTGATGTTTCCTCACTTTGACTCACGTAGGCCAGTTAATTAAAACAGCCATCAAGTTCCTGAGGAACTGGTGAGTCAGACAGTTTGTGCTAGGAAGAATGCAGAAGCATCTGTGCAGCCCCACTGAAGGCAATGGACCTGAACAGGTATAACCTCATTTGGCCTGCAGAACTTGTTACTGGTGATGATGTTAAAGAAGGAAAAAGCCCAACTTCCCTCTAAGGTCCCATGTTGACTTTGTAGCTCTGGCAGTTACAAAAAGCATATTTACTTGCAAATGAAGCATGTTTCATATGAAAATCATAACACCACACACACCAAGCATGACCATGACATTTTTAAAGTGAAATTTTCAGAACAGAACAATTGTAATCAGGCTAGAAAAACCTCCTTTTTTTAAAGAAAGCAAAATAGGTTTGTTGAAATTGGATTTTTTTTATATAAATTAAGGACATTAAAAATATTTTTAAATTTATGACAACCTATATTAAGATCTAAGCTTACTATAATTTATTGAAATCATTAAAATTAAATTAAAAAACATTCAAGCAGTGCATGTTTTCAACTGAAGTTTACAAGAAAGACTGTCTATATTACAGAAATTCATAGATTCCAAGGCTAGAAGGGAGAATTTTGATTAACAAGTCTGACCTCCATTACAATATATGCCAAGAATTTTCTCAAAATAATTCTTAAAGCATGTCTTCCAGAAAAACAGTTGATCTTGATTTAAACTTGTCAGTAATGAAGAATCCACTATGACCCTTGGTAAGCTGTTCTGACAGTTAATTATTCTTTACAATTTATGCACTATTTCCAGTATGAATGTATCTAGTTTCAACTTCTAGCCACTGGAGTTATAACACTTTCTCTGTTACATGGAAGAACTCATTATTAAATATTTTTTCCCCGTGTAGATACTTAGACTAATCAAGTCACTCCTTAGCCTTCTCTTTGTTAAGGTAAATAGACTAAGCTCTTTCAGTCTATCACTATAAGGGACATTTCCTAATCCTTCAGTCATTCTTGTGGGTCTTGTCTGAACCTACTTATTAACATCCTTCTTGAATTATGGGCAACATAACTGGACATAGCACTCCAGCAACAGTTGCACCAGTGCCAAATATTTCTACTTGAGATTCCCTGTTTACACATCCCAAGATCACATTAGCTTTTTGGTCACAGTGTCAGGCTGGGAGCTCATGTTCAGCTCATTGTCCACCACAACCCCCAAATCTTTTTTCAGAATCACTGCAGAGTCCCCCACTCTGTAAGTATGGTCTACATTCTTTATTACTAGATGTATTCTTTTAGTTGTATTAAAACAGAGTTTCCTTGTGCCCAGTTTACCAAGTGATCCAGATCGCTCTGAATCAGTGAGCTGTCCTCTCCATTATCTATCACTCCCCTATTCAGTGTGTCATCTGCAATTTTTCTTCCAGGTGATTGATAAAAAAATAAAAATAAAAAAATATGTTTAAAAAGAGTAGGGCCAAGAACCAATCCCTTCTGGACCCCGTGGATCCCACCTGCTTGATAAGGATTCCTTGTTTACAATTATATTTTGAGATCAGTTAGCCAGTTTTTAATTTATTTAATGCGTACTACGATAATTTTATATTCTTCTAGTTTTCTAAGTCAAATGGTGGTTCAGTACCAAGTCAAATGTCTTATAAAAGTCTAAGTATACTATGCCAACCCTATTACCTTTATCAACTAATCTTGTAATCTATATCTCAAGTTAGTTTGATAGGATTTATTCAATAAACCCATTAATAACTCTCCTTTAATTCTTTGTTTATTGAGTTGCACATCAGCCACTCTTTTATCTTGCCCAGGATAGATGACAGGCTAACAGGCCTATAATTACCTTGGTCATCCCATTTACCTTTCATAAAAATTAGCACAACAATTGTGACTATTTCCTTTAATATATATTGGGGGCAAGAACCTTCAAGAGAAACAAACACAACTGTCACACCGTGCCCTGGCCAGTCATGAAACTGGCTTTCAAAGCTTCTCTGATGTGCAGCATACCCTGCTGCGCTCTTCTAATCGCCCTCTTGTCTGGCTGTGTGAAACTGGCTGCCAGGCGATTTGCCTCAACCTCCCACCCTGCCATAAACGCCTCCCCCTTACTCTCACAGATATTGTGGAGCACACAACAAGCAACAATTACAATTGGAATATTGGTTTTGATGAGATATAACCTAGTCAATAAACTGCGCCAGCAAGCCTTTAAACATCCAAAAGCATATTCTACCACCGTTCTGCACTTGCTCGGCCTATAGTTGGACTGCTCCTTACTACCGTCCAGGGTGCCTGTGTACGGCTTCATGAGCCATGGCATTAAGGGGTAGGCTGGGTCCCCGAGGATAACTACAGACATTTCAAACCACCCCCACCCCCCACCAGTAATTTTCCAGTTTGGGAAGTAAATCCCTTCCTGTAGCTGTTCAAACAGACCAGAGTTCCTGAAGATGTGAGCGTCATGCACCTTTCCCAGCCATCCCACACTGACGTCAGTGAAACATCCCTTGTGATCCACCAGTGCTTGCAGAACCATGGAAAAGTACTGCTTGCGGTTTATGTACTGGACGCCCTGGTGTTCCGGTGCAAGATAGACGGAACGCATATCCCTACCGCCCCCCCACAGTTAGGGAACCCCAGCACATTAAAGCCATCCACAATGGTCTGCACATTTCCCAAAGTCACTACTCTTGATAGCAGCAGGTCAAGGATTGCGTTGGCCACTTGCAGCACAGCAGCCCTCACAGTAGATTTGCCCACTCCAAACTGATTTGCGATTGACCAGTAGCTGTCGGGTGCTGCAAGTTTCCACAGGGCTATCGCCACTCACTTCTCAACTGTGAGGGCTGCTCTCATTTTGGTGTCTTTGCACTTCAGGGTAGGGGACAGCAATTCACAAAGTTCCATGGAAGTGGCCCTACGCATGCGAAAGTTTTGCAGCCACTGGGAATCATCCCATACCTGCAACACTATGCAGTCCCACCAGTCTGTGCTTGTTTCCCGGGCCCAGAATTGGTGTTCCACGGCATGAACCTGGCCCAACGTCACCATGATGTCTCATTTGATACATTACTTTCTTATAGGAACATCTGTGTCCATGTCCTCATCGCTATCATGATTTCACTGTTGTCGCTTCCTCAGCCGCTTTGAGAGGTTCTGAAAGTACTGCTGGATAATGCGAGAGGTATTTTCAATGGTCACAACTGCAGCGGTGAGCTGAGTGGGCTCCATGCTTGCCTCTAGGAAAACTGGTCAGATGGCATGAACTCAGTGCTAGCAATGCGCAGATGATACACAGCTCCGCCTATCCTTCACCACCACCTATACCACCATCACACAAAATGTCTTGGATGAGATCAGCTCATGGATGAAAAATAGACAGTTGATGCTGAACCGGAGCAAGAGAGGTGATGTGGTTGGGCAGAGGAAAGCATTCTGAAGAGTTTGCAGCCATGATTCAGTCTCCCTTTGGTTGAAAATACTTTCACAATTGGTCAATTCCGCCTGTGGTCTAGAAGTACTCCAGGATTCCTCATGAATACTAAGCTTTCACATAGAAAGGATTACTCAGGGATGCTGCTATCATCTCTGGATGGGTAGGAGGCCCCATCCATCCTGGTGAATAACCTGGCCTCAGCTATTCACACCTTTGTCCCTTTCCTGTTGGACAACAGTAATGCAGTATACCTGGGAATGAAGCCTTCTGCTCTTAGAAAACTAATATAGAATGCTGCAGTGCATCTCCTCTGCAACAGAGGCTACCATGAACACATGAAACCATCCTCCGCTCTATACACTAGCTTCCTATAGAATATCTAATCAAGTTCAAAGTCTTGGTGCTTATATTCAGAATGCTATATAGCTTGGGCCCAAGATATCCAAGAGACCACCTACATTTCCAGGATGAAGACCACGGTTGACAATTATGCCCCTCTGGCAGAGTGGAACTCTCTACAATAAGGGTAAAGCTCATCTATGCAGGATACAGAATTTTCTCCAGAGTCAGTCTGAGACTGTGGAATGAACTCCCCCAAGAAATAAGGACCATCACCTCATAATCTTCCAAACCAAAAGCAAGAGGCATTTATTTGATCTTGTGTTCTCTAAAACATACATAGCAACATCTATATTTTAAAAACCTAAACCCCTACCAAAACAGGACACTCCCCTGTATGATAATTCCCCGAGGACAGGATGAGATAACCCCCAACATGTTACAGATGTGTAATGCACTGAGCAACATAACTAATGGAGGGTGCTCGGATAATACAGTGATGAGTGCAATACAAGAATCTATATCGACTTGAGTACCCTTGACAAACTCATGTGACTTTAAGGAAAAAGCTGCAGAGAGGAGCCAGTCAGAGGGCTTGTCTTCACTAGCGCGGGGAGAGATCGATCTTATGACGATCTATTTATTGCGTCTCGTCAAGACATGATAAACCGATCGCCAGCGGCACCCCCGTCGACTCCGTAACTCCAGCTCGCCAAAAGGCGCAAGCTGGAGTTGATGGGGGAGCGCCGCTGCCGTGAGGACAGCAGGTAAGTCGGCTGTAGATACGCCAACTTCAGCTACGTTATTAACGTAGCTGAAATTGCGTATCTACAGTCGATCCCCCACCCTAGTGAGGACCAGCCCAGAGATACTAGCAGACAGAAATAGAAGCAGCCAAAGCAGGGACTTTTGCACAAGGGGAAAGAGGTTAAAACAGAGCCCATCCAGGACCATCTCTTCCCCCAGAATTGTTCAGGGCAGACAACTTTACCCCCATACTCTGGGACACTAGGACCCTAGGGCTGCCTCCTCTATCCCCACTGTACCACCACTTGGCCTTGAAGGAGAATTACAGAGATCAGCCAGCCAAAGACTCCAGCTGGTAGAAGCAACCAAAGCAGGGACTTTTTTCACCTTTGGATATTCCAATCACACCTGTAGAAAGGTCTCTAACTTTCACTGCCCTGTGCTGATTGTCTCTTTCCTCCAATCCTTCCTCTCTTGAGTCTCTTCACCTCAGCCTCACTCTACACCTGCCCCTTGTACCTTCTCTCCTGCTCTATTCTCCTCACCCCCATCCCTTCCGTTTTCTATTTAGCTGATCCCCTCCAAAGTAAACGCACCTTAAAAAATTAGAAAACACATTTTCCAACATCACATTGTTCAGTCTACTTTCGTCTTATATCCCTTTCCCCTGTGTCTGTCTCATAATCTCTTTTGTAATCTTTTTGGGACAGGGACTGTCTACTACTCATGTTTGTATGGTGCCTAACACAACAGGCCCCATTCTGGGTTGTCCCTTAGGCATTACCATAATAAACATGATTGATTAATAATCTCATAAAATATACAGACTCCAGCCATTACCAGCAGATAACACTGCCCTGGCAACAACAAATATAATAATAAAGATTTAATAAATTGCACTAACAAAAGCACCACTATTTTCCCCCTACATCCACTTTCCAACATCAGTCATCTACTATGCCCATGTGTCAAGGTCAAAGTTCACAAGTTACTGCATTAATTTGTGAAATTACTTTCAAGATACTTCAACTAGAAAGGAGCAGAATAAGGAGCATTTTAAAAAAAGGACAAGAGTAATCTAAATTGTGTTTATTCAGACTTTAGTAAACCCAAGAACCAGGATTTTTATTATTTCTCCTTTTCCTAACTCTTCACACACAACGGATAAACAAAAATGCAAGATAATATGTTTAACATGAAGGAGATTGTTACAGCTACTTTTACAAAACAAATGGTTTACCCAACCTATGTCTCAGATCAAACTGGACTCATTTACTGTTTTCTCTATCCAATGTAGACCTACTTGCCACTAGTATAAAACACTAGAGAGGGTGCAGAACAGAGAATTTTACCACAGAGTATTACAGAAGTATGAATTATATTTTTAATCTTTACATATGGATCTTGTCTCACCCCAGCCTATCATCACAGAGAAAAGAACCATATAATATATGCTTGAAATAATGGTGACCCACCACTCATATTCAGTGGCTACCCAATGATGATATTTTGCAAATAACTTTGTCAGAGAAATTCTCACACATATCTCCCATATTTCCCCACTACCAAGATCTCAAAGTGTTTTAATCTGCAGGGCACCCAGAGAGGCTCTACAGAGCATAGTTTAAAGAAATGTTACAATTAAGAGCAACTCAGAAGCACTTCACTGACTAAACAGAGTAGTTCCAAACAGTGACATTTGTTGCACAAAAGCAATATAGCTTTTACCACATAGAAAATATTGTGCATATATAACCCGCACACCTCCTGGCTGTGGTGTTCTGTCCCCTCTAGTGGCACAGAAACCACTTATAGATTAATGAGTCTGCAATAGCCTTAGCTAAAAACCAGCCCGCACCGCTTCCCGCAGCTACTATTGGCCAGAAATGGCAAACTGCGGCCACTGGGAATTGCAGCTGGCCGCACAAATGTAAACAAACAGTCTGGTGGCCCGCCAGCAGAATACCTTGAAAGGCCACAGGTTGCCCACCACTGATCTAGGCCTTCATCCCTGAAATTCCACTGCTTAAATGGAGAACAAGTCAAGCTGTTCCTATTGCACCAAATGATTCCAGACACCACATACTAGCATACAAGCACCTTAAAAACCTAGAGATGGCATCTAACCCTACTTAACCTTTGATCCTACCATCACAAATTCAGCTGCTACATAGGCCTTGGTTACACTAGCACTTTATAGTGCTATAAAGCCTCCAGGAGCGCTATAACTCCCTACCTGTCCAGACTGGCGAGGCACGTAGAGAGCTATAAACTCAGTTATACCGGTCCTGGTAATCCACCCTTCCCTGAGGATTAACAGCTACTGCGTATTGACAGTTGCGTATTATTGCCAGTGTGAATGGGCATTAACACTACAAGTGCAAGAGTGATCTCTGGAGACACCTCGAGCCATTTAAGGCAATTGATGTCTCTTTTCTTTGTTTTGCACTCGGCTGGAGGAATGCGGAAGTACGTTTTCAGTTTCTCTCAACTCGGCTAATCAGCAGTGCAAATGTTTACGGAGTGTGCCTCTGTGAAAGAAAAGACTAGCAGGCAAAGGAAATTTGTCTCAGCAGCTGAAAATTCACTCACTCTCTCCTTCCGCATACACACAACACGTTCCCCCTCACCCCACCCCGTTTCAAAAGCACGTTGCACCCAGCTGAATGCTGGGATACCTGCCCTAATGCGCTGCTCCCAATGCTGCCTGAAGTGCTGCAAATGTGGCCACACTATACCACTGGTGGGTGTCAGTGTGGCCACGCTATATCGCTATACCTGTTGCTGTATACGGGGACAAAAAACCAAAAGCGCTATGATCCTGTAAGTTTAACCATGCCCTTAGAAAACATCTGGATTATTCTGATGGAATAGGAAAATGTGTGCCAAAAATAGGATGGAGTGATTTATATCACTGATTTTAATCATAATTTAAATCAGCAGGCAGGAAACCTTCATTTAAATAATCAATTTTATATTTTTGCATTTATGCTTTCTATTTTTCTAAAGAAAGTTGATTTTCATTGTTTGCAAAAAGAAATTCCAAATTATACCTACCAAGTAGGATACACTGCAGCTATGCACCCTTATTTAAGCAATTATATAGCTCAACATTTTTTATGTTAGAAAATGGTGAATGCCATGTTTTTTACTTACTTGATGATTTCATTTTTATTTATCATTTGTATCAAGCTGCATTTGAAATTCAATTAAAAATGCACAAAACCAGCATTGTAAAATGTTTTTTTTTCCTTTGTTAATTAAAAACTACCTTAGATATGCAGGATAGATAAGGAGGAAAACCCCAAATTTAATCAAAACTAATTAAAGCATTAAGCAAATAAATTATGATGTGTCATTAATTAACAGAATGGGTTATTTCTCAGACTTTAGACTTTAAGGTCAATAGGGACCATCATGATCATCTAATCTGACCTCCAGTACAGACCAAGGAGGTCTAACATGTAAACAAGTCATAGGCTCAAACAAAAGCCCATGGTGCATTGAAGGTTGTTTCTGGTCAGCATGTCCTTCAAGATTTAAAATCTAGCAGACCTCTTCCTCTCCTACCTCATTTTTATTCACCGATTGGAAGAGGAAAACAAGCTTTTCTTCTTTTTCAACTCCCAATCCATTTTTCATCTTTGAATGAATTAATCATTGAAATGATATGAATAAACTGAAAAGAAGAAAATATTCTCTCTGAACGTGCAGAAGAGACTACTGCTGTCAAAAGCTGGCTTAGCAGTTCACCAAAACCTAGTTTCAGGTGCTTAGCCAGTGATTTCCACCAGTTCAGTAATCTCTCTTTAAAACTTTAGCAGCAAGCATACGTTTTAAAAATGTTGTTTAAATAACCTTATTACATTATTGTAAATTTAGTCCTTAATATAGATCGCCATGTATTCACATTTTAAATAGGTTTAATTTTACGAAGGAAAATGCATTTAAGAAAGGTTTTTTTTAAATCAACTTTTATCCACCATGACTGAATATAGGCAACAACATTTGGACAAGGAGGTGCAGATCAAAATTATCTGGACCAGCACAATACAGTTGCCAAACTAAAGTTCTTGCAGTGTTCTTGAAGTGTTGAGGCCCAGATTTTTTTGGTTAAATAGTAGAAACAACACTTATTCCCCATTTCAATAACATGGTTATCTAGTTTGTGGCCAAAATCTGGAAGGATCGAAATGTGAGATCACTGTTTTGGGGGCCCATTTCTAAAGTACAATAATAGTAGCCATGTTCTGCATTCCAATGAAAACTAAAGGCTTGAAAACACCAGTATCCCCTAGAATCCCAGTTCCAGGCTGAGGCTTTTGTAGCACTCACTGTTGCACTGAGCTGCAACAACATCTTTTTAATTTGTATGTTTTTGCTGAAATACTAGCAGATACATTTGTTATGTACATTTGGCTCCGGCTGGGGAGTGGGCTCTGGCGTGCAGGAGGGTGCTATGGATTGTGATCGAGAGAGTTGGAAGACTGGAGGGGGATCAGGCCTGGGGGAGGTGGTTGGAGCACAGGAGGGGGCCAGGAGTGCAGGGTCCAGGCGGCACTTACCTTAAGCAGCTCCCAGAAGCAGCAGCATGTATTCCCTCTAATTCCTATGCAGAGGCATGGCCAGGTGGCTCTGCCCTGTCTGCAGGCTCCACCCCCACAGCTCCCATTGGCCGCAGTTCCCAATCAATGGGAGCTATGAGGGCAGCACATGGAGCCCCGTCTACCCTTATGCTGGTAGGGGACATACTGGCTGCTTCCCGAGCTGTGCGGCACATTGGCCAGCAGGGACCCTGCCAGCTCTGCTGCGCGGCACCACCAGATAGTCAACGGCCTGGTCAATGGTGCTGATTGGAGCCGCCAGGATCCCTTTTTGACTGGGTGTTCTGGTCGAAAACCAGACACCTGGTCACCCCAACAGCCAACAGCCTGGAGCCCTGCTGCACTAATACTCAGAACAGCAGGCCTCCAGCTACCAGTCCCAGGCTCAGGCTGCCAGGGTCACCACCTGGCTGATATCTGATCGTCCTGACTGGGCTTTTTTATGGTTTTGCCAGAAAAATTATTTAATCTGTAGGATTTTTTTAAAAAAATCTGGGTCTAAAGATTTGCATTATTGTCACAACACACTGGGATATCTAATGTTAAAGTTTCTCTGTCCAGCTACAGATACTACAGTTTAAACTTCCACAGTTTAAATAAGAAAATGATGTTTACAACCATTTCTATGTGTTCTCTCTCTTGATACTGTAAGTGGCTGGGGATGGGCTGCGGAGCTGGCTTGTGATTGGGGTTGCAGCAGTCTTGCCTTGTGGAGCAGGCAATGTCTTTTTTTTTTTTTTTTTTTTTTCCTTTTCGAAGATAGCAACTCTATCTAGCTGCCACCACCATGCCTCACACTGAAAGTAAAATCAGTGCAAGCATTCCGAGGGGGGATTCACCGCACCGTTGACAGAAGGAGCTAGTGTGAACATGCAAGACTGTTTTAATTACTGCAGTGGCTGTACACTGACATAATTTATGCCAATTTTGAGGTGTAGACTAGGGTTGCCAAGTTTCTAATCACATAAAACCAAACACCCTTGCCTTGTCCCTTTTCCAAGGCTCCACACTCCATTCCACTCCCTACCCCCAGCCCCCATTGCTCGTTCTTCCCACCTTCACTCACTTTCACTGAATTAGGGTGTGGGAGTGGGGATGGGCTCTGGGCTGGGGCCAGGGATGAGAGGTCTGGAGTGTAGGAAGGGGCTCTGGGCTGGGGCATAGGGTATAGGAGGGGGTTCAGGCTCCAGCTGGGAGTGTGGGCTCTGTGGAGGAGGAGGGATTTGGGGAGCAGAAGGGGACTCTGAGCTGAGGCAGGAGGTTAGGGTGTGTAGCCCCGGTGGCAATCTAAGAAATTGGCTGTCAGGTCCATGCAGCCTCTAGGCACATGGGGTGGCTGGGCAGCTCTGCGCAGTGCATGCTTCCTTCCCACCCGCTGATGGTGTCCCTCACAACTTCCACTGGTCGCAATTCCTGCCCAATGGGAGATGCGGAGTCGGCACTGGGGGCAGTGCGCAGATCCTCCCCGTCCATGGCCACCTGCTGCACCACTAAGCGGACTTTTAAGGACCCAGTTGGCAGCGTGCCATTCAAATACTGGATGCCTGACAACCCTAGGGTAGACTTGCCCTCATTCTCCATCTAACCAGTGGAAGTTGGGAAATTAGGACCCCAAAGGATCCCTCTCTCCTTTCCCAGAATGGGGCTGCCCCCTCCCCGGCTCTGAGAACAAAGCACCGTCAATACTCACTTCTTGTAACACCCCCTTTAAAGGCTCCTGGCTGTGGCTTTACAGTGCAGCGGAGAGCAGAGAGGACGCTGCCAGGCCCAAACTCGACCTCTCATCACTGAGTGCGTGCAAGGTGAAGGAAGGACCCCTGAGAGCGGCTCACCTGGAGACAGGTGCAGCTTGGAGGGGGTGTCTATTCAAGAGCCTGATTTTTATATACACATACTGGCCAACGCCACGATGGGTGTATTGGTTGGAGTGACCGGTCTGACCCCGCTGCCTTTCGCAGACTCTGCAAGCATATTTTTTTTAATTCGTTTTATTTCTCACCCCACGTCTCATCGGGCATAAACAAAGCACGGCTTTAACGGAGTGGCGCCGTAAAGTGCGGCGAGGTTTGCACGACAGTCCGGAGAAGGGAAGAAGGAAGGACCCCTCCTTCCCCTTTGGTACTTCCCGGGAAGGAAAATGGCGGCTGGGGAGGCAAAGTCTGTGCTCTTCGTGTGTCTGGGTAAGTGCGGGGTGGCCGCGCAGGCAGGACTGGAGCGGGGATGAGTCCCCAGGGCTGGGGTAGGAAGGGGACAGGGGAGCCTGGGGACTGAGGCACCCATGGTGGTTGGTGGATGGAAAGAGGGACGTTCCTGCCTCCCTCCGCGACGGCCGCAGCAGGGGTGGGGAGAGAGTTAGCAGAGTCCCTGCTGGGAAAGGGGTAGAAGTGGAGTCCATCCTCCCGGACAGCAGGCCGGCGAGGTGGGGATTAGTAGGACCCCAACTGGGAAGAGGATAGGAGTAGAGTCCATCCTCCCCTACCCTGGATAGAGTCCTCTCTACCAGGAAGGAGTAGACGGTGAGTAAATCAGTGGGGGGCTTTCTTGGAGCGGGGAGGGTAAATGTGCACCCTGCACAGGGGAGGAGCTTATGTCAATGTAATAAATACTTCTGGTATTTCCTACCTACCATCATTTCCCTTCCTAATCTATTTGCCCCCCTCTTGCTTGAGACAGTGTTATAGTAAGTGTAACGCCAGGCCCTGTGTTCATGCTCAGTGGTTGTCTGCTAAAGTTTACAGAGACGTTACTGTTATGATACTCTTAATTGTTTTCATCTATGCATTGACTAGTGGGGCAGTGAGTATGCTTATAAAATGCACGTGACATCAAGTTTAGAGAGATTGCAAACAAGTTGGAGAATTTTCTGAAATCAACAAGATGAATATCAGTGAAGAGAAGTATTTCACTTAGGAAGGGAAAATTAAATGTTCTGTTACAAAATGGGGAATAACTGGCTAAGTGGTAGTACTGCTGGAAAGGATCTGCAAGATAGTAGATAACAAATTGAATATGAGTTAATAAGGTAATGCAGTTATAAAAAGGTCTATCTTTTTGAGGTGTATTAACAGAAGTGTCATATGTAAGACACAGGATGTAAGTGTTCCACTCCACTCTTCACTGGTGATGCCTCAGCTGGAGTACGCCACATTTTAGGAAAGATGTGGACAAATTGGAGAGAGTCCAGAGGAGAACAATAAAAATTATAAAAAGTTTAGAAAATCTGACCTATGATGAAAGGTTAAAAAAACTGGGCATCTTTAGTATTGAGAAAGAGAGCTGTGGGGGAATCTGACAGATGTCTTCAAAAATGTTAAGGAGTGCTATAAAAAGGACTATATTTAATTTAGGAAAAACTGCCTAATATAAGGGTAGATAAGATCTGAAATAGATTTCCAAGGGAGGTTGAGGAATCCCCGTCAATGGGAGGTTTTTTAAGAACAGATTAGACATGTAAAAAATTATCTAGGTTTACTTGGTCCTTCCTTGGTGCGGGGGGCTGGACTAGATGACTTCCAGACCTATGATTCTATGAGTCTGACTACTTGGTCCTTAAAATCTTGCTGATGCGCTGGAAAATGATCCTTGAGAAGACAAATCTTCATTTGTTAAATTAAATCTGTGTTATGGAACCATCAGTAAATATATGCACACAATCCGCTTTGCATTTGTAATGATAAATAAATATTTGTTACACAACGAATTACAGTTTAGAGCTTGATAATGCCTCTGTCTGCAGTAAATTAAAAGAAAATAATCCAGTGGTTCTCAAACTTACTTTGTCAGCGACCCCTTTTTGCAAAGTAGCTTGGTCTTGCAACCCAGGTATGTCTGCTGACATGCCACCGAATTGAATTCTTCCACTTTTGGAGGCATTTCAGCGGACATGCTGCACGCGTCTGTGTGTCCGCCAAAATGCCACCGAAAGCAGAAGTGACCAATTCGGCCGGTTTCTGGAGGACACGCTGACACATATGATATGTCAGCCCAAATGCTGCTGAAGGCAGAAGGATTTTATTCGGCAGTATTTCAGTGGCGTCAAGGGCTCACAACCCCCCAGGAATCGTGCTGTGCCCCCTCCCCCCCGCGGGATCGTGACCTCCAGTTTGAGAACCGCTGTAATAACCATTAACGGAGCACATCTAGACTGTAAGCTCTCTGGGGCAGGGACATGGCTTACTCTAGTACAGTATTAAATAATACTAGAGAAACTTGGAAATGGAGAGAATAAATTATATTCATTATTTTCAGGGAACATTGAACTAAGTCAGAAAGTACAAGCGATGAGGTGAAATCACTGTAATAAATGTTGTCAACTCCCCTGGAATTTTTCCTCATCTTATATTAGCTACCCAAAAGAGTTGGTACCATATGACAACGAGGGCTGAATGATGTAGGAAACAGCTTTCTTTTTTTAATAACTGCTAACCTTTCAACGTTCCATTCATATAAAGTATTTTAAGACTGCACTGAACTTTTCTTCTGCCAGTGTTAGGTTTTGCTGTGTTTCAGCAGTTATCTAAAATTTCCCCATGCCCTAAAAAGTAATCTTGATACATCAGTAAAATTTAAAGTATATGTAATATTTTTTGTTAAAAAAATAAAAGCTGAGCCCAATCAATTCAAAAATATGAATGTTATTTTTGATACACACTGCAAATATCTGAAACTTTCAATATTTCACATGTTCACTTGTTTGAAGGGAGAGACAGCCTGTCATTTCTGAAGATATCCCATATGCACTTGAGAGTTGATTCCAGAGAGTACAAGGTTTCATGTGAAGTCAGGTTGTTTATTTCTATATTTGTTTTGAAAAACTAATAGTCAAATATTCACTTAACATCTGCTTTCTGTTTGTAACAAGAGAAGCAGATAGTCATTACGCAGCAAAATATAATCTAATTAATAGTTGCATAATTAGATTGCTTCTGAATTTTTTCCTACCACAGAACAATAAATGAAGCATCCAGCAACATAAGTAACCCAAATACATAAAAAGGAATTGGAACTGAAAAGAGGTGAACAAGTTGCAGTTTTTATTTAATTTAAGGGAAGACATTTTAAAAAAATTACTCTTTTTATACTTGTGTAGTACCTTTTGTTTTAGGAGCTCACCCATTAATTTACCTCTAATAGGCAGATAATTATACCTTAAATGCAGATTGTTAGATTCTGTTTCTCTCATAGTTGACTTTGTCTAAGGGCATGCAACAGGTTATAGATCCTGAGTTCTATCCCTAACTTTCAGTTCTCTGCTCTATCCCCTAATCTATTCATTTTACCAAAGTTACAAGCATTAAATCTGACATACTGATTGAAAAGCCTCAGCCATATGGGCTACAGCTCACAAATATGAACTCTGCTGGTCACTTCACTTGAAAGGCTTCAATAAGAGTCACTTTTGTTTTATGCCTCAAGTAGATGGAGTTAAAGGGAGATGTCCTTGCTATTAAAAAGTGAGTGAAGAAAAACTGCATCTTTCAGAGAAAACTACCATACATCCAGTTGCTTTCCTCACACATGCAAAAAATATATTTTTAATTTTTATTAAAAAAGCATTTGTAGCTTTATCAAGTTATTATCTCAGAATCTTACATAGCAAGGAAATCAGCCCAGATATGTATTTGAACAGAAGGTCCCAGGAGGTTGCCAAAAGTGTAGCTGATGATACATGTATCTCCTCCGATATATATTGGAGCATTGCCCTGTCTTGCTTCCTTTCTACATTAGAGAAATTTGTACTAGTGTAACTACACTGATGCAAACCCTTAATGTGTATGCACTGCACCAACCTAAAAAGGGGGTTATACAGGTGCAGTTTACTGTGGTAATTTCAGATTAAGTTGCACTGATGTAAACCCATTGTGTACGTATGCCACATCATTGTAATTTCCAGTACAAATTTCTGTAATGTAGACAGTGGATGAGAGACGTTGTGTTTCTTCATCTGAGAGATCCTGATTGTATTCCTTTTAAAAAATAATCCATACGTTTTTTGCAGGAGTTGTTGGAAGGCTTTTGTGTTCTGGTGAAATTCCAATTTATCTTATTTATTTTAAAACTGGGTAATATGTTTTGCATGCTTGCATTCCCCCTACAGTTTCAATTAGATATGTCATCCTTTACTTGTATTGAAGTAGTATATAGCAGTGCTTCTCAGACTTTTTATTTTCCATGGACCACTTAAAAATTGCTGAGGGTCTCGGTGAATCACTTAACAATCGTTCCAAATGTGTTTTGTACCATTAGCTAACTACTGTAAAGTGCTTTGGATAAATGCGCTATATAAAAAAACTTAATAATCAACTTTTTTGTTCTACAAATAAAAGCACACAACTCATGTTTTAATGTCAGTAGTCTTTCCTTTCTAATGTGATGGATGTGCCCTCTCTCCCCCACTGTGGCAACTCTAGAGCTGAGGCTGGGAAGGAGTGGGGGCGGGGGAGAGGCTGTGTCTCCCTCTCTCCCCGACCATGGCAGCCCCTGGAGCTGGGACAGAGGGCCGTCTCTTCCTGTCAGCTGCTGTCCTGGAGTTGAGGAAAGTCGCTTCTTTCTCTGGCCACCGCAGCCCTGCACATCTCAAATTCTCTCCACCCCCTCTTCCCATCCCACTGTTTCCTCCCCCCCTTGTCCCAAAGCCACCACCTCACCCTACATATATGTCTTCTCCAAGGTCCAGTCACCTGATAAGTGGAGCCATGCCTGTGCGGCCACTCAGGCGTGCACCTTAGAGCAGGGGTGGGCAAACTACGGCCCGCGGGCCAAATCTGGCCCATGGTGCCATTGCGTCCGGCCCGCGGAGGCTGCCCCCGGCCCCTCCCCCCCGAAGCTGCTGCACGGGCAGCACTCCAGGGGCTGGGGCTGTGCACTACCCCCTCCCCTGGAGTCGCGCCCTGAGGCCAGCGCTCGCTGGGGGAGGGGGGCACAGCTGCGTTCCCCCCCTCCCCTGAAGCCACGGCTGTGCACTATCCCCTACCCCGGAGCCCCGCCGCTGCAGGCAGCGCTCCGGGGGGGCCGGGAGTGCAGCTTCCCTCTCCCCTTGAGGCACGCCACGTGGCCAGCACTGGGGGGGAGAGGGGCACGGCTGCGCACCCCCCCATCTCCCGGAATCACACTGTGTGGGCAGCGCTCCAGGAGCCAGGGTTGCACGCTCCCCCTCCCCAGGGCCATGCCAAACGCCTCTTGGTAAGAGGGTCGGGGTGGGGGGGTTGGCTAAGTTGTGGGGGCAATCAGAGGACAGGAAACAGAGTGGGTTGGATAGGTGGTAGGGCTCTGAATGGGGGAATCTCTCGAGAAGGCGGTCACGGAGCAGCAGGGTTGGCTGGAGCGTGGGAGTCCCAGGGGTCTGTCAGGGAGCTGGGTGGGGGTGGGGGTTGGGGCAGTCAGAGGACAAAGGAGTTGGGTAGGGTCCTGGGGGATGGTTAGGGGTGAAGGGTCTCTGGATGGGGCAGTCAGCGGACAAGGTCAGGGGTGGTTGGATGGGTCGGGGATTCTGAGGGGGCAGTAAGGGGGGCGGGAATTAGGAGGGGGCCGAATAAGGGGCAGGGTCTTCCCTACGTGGCCCTCCATATAATTTTGCAATCCCAATGTGGCCCTCGGGCCAAAAAGTTTGCCCACCCCTGACTTAGAGTGAATTATCCGTGGACCACCTGAATGGAGTTCACAAACCGTTGTTTGAGAGCGTCTGGTATATAGGGTTTTCATCCAGTATCACATATCTAGAAGCGTACTCTGCCCCATCCCCAGCATTGCTATGAAGCATTCTGCCTATAGAAAAAGCAAATTTCAGCACTCAGCCATTCTAACATCACTTCTTTCTTAGTGGAGGGATGACTTCTTCTAAGAAAATAGTTCATTCTTCATATATGTTCTATCCATGATGTCTGCTAAATCTGTCAACAAGGGTGTTAATTGGCATCATGTTATCTCTTGCCCCAGTTAATCATTGCAGGGCAGAGGCATATTCCTGGTGCAATATAGGGAAGTTTCCACTTTTCTCCTGTCTGTGGTACCTAGTCTGTTGCTTAGAGATTGAAGGGAAAAGTCTCTTTTGTGTATGTTGTCATCACTTTCTATATGGTGGCTTTCCAAATAGATTTACCAGTGTGGTGTATTTTCACATACTGTTTGACAAATAATAAATTATATGTTCTATAAAAGAACCACATTCTTTCTGCTAACTGCAGGTGCACATACTATGTTGCATTCTAATTACCATAAGTTCTGTATGAATATAAAATGTAAGATAATTTGAACAAAAGAGGTCAGAACTAAGTTGCCTCAGAGTCTTAATTCTGAATTTCTGGACATGACTGTAACAAAGTCTCAAAAGTTAATGTTGCATTATAATATCTTAGTTCCACTTCCATTTTTTTTTAATGAATTAAATGATTTTCACAGATGTTTTAGAGGGAAGAGAAAACTATTAGTTACTGTAAGAGTACTTTCTTTTATTGAATGACCCTTCAAAAGGTGGTGATAATAAAGCATTAATTTAAACCTTTTAAAAACTGATCTCTTATTGTATCTCTGTCAAAAAACACTGTCACCACCATCAGATACTGTTCAAAATAAAAAATTGAACTCTGATTTTTGCGAGGTGAAAGAAAGTGATTTCCCTTCGACAGAAAGATAAATGGAAAAACAAATATACCCTATTGATTTGAATGTGAACTAAAACATCCAAGAAGTGTGAATTGTTTGTTTTATATCAAGCACTGCTGTAACAGATTATTAAATAACAGCTATTGTCTCCATGAGAAGCTTCAGAATAGATTCATCTGCACAGCAGGTATTACTGGATTGCTTAGGCTATAATTTAGTATCTACCACTCACCCGAAGGTCTATAACCATGTTATATAACTTTTCTTCAACTTATTTCGGTGTGCAATGTGCAATAGGCTGAAAATGAAATGTATTTCAGGCTTATTTAATGTGGTTTCAGTTTAATTACGTGGCAAGACTTTTTTTTCAACCAGTGTAACACCAGCAAAATCCCATTGTTCTCTCAGTAGGTTACTATGTGTCCAATAATATTCCTTTTCCTTACAGGCTCCTCCTTCAAACAGCTATTCACTGTTTTAAAACCTGCCTTTGATCGGATGTATTAATTTTAAAACATCATTTTTAATCATGATTTAAATCTGCAAGCAGGAAACCTTTACTTAAATCATCCATTTTAATCTTGTTTTGCATCTGTTTTTTTTGTTTCCCTAAAGCAGTTTCATTCACATTAGTTGGTATAATCATGAAAGCATGTTGACTTGCAACTAAATATAGCCTTTACACTATATTTTCTATTTCTTTTTGCTAATCATGAGGAACACCATATATACTTATTTTAGCAATTACACAGCTTAATATACATTTATGTAGATACTTAATTTTTATGTTGGAAAATGGAATGGTGTTTTTTATTACTATATTAATATTTTTACTCATTTGTCAAGCTGCATTTGGAAATTTGAATTCAATTAAAACTCATAGAAATGCATTTAAAAATTGTTTATTATTTAAATAAGAACTACCTTAGAGTGCTGGGTGCATAAACTTTAATTTTTTCTTTATCAGAAACATCTTTTGCATTTAAAACTAATACATTGTTTAAACAAAACAGGAAGCGTTAACTGTTAGTGACTTTAATTGATTGCTTCTGGTCACCATTCCCTTTGAGTTTTTAAAGCTAGTAGAGCTCATCCTCTCCCTCCTCAATTTTATTCATAGATTGGCAAAGGAAAACAAGCTTCAACTCCCATTTAGTTTCTCAAACTTGAATGAACTAGTCCAAACTGAGGAAGCACTTTCTGTGCACCTCCGGAAGAGATTACTGCCATCAAAAGTAGCTCAACAACCCCTACTTCCAGGTGCAGAGCCAGTGCCTTCCACCAGATCTGTGGTTTGACTTTTCCTGAATCTTCAGCAGAATATTTTATTACCTTCCCTTTGATTCTGAAAAAATGGAAGTATAATGTTTTACTACAGTGAAAGAATATAATGCTTTTTAGTTATCATTACCATAAATGGCATATCCAATAACATAACTGTGCTTCCAGTTTTCCAAAACATTTGAAGTGGGGAATGAGTAAAATATGAAAAGGCAAACTATGGGATGAAAGTTTTATCTACAGGGTATCATTAAAAAGAGAAGCCCAATCAATAGCATTGGCAAACTCTTGCTTTGGTATTGAACTTTATTTAATTTGGTCAAGGATGTGATATATTCCAAAATATTTTTAGTATTCTACAGTGTTTGTTTAATACAGTTTTAATGGGCAGAAAGGAAAATTTTCTCTCGGCAACGATGCTGGCCATTAAGATAAATACTTCAAGCAAACTTTTGCAAATCATCCAGTAAATCATAGTCTGAAATTTATCCTACTTGTTGCCAGTACATGGCATATGGGGATAGAACATCTGAAGATCTCAGAACAGGGGTGGGCAAACTTTTTGGCCCTAGGGCCACATTAGGGTTGCAAGATTTCATGGAGGGCCTGGTAGGGAAGGCTGTACCTCCCCAAACAGCCTGGCCCCACCCCCTATCTGCTCCTTCCCATTTCCCGCTCCCTGACTGCCCCCCCTCAGAAACCCTGACCCATCCAACCCCTACTGCTTGTCTCCTGACTACCCCCCTCCAGAGACCCCCCCCCCAATTCCAGAGACCCCAGACCCCCCCCCCGCTCTCCCATCCTTTTTCCCCCTCCCCCCTGGCGGCCCCCCCCCCCCCCCGCCGGGAGCCCCGGACCCCTTATGCTGCTCAGATCAGCGTGTCTGGCTGTCCCTCAGAGTACTTCCCACACAGCAGCTTGGCTCCGGGGAAGCTGGGGGCAGCCTCTGCAGCCCGTAGGACAGTCCTACGGGCCGGATGTGGCCCATGAGCTGTAGCTTTCCAACCCATGCCAGAAGTTCCAGTTTGTTGGGAGTAAAACTATGAAAGACAAAGATGGAAAATGTCAGTATTAACATCCACTTAAGATACAGTCCAAAATTCTGCTTTTCCAGTTATGGTTACAGAAGATCTTTCTGTAGAGGGGGACCAAAAAAAATAAAAGCAATGTAATTACACCATTCCGGAGGGGTACAAGATTTGGGATCAAATGCAGGGGATATGTGATCCCCTGTGTGACAAGCTCCGTGGGCCAGTACTTTCACTCCCCTGGTGCAGTGAGATGGAAATAAACAGAGGCTGCTCCAGAGGCCTTGGCTTGACTCCACTGCTGTGGATTCACCTAGGGGATATGATGAAATAAACTGTCAAACTATTATGTGAACTAAAATCCTGCCCTATCTTCTTTTACCATAGATAAACTTTAGTTCAATCTCTTGTTTCTTTAGGGAACATTTGCCGATCACCCATAGCTGAAGCAGTTTTTAGAAAACTTGTAACTGATGAAAACATTGAAAATAAGGTCAGTTGTTTATTTTTACTGTTGCCGAAACATACTGTCTTCTAGCCAGTCAGTATTATATAAGCTGTGGGAAGGAAAACATAAACATTTGAATCTGTTTTTCTGTAGTGGAGGATAGACAGTGCAGCAACATCTACTTATGAAATAGGCAACCCTCCTGATTTTCGGGGACAGACTTGTATGAGGAAGCATGGCATTACCATGAATCATATTGCCAGACAGGTACTGTACTCTTATTTCCTTTAAATGTGTGTGTATTTGTTGTTGTTGCAGTGGATGACAGACAGTGGTGCTGTTTCTGACTGGAACGTGGGGTGTTCGCCAGATGCGAGGGCTTTAAGCTGTCTGAGAAATCATGGCATTGAGACAGCCCATAAAGCACGGCAGGTAGAAAAGAGTACATTATTTCTTGACGGAACTAATAATTTTGTTCAGCCATAATTTCTCATGCCAGTTGCAACAGCCATTTGATGAGTATATGGTATGTGGCAAATTGAATATTGAGTATTAGGAGGCTTGACTATTAAGTGAGATTTTCAAAAGCACTCAGCATTGGCTACACTCTCCTAATTGAAGTCAATGGGAGGAGAGTTAGGCTAACAGTTGAGTGACTTTGAAAACCCTACCTTTAAATGTTTAATATTATTTCTCTGAGGCATATTTCTTCTATTTTGAATAATTTTGCATTGTCTTATCTTGTGAGTCCATGGCACATCCCATGAACGTGAAGGAACTGATAGGTACTTTGGATGGGCAGCATTTATATTGTGCAGATCCAATAGATGACCTGGCTTGTACTCCGTCCTGGTACTGCTGCTCTTAAGGTCAAAATTATTTTGCGTTGAGGGAGCACCTGTCTCACACTAAGGAGCTGAGGCCCAAGAGTGAAAATAATATCAAAATATCTTCAAAGGAGAATAACTAGCTAATTTTTGTAAACATACCTTGAAGCACTCTCACTAAGACTGAGAGCAGCACCATTCACTAAACGGAAGCACAGTCTGAAGTTTTAGAAATGCTCACCTCAGTTTTTCGTTAGTGAGTATATTTCAGGCATTGCATTCCAGAGAGAGATGCATTGAAATAAACATAACTTCGTGTATTTAAATTACTTAGACATTCAAATAAATGCACATAACTTACTTCCATTAACTATTCTCTGTGTATAGAGTATTCCTTTAGGACTTGACCTTTCGTTAGCTTGAGTTCATGCCACTAGTCCTTGCATTTGATATACGATCAAGTAGTCTTGTTAGTCTTTCCTTTCTGTTCCCTTCAGAATTTTGGTAGACCTTATTGAGGTCATCCTTTATTTTCTCTATTTCCAAAGAGTACATGATTAGTTCCTTTAACCTTTCCGACTACATTCCCTCAATCATACTAATTGCCCTCCACTGACCTTTCTAGTCTCTGTTTATATATATTTTGTGTGTGTGTGTGTGTGTATAACATAACAACACAAACAGAATTGAACACACTATTGCAAATTTTGCCTCTCTTAATATTAGAACAGTTCTGTCTTTTCCATTTACAGGTACCAGATTTTTATTTTATTTTATTTTTTACTGCTTGCAAGCAGCATACCTACTTTTATTTTTACATTAGGTAAGTGGTTCTCAAACTCATCGGTGAATCTGTTTCAGCTACCATGGTGAAACATGTAGAGGTCTTCAGGGCTTCTTGTAAAGGCCTTCCTTTGGTGTTTCTAGATCACTTACGACCAGTTGAACTAAAAAAAACCCCAGATCTCTAACACACATGCATGTCTGCATTCTGTGTGACTGCTTCAAATCTTCTTTTGTCAAGTTTTTTTGGTATAAATGCAACTATGAAAAAAATTGTGGAAATACCAAGAACAAAATTTCAACATAATCTGGAGAGATTACAGCAAAGGGAATTTAAGGCAATGATGAGTTTGATGATAAAATACATTTCCTCTCCCTGTACATATAACTAAACCCAGATGTACAATTTTATGGGGGGACTAAGACAGGCTGGTAATGTTTGTCCAAAACAGCCAGCCATATTGGTAGGTGTTGATCCAGCTGGAAAAGGATTAATGAGGAGCTTTTCGAAGGCACAAATGACAGTTGGACATCCAAAGACAGTAGGAGTTAAACACCTAACTGTCATTTATACCTTTTGAAAATCTCCCCAAAGTGAGTGATTCTGGCTCTCTGATGAAGCAGATGGTTTGAGACCACACCTAGCAAATCCCCTCTAGGAAGGGGGGAATCAAAGGTGTAGGCAAAGTAGTATTGAGATTGAATATTTGGAAGCAGCCAAGCCTAGTGAAAAGGCTTGAGCTGAATTTTGTTTCTTTGCGAATAAAGAATCCAAGGAAGGAGTTGAACATGTGGATATCTTTTACAGCAGGTTGGGAAAGTCATCTGCTGGTGGGAAAATAACCAAACACATTAAGGAGAATTTATTCTTTTCTTGGCTCCTTAGTACTGTCCAAATATTGTTTAATTACATGAAGTAGTAACACTATAATTCTTCAAGTTCCAGTGCATGTGGCTCCAACTCATGGTGTAGTTGCGCCACTTGCACCCGCCACAAAAGCAGGGTCCAGTAGGAGTGTCACATGCATCCTCCATTTTCTTGAGCCCACTCCGAAGAAAATAAAGATCAGTGTGACCCTGCTAAACTGCCACAGTTGCTTCTTACCAGTAGTCCATCTTGCCTGATATCCTGTCTTCCGATAGTGGCCAGTACCAGATACTTCAGGAGAAGAGAGAAAAACAGACTAGGTCCACCACTGTTGTCCAGTCCAGCTTCTTGCAGTCAGAGGTTTAGAGACACCCGGGACATGGAGTTGCTTCCCCACCCATCTTGGCTAATAGCCATTGTTGGACCTATCCTCCATGAACTTGCCTCATTCTCTTTTGAACCAAGTTGTGCTTTTGGCCTTCCCAACATCCCGTGGTAAGGAGTTCCACAAGCTAATTAGGCATTGTGTGAAGAAGTATTAGCTTATGTTTTTGTGTTAAACTTGCTGCCTATTAATTTCATTGTGACCAGTGGGTCTTGTTTTATGCAAAGGGGTAAATCAGATTTCCTTATTCACTTTTTTCACACCATGATCTTATAGATTTCTATCATATCCGTTCTTCATTGTCTCTCTTATAAACTGAACAGTCCCAGGCTGCTTAGTCTCTCCTCATCTGAAAACTGTTCTCTTTTCCTAGTCATTTCTGTTGCCCTTCTCTGTACCTTTTCCAATTCTAATAACTTTTCTGAGATGGGATGACCAGAACTATGCACAGTAATTAAGATATAGGATACAATGGATTTATAAAGTGACATGATGGTATTTTCTGTCTTGTTTTCTTTCCCTTTCCTAATATTTCCTAACATTGTTAGCTTTTATGACTGCTGCAACACATTGAGTAGATGTTTTCAGAGAACTATCCACGATGCATCCAAGATCTTTCTTGATTTAGCTGATTTAGACCACATCATCTTATATGTGTACTTGGGATTATGTTTTTGCAATATACATTATTTTACACTTATCAACGTTGAATTTCATCTACCATTTTGTTGCCCGATCACCCAGTTTTGTGAGATCTTCTTGTAATTCTTTGCAGTCAGCTTGGGACGTAACTATCTTGAGTAACTTTGTATTGTCTGCAAACTTTGCTACCTCACTGTCTACTTTGCCCAAGAGCCTTTGGTGAGGGACCTTATCAAAGACTTTCTGAAAATCCAAGTACGCTATATCCACTGGATCACCTTTGTCCATGTGCATGTTGACCCCCTCAAAGAATTCTAATATATTGGTGAGGCATGATTTTCATTTACAAAAGCAATGTTGACTCTTCCCCAACATATCATGTTCAATTTGTGTGTCTGATAATTCTGTTCTTTTCTATAGTTTTAACCATCTTACCTGGTACTGAAGTTAGGCTTACCAGCCTATAATTGCCAGGATCACCTGTCGATCCTTTTTAAAAATTGGCGTCTGTGGCAAATTTCTGGCACTGTTATGATGGGTCCCGCGCTTTCTCTTCTTGTGCAGGGTTCAGGGAGCTATTTCTTGCCCCTGAATAGGGTATTAACTGCCCCACTAGTATCCTAGAGGAGGGGGAGTGGAGAGGGAGGGACCCAGGCCTGCCCTCTACGCCGGGTCCCAGCCCAGGGGCCCTGAGGATAGCGGTAAAACTACCTGAAGTAGCTATTCCTTCCCCTGGGCTACTTCCCTCTCCTACCCTTCAGTTTGTGGGGCTTCCTGCCCTCTTTCTACACAGGTCAAGTGTCTCTTTACCTACGGTCTGTGTGGTCTTGGTTCCTCACTGCTCCAACTCCTCCAAACTGCTCTAACTCCTATCCTCCTCCCCTGTCTGCCTGAAGCAGGGCGTTTTATTAGGTTCTTAGCAGGGCCTTAATTGATTGCAGGTGTTCCAATCAACCTGCAACCTTCCTTAGTCCACAGGGAGCCACGCCTCAATTAGCTCTGAGCTTACATATCTCCCCTCAAGCACTCTACCGCAGCTCCCTGACCTTCCTCTATCACACGTCACACATACGAAATCAAGAATTGCCTCTCCCCTTGTGGGTTCCAGGACTAGATGTCCAAGAAGCAGTCACTAATGGTGTCTAGAAATTTTACCCCTGCATCCCATGCTGAGGCAACATGTACTCAGTCAGTATGGAGATAGTTGAAATCCCTCATTATTATTGTGTTTTGTGGTTTTCTAGCATCTCTAATTTCCCTGAGCATTTCACAAATTTCATAAGCATCCTTGAAAGTGGTTGGTAGCATATTCCTACTGTTATACTCTTGTTATTGAAACATGGAATTTCTGTCATAGAGATTCTGTTTGATTCATTTCAGACTTTTACTATGCTTGACTCTGCTTTCTTTGACATATAGTGCCACGCACCCACCAGCATGACCTACTCTGTCATTCCTATATATTTTGTACACTGCTATTACTGTTTCCCATTGACTATTAACATTCCACCAAGTTTCTGTGATGCCTATTGTATCAATATCTCCCTTTAATGCTAGTCACTGAAGTTCACCCATCTTTGTGTTTAGACTTCTAGCATTTGTTTAGAAGCAGTTACTGAATTTATGAGTATTTAGTTGTCTTCATTCATGTGATGTAGCTAAATGGGACTCTTTATCATTTGACAGGCTTTTCTTCAGTTCTTATTGTTTATCAACTCCTATCCTCTTCTCTTTGCTAGGATATGGAGTATCCCCTTTAATAAGTTATTCCCTAATGGATGTCTCTGTCTGAACCTTGCACTCATCCACAGCTGCTGGCTGTTTCCTGCCCTTAGTTTAAAAACTCCTGTATTAATTTTTCATGCCAGCAATCTGGTTCTGTTTTAGTTTAGTTGAAGCCTATTCTTTCTGTATTAGGATCCTCCTTTTTCAAAAAATTCCTGAATTCCTAATAAACCTAAATATCTCCTCCAAATACCATCATCTCATTCATACAGTAAGACCCTGCAATTCTGCCTGTCTAACTGGCCCTACTCGTGGAACTGGAAGCATTTCAGAGAATATTACCATGGAGGTCCTGGACTTCAATGTCATATGTAGCAGCCTAAATTTGTCCTCGAGGACCTCTCTTCTACGTTTCTCTATGTCATTGGTACCTACATATGCTACGACCATTGACATCTCTCCAACACTGCACATAAATCTATCTAGAAGTCTGGAGAGGGCTCAACTTTCACACCCAGCAGCCAGTTCACCATGTGGTTCTCCTGGTCATCAGAAACCCAACTATCTATCAGGAGTATCTCTCCGAGTCACTACTCTTCAAGATTTCTTGTAACAAAACAATCACCTTCCCAAATTGTGCAAAAGAGTAGATCAAAACCTCTGGTATCAAAGAGCAGCTGAGAGCAAAGTTGGGAAAATCTTCTCACTTGTAGGGGTGCAGTACCAGAGGGATCTGCCTCTACTTCAGCCCCAAGCTTTAAGGGATTGCTGAAAAGTGAATTAGCACAGGCTTCTATGGTATTGCAACAGCAATCTAAACATAACCTGGCAGGGGTCAGATGCTCCACCAGTGGGATTCCAGCAGCCTGCTTCCTCGGTATAGGCTAAGACAGCATCAAAGAGTTGAGCCTTGACAGCACTGAGAGCATCTCCTCCTGAGAAGGTGTGGAAGGCAGTTATGGAATCAGACCTTTTCCCCCCTTACAAGTGAGGCACCGGGGACTTCTGCAGCACTCTTCTTTAGAGAAGCAGTGGATGTCAAAATAACTCCTGAACTGCAATCTCCTTTACTGGACTGTTCTTCTTTTTAGCTAAGTCACCCTTAGAACAACTTGGGGTGCCCTAGCATTGTTGATAATGGTGGTCCATAACTTAATTTTTAAGTAGCTTCTGTGTACAGTTCATCTGTCTTCATGTTAGTTTTATTTTTGTTGTCCTCAGTGCAACCATAATTGTGTAAGATTATTTTCACTTGGGCCAACATTTAGCAACAGGGTAAGCCTGAGAGGTTTTATTAGAGTTGCTAGGAAAACGGAGCGATTTCCACTATAAAAATACTTTTGTAGGTCAAAGGCACAGTATGAATACAGCAAATATTTTTACATTGAAAATAAACAGACCTTCACAAGTTCTCGATACTATCAAAAGTTCTAGCTAATATTATATTGAGATGTCTATTCTAACTCTCTGTTCTACACTTTACATTTCCTGCAGAAAAATTCCCTATATGAGTGAAATGTTTTATGTTTGCTCTCAGCCCAGAGGTGATTTCCAGACCCCACTCCAACCCATTTTAGGGAAAGTCTGATCATAATCCATTACAAGTTACTATTGGGGCTATTTTTTCATATGCAAAATTTTTACAAGTTCAAATTTTCCACAGACTATGAACTTGTTTTATTTCTAGGACACTTTCTCATACGCTTCCTTTACCTACCCTAGTTCCTCACAAAAAAGTACATCTACAGGGAAAACCTTCCAAGAAGCTGAATTATGATGCTATATATGCAACTGTGGGTAGAACTGCAGTATTGATGTTAGGTATTTACGTAGCTAATTCCACTGATTCACAGTGTAAACCCCCAGTATCAATGCGGTACACCAGCACAAAGTGTGACTTTAAATTGATGTAGGCCTTGCCTGACCTAGGAAGGCTTTTTTCAGAGTAACTTAAGTTCTGAATTTAAAGCAGTGTGGTTATATTAGTATAACCACTTACATGGACAGTCTTGGCTGGTATAAGAGTTGCTTTTTTAGTTTAGTGTGTGTGTGTCAGTTGCAAATGTGTGTAAGCTAAACTAAAACCAGGCACTCTATTCTGAAACAAAAATATACACTGGATTATATGTTTGAACTTCTGCTAGTTATACAGATGAGCCCTTGCTTTAATTGTATTACACCCTAGTTCATGAATAAAGCTATGTTTTATTCACAGTTATTTTTAGTAAAAGTTATGGACAGGTCCTGGACAGTAAACAAAAATTCACAGCCTGTCTTGTCTATGACTTTTACTATATACAACTGCATATTTTAATCTTAATAATAATTTGTTCATTGTTTTGTTAAAACAATTAACATTGATCTGAAGGATAGCTCTTGGGCTCAGAATATATTAACCAGTTTGCTGTTTCACAATTCCATTTTTGTACATACATATTTATAATTACTAAGAATTCTTTTTGCAATATTTTTTGTATTGTAAGCAAATACATCTTTGCTACAAAAGTTAAAGCAAATCTTTTTATTCTAGATTACTAAAGATGATTTCCTTACATTTGATTATATACTTTGCATGGATGAAAGCAACCTAAGGTAATGTATGGTAGAATGCTAAGAAAGATTCTGATTTGTCTATCTGCTTTTGTAGATGATGATTAAATCCAGAAGATTTGCTTGATTGCTTTAGTGCTTTATGTGCAATCTTTTGCCATTTGTTTTTATATGAATTATAATTAGACTTGGCAGAATTTTTTATATATATAATATATCCTTTCAACAGAAGAAATGTGTTTATTTTTTTCAGTTTGTATCTGTTTACATTTTCACAGTTGCAGAAAATTATTGGGGTGGGGGTCAGACAATTATTAAACAGACATTGAGATTCAAAAAGTTAAAACTTTATAATTATTAAAACACAAATTGTCAACCTATATCAAAATATACAGAGTAAATATGCTTAAATCCAATTGTACTTTCTTTGAGTAGTGTCTCAGTCCTTTCCACAAACGCAAGAGAGCTGATTTAAAAAAATACTTCATTCTGGCAAGGGATTCTGAGGTTTTTATTCTCTCACCTGGGACTCTCGGGTAGTGGGGTTAGAGACTAATACTAATTTCAGACAATTTAACAACCATGTCAAACATCTAAAATTCAGCATGGTGTCTCTAGCAGCTGTAATTCTCTCCCTGGAATTGAGGGACTGGTTTTCAATTCTCAGCCTCAAAGGTGCTTACTTCCACTTAGCATTCATCCTTCCCTCAAAAGATTTCTTCAATTCACTTTAAATCATAATCAATACCAGTACTAGGCCCTACCCTCCAGACTGGTGTCCACCCTAATAGCACCAGTATAAGAAGTCCTGCCGAGCCTCCACTCCTAAGTTCCTTCTTACCACCCATGATGGTTGTTGGAGATTCTCCCCACTTTGCCTTGGCAAAGTGTGTTAGTTCTCATAGTTAAATATTCTGTAGTTTTATTAGTTAGTGTAGTGTATTAGTTGTAAATAGTAGAGTAGTAGCAAGGACTTCTTTCCGTGTCTGGAGAGGGAGTCCGTCTCTCCCCCATACTGGGGCATGCCTCAGTTGCCAGTGTTTAAGCAGTGCTCTTTCTGTGCAAAGCCTATGCCAACCAGCGACCCGCACTTAAGTTATCTTAAGTATCTGGGTGAGGGACACAAGAAAGATCACTTCCAGATCTATTACAATTTCAAGCCGCGGACCCAAAAGTATTGGGCAGCAAGACTAAATGTCCTCCTCATGGAAGCAATACTGAGGCCCACCTCGGAGCTGAGATCTGACTCAGCACTGAGTACGTTTGCATCCGTGCAGAGCACACTGCCCATCCCTAAGAGCTTGTGGCACTGCTTTTCCTTGCCAGTTCCCAAGAAGAGACACAGAGGACAGTGGGAGAAGACCAGTTCCCTGACAGCAAAGATGGACGAAGCAAGACCTGCGTCAGGTTGCTCTCCCTTGCTGGTGCCACAGCAGCCTCTGACATTACCAACAGTGCCTGCGCTACAAATGCCCAGGGATGAGGTGCTACACTCATCCTGCACCAGATGGATGGCTTTGCAGTGTAATTAACCCCGGAAGCTTATGCTGCCACTAAAGGCTTGGTGGCTCTGCCAGTACTTAGCCTCCCTAAGGTGCCTGAAGTGGCATCATCTGCACCACATTGTGACAATGAACCTTCCACTTTCAGGCTAGTCTCAATACCAGCCTCTAGGGGAAAGCCTCCATTTATTATTTCACGGGAGATGTCTCCACGGCACCGGTCCCCACCACCAGAAGGATTGCACTGCTGTGGTCACCTTGATCATCTAGCTCTTCCTTGTCTTATGGGTCGGATTCAGGGTCTGACATCTGGATTCACCGTCGCTGCTCCTGCACCCTCTGACTTCAGGAGCCCCAGCAGCCGATGCCTCAAAGCACTGGGCCCATGGGGACCAGCTCCAATCCAATGGTCCTTTTGGAACCTCTGGGGGTTTCCCCAGAGCCAAGACACCAGCTCGAGGCACCACCTATTCAGTGTGGTCGAAGACAAGGGCAATGCCAAGGACCCACTGGGAGACTCCTGAGCCAAACTCCAGGGTCACCGCTGGAGCCTGCCCAAGTACTGGTTCTGACATCAAGGCAGGCACTGGTACTGGCCAGCAGGTGCAAGCTGGCCAGGAGGAGATTCCCCTGGATGCTGGGACAGCACATGCCTCCTCCTCGTCCTCCCTAAAGGATGAATTAATTCTTATGGGGTCTTCTCCTCCCGACCAAGAGGCAGGTGGCCTCTAATCTGGTCTTCACGTGGAGTTTGTTAGGGAGCTGTCTGCTGGTTTCCTGGAAATTTTGATGGCTGCAGCCCTGGAAAGGGTCACTCTCCCTCTGCACAGCTCCATTATGGGCCAATAAAGACCCTTGGGTAAAACCCAGTATCCATCCCTCCTATGGCCAAGGGAACTGAAAGAAAGTACTTTGTGCTGTTCAAGAGATGTGAGTTTTTATTTGCTCACCCCCTGCCTGAAGGTCTCATCACTGGGGCTACTAATGAGAATGACCATCAAGGTAACAGAGTCGACTCTGAAGCCAAAGTAGCCTCAAAGGATGGACCTTCGAATAGTGAACCAACAAGGTTGCTATGACTACAGCATGTGGGAAAGGGTGACTAAGTTTAAGGATAAATTACCCAAGGAGAACCAGCAGGAGGTCTCAAGCCTAGTAGAGGAAGGCAAGACGGTTGCCAGAGCTTCTTTACAGGCAGTTCTTGACGCTGTAGACTCAGCAGCCAGATCTAAGGCCATGGAAGTCACAATGTGCAGGGGCTTGTGGCTGCAAGCATCAAGGTTCCCGCAAGAGGTCCAGAAAGCAGTGTAAGACCTATTGTTCAAGAGACCCTTGCTTTTTGCTGAAAAAACTGATGCTAGGCTCCAGTGTTCAGAGTCACTTTAGCATCTTTAAGTCCCTGGGTCTGCAGTCCCAGTGTCAGCCCAGGAGACCATATAGGCCGCTTTTTATCCTCGCCAGAGGTACAATCAGAGAAGATGAGGGAATGGAGGCTCTGGGCGCAAGCTACATCTATCTTCCTCCTCCTCTGCGGGGAGCTCTCAACTACTCCCTCATCATTTGGGTACCTCAAAGCACTTATCTTGATGGGTTTGTGGAGAACAGTATACCAATTCTGCTCTCACAGGATCCAGTTGCCCCTATATTTTCTGACAATCTTTCCTACTTCCTCAAGGCCTGGAAATGGGTCACTTCCAACTACTGGGTCTTAAACACAGTGGAGGTCAGCTCTACCTCCAGTTCATCTCCAATCTTCCCCGTTCCTCTTCAGGGAATCTTCTCACTAGCGTCTGCTGCAGCAAGAAGTTCAGTCCCCTCTGAGAATGGGAGCCATGGAAAAGGGTTTTACTCCCATTATTTTCTGATACCCATGGCCAATGGAGATCTCAGGCCCGTCTTAGTCCAGTGCCATCTCAACTAATTTATCAAGAATTTAATGATCTCTTTGTGGTCAATCATCCCATCTCTGAATCCAGGGGATTGGTATGCTGCCCTCAACTTAAAGAACACATACTTCCATGTATCAATTTTTCATGGCCACAGAAAATATTTCAGATTTTGGTGAACTAGGGGCACTACCAAAATGCAGCCCTGCTGTTTGGCATTTTGGCAGTCCTGAGAGTCTTAACCAGATGTATGTTGGTGGTAGTGGCCTTTCTAAGAAGAAGAGGAGTCCACCTATTCCCATATCTCGACGACTGGCTAATCAAGGGCAGGTCTCAGGAGGAAGTGAAGTCGAATATTGCCCTCATCCAAACTACCTTCTTGTTGTTTTACCTTCTTATCAACATACAAAGTTGACACTAGTCCCCACTCAGAGAATAGAGTTAATCGGGGCAGTCCTTGATTCCCAGCTGGCAAAGGCCCTCCTCCCAAGGATCATTTTTAGGCAATTTCGGAGCTAGTTTGTTATGTGCAGGCTCATCCTATCACAACAGTTAGGATACGCTTGAGCCTTTTTGGCCACATGGTATCGTGCAAGTATGTGGTTCATCACGTGAGGCTGAGACCCAGACCTCTCCTGGTCTGGCTAACCACAATGTATGCTCCCTCCATGCACCTCCTAGACAGGGTGGTTATGGTGTCTCCACACATCCTCCCTATCATGGTGGCTAGACTGTTGGATAGTCTGCTCTGCACTTCTCTGCTGATTCACAAGAGTGCTGACAAAAATCAAGCAGGACTGGGCTCGGGTCATCCTGATAACTCCAGGCCTAGACAGCATTGGTACACCTCACTCATTTGCCTCTCTTGCAAGACCCCAATTGAGCTTCCTCTGTAGTCAGACCTGATCTCGCAGGATCATGGTCAGTTGGTCCACCTGAACCTCAGGTCTCTCCATTTGATGGCCTGGTGTCTTTCTGGTTGAATCCCAATGAGCAGGCTTGTTCGGAGAAGTCTGGAAAATTCTCCTGGGCAGCATGAAGGCTTCCACAAGAAGAATTTACTGTGCAACATGGAACCGTTTTTTCCCTCTGGTCTTCTGGTTCTGCAGATGCATTCTTTGATCCAACTCATCCTGGACTATCACGAGCTTATCCTATGTTTGAAGGAACAGGGCCTAGCCCTTTTCTCCATAAAGGTCCACCTGGCAGCCATTTCAGCATTCCACCCAAAGGTCAACAATAAGTCAGTGTTCCCACATGAAATGGTAGTTTGCTTCCTCGAAGGTCTGGAGAGGGCATTCCCTCAAGTGAGAGAAGCGGGATTTTAACCTTATCCTCTCAAAACTCACAGGGCTGCCATCAAATGGTGATGTGCTCATTCCTACATCTCTCATGGAAGTCAGCCTTTCTGCTGGCAATTACTTTGGCCAGAAGGGTTTCAGAGCTCCAGGCCCTTAGCGGGGAACCAACCTATAACAGTTTTCTCTAAGGACAAGGTGCAGCTTCGGCCACTCTCTAATTCCTTCCGAAGGTTGTGTCTCAATTCCACTACAACCAGCCAATGTTTCTACCAGTCTTTTACCCTAAAGCTCATGCAACTAGGGAGAAGTAGCGCCTGTATTCCTTGGACGTCAGGCGGGCTTTGGCTTTTTATATTGAAAGGATCAAACAGTTCCATAGGTCACCAAAGGACTTCCCATCTCTGCCCAGAGGCTTTCATCCTTGATCACCTCTTGCATACGAGCATGCTATGACTTCCTGGGCATCCCTCCTCTGCCAAAACTGACTGCCCACGCTAAAAGGGCCCAAACCTCTTTGGTGGCCTTCTTAGCTCAAGTTCCAATCCGGGATATATGTAGAGCAGTGACCTGGTCATCAGTGCACATGTTCTTGACCTGCTATGCTATCACACAGCAGGCATGAGATGATGCCTACTTTGGCCGAGTGATTCTAGCGGTTCTACAGTCCACCTCCTATATCAGCTCTCTTCAAACTTTTGGCACCGCGGCCCCCTTTCGCGTTCCCCCCTCCGCTCGCGGCCCCCTGAGGTATGTCCGCCAAAATGCCGTCGAGTAGAAAGCTTCCGCTTTCTTTTGGTGGGCCAAAAAATAGACTGCAACTTCGGCGGTCTTCCGGGAAGAATCGACGCCGGGGTCTCGCGCACCCCCAGGGATGGTCTTGCACACCCCTAGAGGTGCACGCACCCCAGTTTGAAGACCACTGTCCTGTATTACTGCTTCCATAAGAACATAACAGCCATAATGGGTCAGACCAAAGGTCCATCTATCCCAGTATCCTGTCTTCCGACAGTGGCCGATGCCAGGTGGCCCAGAGGGAATGAACAGAACAGGTAATCATCAAGCGAACCATCCCGTTGCCCATTCCCAGCTTCTGGCAAACAGAGACTAGGGACCCATCTCTGCCCATCCTGGTTAACAGTGAGTCACCTAAGTTGGAATGGACATGTGCAAGCACTTCAAGAAGAAAAAATGGTAACCTACCTCTTGTAACTGTTCTTTGAGATGTATTGCACATGCCCATTCCGAAACCCACCCACTGGCCCCACTCTTGGAATGGGTGGTAAGAAGAATCTGAGGAACTAAGGCTTAATGGGGCTCCTTATGACTGCGCTATGAGTGAGTGGCACCAGGGGGCGCCAGACCTGAGCCAATGGCTACCACTAAGGGAAAAATGTCTGATAGCTCTGCTCAGGGCACTTGTGCACACTTACGTTGGAATGGACACGTGCAACACATCTAGAACAACAACAGTTACGAGAGGTAGGAACCATTTTTTTTCGTACAAAGGGTCATTTCCAGGAAGATAATTTAGGAATCTTCTTCACTGCAGCTAGGGAGGGTAGATAGGGCTCTAGCTGAAAAATCCAGTTTATTATCCTAGGAAAAATAATGCTTGTTTGCTGCTATTCTCTATTATTCTGGTAACATATCTCCCTGGGACCATATTGAGCTTAATATTTGTGCATGGCAATAGCTGACTAATTTGGAGAGCAGTAGCAAAATTTCTCCTTAATTGGGGGATGCATTTGTCCAGGGCCAAGTGGTTAAATAGGTATGAAATTCTGAGCAATGGCCCTTTGAAAGTTGTCAGTATTTAAAGACTAAAAAATAAAGATGAAATTATACAAATCAGCCATAAGGATTTTTTTAGATGGCTGTGAATGACCACCTCTTTTTACATCCCAATCATGCAACAAGTCTGTGTATGGTACTTGAATTGACTGATGTGTTAGTCAGTGACTAAAGGATATACTTAAGTAATTTACTTCCAGTTTCATTTAAACTCTTAATTTTATACTGGTATCCTTTATACTTATCAATATATCAGTGACACAGTGAAAAGAGCTGTACTGAAGCAAGTGAAAAAATATTGGAAGTGTAGAACTGGAGTGATTTCAAAAAAAGATTAACATTACTTGGGAGAACTGAAATTCATTCTGGCTCTTGCCAGGGAAGTAACACAGCAACAGTGGGAAGAGGACTCTGCGCCCAGCCGACTCTGCCACAGATTTCGGCCAGTAGTGTCCATCTTTTCCCTAGGAACAGCCTTGTGGTGCTTGAAGTTGTTCTACCACAGTGCCTGAGAGGGCACACTTATTCTAGCTGCTGGCATAGTACTAGCAGGGGGAGGAAAGAGGACGCCTTTTCAGGTTTGGGAGCCTTTCATTCCACACATGTCCCGGAATCAGAGCACTCTGCTTGCTTCTGATAAGGTGTGTTGAGAGTCCTCGAGTGAGACTGGCTAGCCATCGTGGCTGACATTGAGTCAGGTTTTATATAAGAACTTTGGTTTTACAGCATAGGGCTCTCAACATACCTCATTAACAGAAGCAAGCAGAGTGATCAGAAGTGCTCATCCACATGTTTACAAACACTGATGGGAGGAAAGACTTCGTTTAGCACTTCAGCAATCAGTGTAATATGAATACAACAGAAGAATTTTTTTAAAATTAATTGAAGGCAGAGCTATGAGAACTTACAAAAACAGAACAATTGAAGCAGCATTTCATGGAAACCTGGAACAAGCTTACTCATATTTTTAATACACATACTGACTGTGTTCCAAAGAGACTTTTGTATAGTGAAAGCTAAAGGGGGACACTGAAAATCATGCATAAAATGCGGTGGTGGGGGGCAGGGAATTGTACATTTTCTTTAGTGACTAAAGTCAAATTAAAGTCATTGTCGAGTACCCGGTTGCTTGATTTATTTGTTTTCCATTTAATCTTCATTTTATATAGATGTCTTTGACATTAAATAAAAGTAAGCAGCAGCATAGAGTACACAGCAATGTGAAAGTGTACACTTGGATAGCTGCTGTCTTTCGTCTTCATTCATACCCTGTAAACTTTCTAGTAATTATTGAATCTATAATGCTGATTCCAAATGGAGAGGACACCACCATTGCCATGAAAACAATGGTTCAAAATTGCTTCTTTTTTACTTTACAGAGATCTGAAAAGAAAAAGTAATCAAGTTAAAAAGTGTACAGCTAAAATTGAACTCCTTGGGAGCTATGATCCACAGAAACAGCTTATTATTGAAGATCCATACTATGTAAGTATCACAGATTAACTTGAGAACTTTTAAATGTTATTATGTATGTATGATTGTAAAACAAACACAATTTCAAAAGTAGCTGTTGAAGACTTAAATCTGGGTGACTAGATATTTTTACCGTTTCTTTTTCTTATCTTTTTCCAGGGAAATGAAAAAGACTTTGAGACTGTTTACGAGCAGTGTGTTAGATGCTGTAAGGCATTTTTGGAGCAGTCTCATTAGTGCCACCCCATTTTATTTCTAAAAGGAAATAATATTTAGCGCTTTTGAAGTGTTTATATAAATTTCACTTGATGTATTTAAAATAGTAATATTGTATCTCTACAGTAAATCTTAATTGCAGATACTTAATTTTAGTTTTGTATTGTAACTACTCTATGGCCTAACTCAGAAGAACTTGGAAAAGTTTTAAGAATTGTATTTGAGGATCAGCCATTTTGTCAGGCATCAGTGTAACACAGTATTTCATTCAAAGACCAGCAGAATAAATATGTCTATGAACTCTCTTTCAGTGTCTAAGTGCTATAAAATTAACGTTTTGCTTTTTTGTGTGTGTAATACAAACTTATATTCTTGTACATATATCCCATTTAAGTATTCTTAAAAAGGTATTTGAAAAACAGCTTTAATGTTTTGACACAGATGTGCATATATTGAGCATTAACTGATGGATGCTGTATTTTTCAACAAAAATAGCTGCATCCTTCAGGACTGTTTATTTCAGACAAGGCAATGATGCTGACTTTGCTGCAGACAAGTCTGTGGATGCGTACCCCATCATCATCATCATCGGATTCTCTGGCTGTCATCCTGTCCAGCACAAGTCCCTAGAGTTGGGAGTGTACAAAAGCTGGGTAGCATTTGCAAACTTCTGCTCTCTTAAAGCTGGAGTTAACTTCCCAGTACATGAACTATTGGGAACATTAACCAGTTCCTTATACTTCCCTGACATCTGAGCCTCTCTTTCCCTTAGATAAATAGTTGCCTGCTGTGGAGTAAGAATTGAGGGGATTTTTTTTCTCTGCAACTTTTTAAATATGTCCCTTCTCTTTCTTAATCAAAAACTAGATCAGCAATCCATATTCTAATCTCTTGCTTCAACTGCTGCAACCTCTTCCTGGTCTTTTTGGATCCCCACAGCACCAGGCTTGCTCCCCCTTTCATATTCCACTTTCAGAGGGCTTGGGGTCATCTTTAATGTTTGGAATACCCTAGTGCACTTTCACCCACCTGGTACATTTTCACCCACATTCATTAGCTCCTTGATTTATTCAAGTTCCTCTAAAAACTCACTTCTACTGACTGGCCTATGGAAAATCAGGGGGGATGAAAAGTGTTAAAATAAATACTAAATTTTTAAAGTCCTTCATGAACAATACATCCCCTTCCGAGTTACCACAAGTTTTTGATGTTCACCCTTCTTCCTCTGTCCTTTCCACTTCCCATCTTATTGTTTGAAATTGGGCTGCATGTTTTTTGGGACAGGGCCCACATCTTAATTTGTGAAGTAGAGCACACTTTGGCATCCTCACTAGAGAATACTGAGAGATATTTGCTTGGCATCTTATGTGGCCAATAACAAAACTTCCTTGCAGTTCCTAAAAATGATAGCTGAAGATTCTTTAAAACAAAATCCTGCGCCCAACAAAGGATAACTCAGTATTGAACCTCATTCTGATGCCAAAGAGTTCATTACAGATTGGTAAATTTCATAGACAATTGCTTGGCCATACTTTGGTTATTTGGTCTCTTAAGTATATTTTACAGCAAACCAATGTCAGTCAGGTTTATTGCAATAAGCCAATAATAATGTACTACAGGGAAAAGGTTCTATGTGATGCCAGTCTCTGGGAAGCCCTGTTGTGCAGAGACGTTACATTCACCTTAGGCGTAAGATGTGCTCCCAGAGTTATACATTTCAGATGGTATTATTTATGTGATGATTTCACAATTTAAACATCTCTTTACACATTGCTAAAATCCAGCCCGTCATTTTATTCCAATTCCCTAATTTATTATTCTGTTCCTTCCTGTCTTTGTTTTGGATTAGCATTCCAGGTACTAGTCCATGAAGGTAAGTCACTAGTTTTTATTAAGACACAAAATGAATGTGTCTTCATTTTTGACAAGTTTTCTGTCTGCTTATACCAAATGCTTACTTCAGCAAATGTAAAGAGTTGTGCAATATCATATTCCTGTTCTGTTATGATACATATAGGCCAACTTATGCTATATTTCTGTTACAGTATTTGTGCTTAATGCATATACATGTGGTGTGGATAATACATGTTATTAATATGACATATAAAATGCTAGCCAGCATACATACTCATTGCTGACCTAAAAATTAACCCTTATCAGTGATCTTTATCTGGTTACATGTGCTTTGTGGGGGCACCAACCAATAATGTATATATTTGGATCTTCAAAGAGCCAGTTTTCAAAAGTTTAAAACAGTTGTAAGCATAACTGACTGGGAACATAAATGTCAGTGGAGGTGGTGCATTCACTGTTTGGAGCCTTGAAGAAAGATGAGATTTTTCTGAAAGGTCTATTTGAAGTCCGTTTCTGGGAGAAGTTCTGCAGGTTCAGGGTGTCAGGCTAGCTAACCATGGTGAAACCATCTGGCCTTGGAATCTGTGAATCTATGAATCTCCCTATTGTTAATCTCCTTCCTTCATAGACATTGGGCAGAACAGGCTTGCTGACATTGTCTTCAACTTGCTTATAACACTGCTCTATATAATAGTTATAATCTAATCTCACGCAGCATCGCTTCAATAGGTCTCCTGCAAGGGGACAGGAAGGAATTTACCCCCAAAATCAGTTATCATGGGTAAGAGGGTCATCTTCTTCTGAAGCATCACAGATCTGCCCCAGCTAGATACAGGTTACTAGTTAGGGTGACTGGTGCTCGGATTTGGTACACAAAATGCTGTTTTAGACTGGCTATTTTGTCTTCCTCAGCTGCCTAAGGTGTAACGGATCACAAGAATTTCCCCAAGGCAGTTTGGCAGGAACCTTGAAGGCTTTTCATCATCCTTTGCAGCCTGGAGTGTGGTTTACCTTCTAGGGTCATCTGAACATATCTCACCTTTATCAGTTCTCTTGTATGGCATCAGTGGCAACTTGATCTCTCCTATTCACTGCCCATGGCACACATTAGTTGTCTCCTGAGGACTAAAATGCTTCAGTTTAATTGAATTTGTTGAGCATTTGAATGGAATTTAATAGTGTGAGGTGTGCAGGAGATCAGACAAGATGATCTAAAGGTCCTTTCTTCCCTTGAACTCTATGAAACTGAAATTCCTAGCCCCAATTACTTGTATCATGATCAAAGGTTTTATACCATTCAGTCCGATTCGATTCAAAGGATTGTGTAAAATGCATGGTTCTTTGAAAGAATGCTTAAGTGTCAAAACTTGTGTGTGTGGAGTGCATTTATTAGAAATGCTCCATAGTGCGTATTTTTTGATTTGGGTTTTTTTGGTCATAAATAAAATGACACGTGCGCCAAATGGGTTGGGTAGGTGATTTTAAAGAAAAACAAAATGCATAGAGAGACCTCCTGATGCAGTCTTCGTTTAGCCTTTTCACTAGTTACGCTCCTGATATAATTTTGCACTGGATTCTAATATAATTTACAGATTATTTTGTTCTGAAACATCATGAGTAACCATGCGAAATCAATTCAATTTTGTGAAAACCATTTTCTAAATGTACATTTAAAGAATACACATTGAAGATCATGTAATATATCAAACACTTTATTACTCATGTTTGTTATTTACAGTATTTACATATTGCACATTAGCTGGAATGTTTACACATTTATTGAACAGAAAACCAATGGCAGATTGTGCGTGTGTATGCAAAATCCACACTCCTCTGTTTCGAGAAAACATGTTCACTTGTAATTGTGTTTTATATTTGTCATGCAATTTGTAACTTGCACCCAAGGGTACAATGTGACCCCTCAAACATTGAAATTTTGTAAATATTTGTTTTATCCAAACTCACTCTTCATTGCATAAGCATGAAGAAAACCACTGCTGTGGAGTAGATTCATTAAGAGTTTGGGGTATATAAACATCCCTCCATGTCTCAGAATTCAGCAACAGAACATTGATTTCTTGGTAAAGGGTACATGTTCATGTAATTTTTTTGGCAGCACTACACATCAAATGTGGAGTGTATTTCTAAGTATGGAACAGTAAGTACTATTAGCAGTTATACTACTGTAAAGAATGTAGATCTGCAAACTGTTGAAAACATACAAAACGCGTTAAAAGAATTATGGGAAATAGTCTGTCAGTCTGCAAAAATAAATCCTCTTCACAATGGAATATGTTATAAAGGTATTAAGTTCTATTTCCCTGTTGATTTCCAAGGCACTTCTCCTGGTTCTTGGTGTTTCTTTTCTGTATGGTAGTATCTGTTGTGTTTAAAAAAATAAAAATTAGTTGCCTTTTATCATTTTCATATTTTAATGCAGCTGTTTAAAATGCATTTTCCAGATTGGCTAGAGTTAGTAAATAAGGATTTTTATAACAACTGTCTGGAAAATCTGGTAATACATTTCCGAGCTGTTCATAACTCACTAAAGAAACTTAACAGATTAGTGTTTTGGAAAAGTATTTGTGCTATTGTGCTCCTTTGTGCTATTCCAATCTCTTTGATGATCTCTGTCTGGAAAACAGATTTTGAAAACTACAAACTTCCACTATTTTAAATATTTAATACTTTTAGCTTTAGTTTTTTTAGAATAAATTAATTTTTAAATGCAGTAGTGAAGTCAAAATCTGAATACACATCAACAATGCTATTAACGTACTGTCAGTTTTGTAGTCTTAAAATCTGGACTACCAATATAGTTTTGGCATAAGGTCTGCCCACATAGATCCAACGGCAAGATCAAGATTGAGGATCCCAGGTATGCTCCCACTGAGGCAAAAACTAACAGTAAAATTATTTAAGTACAGCAGAAGCAGGAAGTCTGCCAAGCGGACAGTGGGACCACTAGTCAACAGAGATGTTAAAGGTGCACTCAATCCAAGGCCATTGCAGAGAAGCTAAATTAACTCTGCATCGGTCTTCACTGCGTGGATGTGGAGAGGGAGATGTCCAAAAAGAATAGCTCGGGTGTGGATAACAAATCCCAAATTGTGTCAGTAGGAAAGGATTTAGAACAAATTAATCAACTAAACAGTAAGTCACCCAAGAGTTGTGAAGGAATTCAAATATGAAATTGCAGAACTAGGTTACATACTTGTTACTATTACTGATATCAGCCTCTGGGCCAGATGACTGGATGGTGGCTAATGTAATGCTGGGTGCCAGAGGAGATTCTGGAAATGACAAGCCAGTAAGCCTAACTTCTGTATCAGGCAAACTAGTAAAACTATAAATAACAGAATTATCAGAGACACAGATGAACATGATTTGTTGCGGAAGAGTCATCACAGCTTTTGTAAAGGGAAGTAATGCCTCCTCAATCTATTAGAATGATTTGAGGGAATCGACAAGCATATGAATAAGTATTATCTAGTTTATACAGTTTTTGCTTGGATTTTCAGAAAGCCTTTGACAAGATCTTTCAGGCTTTTAAAGAAATTAAAGTAGCCATGGGAGAAGAGGGAAGCTTCTCACATGGATCAGTAACTGGTTGAAAGATACGAAAGAGAGGGTAGAAATAAATAGTCAGCTTTCACAAAAGAGAGAGGTGAACAGCAGGGCCCCCAGAGTTCTGTAGTTTGACCTGTGCTGCTCATCAGATTCATTAATGATCTGGAAAGGGGATGAACTGTGAAATAGCAAAGTTTGCAGACCATACAAAATTATTCAAGATTATTAAGTCCAAAGCATACTATGAGAAGTTAAAGCGATCTCACAAAATACAAAAAGGCAGGTGAAATTCAGTATTTATAAATGCCAAGTAATGCACCTGGGGAAAAATAATCCCAACTGTAATATACAGTGATGGGTTCTAAATTTAGCTATTTACAGCCAAGAAAATCTGGAAGTTAAGGTGGATAGTTTTCTGAAAACTTCTGCTCAATGCTCACCAGCAGTCAAAAAGGTTAACAGTAAGTTAAGAAAAATTGGGAAAGGCACAGAAAATAAGACAAAATATCCTAATGCCACTTTATAAATCCATTGTTTGCCCATACATTGACTGAGTGCTTTTCTGCTCATCCTGTTTCAAAAAAGGTATATTAGAATTGGAAAAGATACAGAGAAGGGCAACAGAGATGATCAAGGGTATGGAACAGCTTCAATACGAGGAGATAACCCCATGTTCAGAGTGACCCAAAACTTCTGACTACCAAAAGCCAGGAGTGGAATACAGGGGTAGGTCACTCCACAATTGCCCTGTTCTGTTATACTCCCCCTGAAGCTCTAGTATTGGCTACAATCAGAGATAGGATGCTGGTCAAGATGGATCATTGGGCTAGGGTGGCAGCTCTTATGTTCTTATGATTAGGAGTTTTTTCACTCCGTTCAAAGGAAAGATCTGGAGAGATGACCGCAAAAAATGGAGTATTGTGTTTTGAGACCCAGTCTTACCAATATAGTCAGACTACAGTGTGACAACCCAAGTAGGAATTGTAACAGTGGACCTTTTATTTCCTGGAAGTCTGTGGACTTTTCAGAATCTTTTCAGCAAACATCAAAGAATGTTAGTATTAACCCTTCTCTGAACAGCTCCTGGGAAGTAATGATTGATATTGAATCCTGTTAGCTGAATAATGTAGGTATTACATCTAATGGGCTAGAAATGTTAAGTCAAAAATAGTTGAGATATGGAAGCTTATCAAAACACATTGATCTATGAGTGGTATTCATTCACCATCAGACTTAAAGTTGTAATTATGCATAGTAAAGTCATTTTTACATCTAATTTTAAAGGTCTAATATTTTAAGGCTTGTCTCCATACAAACCAGGACCAAAATAACTAAATTAGTTTTAATTCATATCTTTTCATTAAAGTGGTGCAAGTCTGTGTTAACCCTCATTTTCAGTTGAGTATTCTATTTTGATGTTAAACTCGAGTTAGTAAAAAAATTAACTGCATCAGAATAGCAGGATTGTAAACTTTTTGCAGCAGAGGCTGTCTTGTTCTGCATTCCTGGTCTTTGACTGGGATTTTTAGGTGCTACCACCCTGGTTGTTGGCGGGCAGGTTTGAACAGAAACCCTCTGGAGCTTAGTGCATGAGCCTCGACTGCATGAGCTAAAAGACAACTGGCTGTTAGTTAAGGTTATAGAGCAAACTCCATTAATTTCTCTCTCTAAGTGGTCTCGTGCCACTAGATAGAATCGAACGCCACACCCAGAAGGTGTGTGGGTTACACTACCACAATACAAATAATTAATAAAACCCAATTTAGTTATTTTGGTTTCACTTTGTGTGTAGACAAGCCCTTAATTACAGAAGAAACTGAGTGCTCTAATTGAATGTGGCTTTTTCATTCTAATTTATTTTCAGTGGCTCATATTCAATAAATGTTTTTAGCTGAAAATGTGTGCTGCTTCTAAAACCCAAAATGATGATTTTTTTGATGAGGTTAAAAAAAATTCTAAGCATAAAAAACTTTAATAAAATTGAAGGGTTTTTCATTAAGAACTCAGTGGAATTTTAACTTTTTTAATTTGGCATGTAAGTTGCTAATCAGGAATTTGTGCTTTGCTAAGTTTGAAAAATAAGAAATAGTTTATAGCACACTTACTAACTTAAGTGTGTGTGGTGACAAATATGCCATATCCTTTGGAGACCTTACTGAATTAAATTTAGGTATGTTGGGGTCTCTTGTATGAAATACAAACATTATGGTGGGCTGTGATTGCATGTAACCTCTCTAGGGGGAAAGTGTGATGTGAGGTCTGGAATTTCAAAGAACTACACTGAATATGTGTCAGGCCAAAATGAACTATGGGATAAGTGTAAAGTGGAGTTCCTGGAGAATACCTAAATTGAGGTTAATGCAAATTCCTTACCTCTGGTTATTCAAAAATCTATCCTTTTTTGAAGCTACACCCTGAGGAGTGGGTCATTGTCTGCTGATTGATTACCTGTTTCTGGAGAGTGGAGATCAAAGGCCTTAACAGTATAAAGAAATGTCTGAACTGCCCACCCTGGATTCAGGTTCTGAATCTGAGACTGTTACAAACTTGTAACAACAGGGAGAACCCAGTTGTGGGTTTTGAAGAATTGACATCTACCAGAGCCTGAGGTCCGGGGGGCCGGAACCTCTGGTAAACTTTTTAGCATGCATGTAGGGTTTTTTTGTTTGTTTTTTTTTTTGTTGTTTTTTTTTGCTGTAATGCTTTCACCTTAAGTGTGCTTGCTTAGAAAGAGTGGTGCAGTATCTTATAATTACAGGAAATATACTGGGCATAGCCACTGGAGAGACAGAAAAGCACAGATGTAGCCTTTTAAGCTGTCCAGCTTCCTGGAGATATCATAGTTTAGGCAGGAAACTGCAGCTTTAAAGAACCCCTGGTCAGGAAAGAGTGAGACATGGCTCTCTGCCCAAGAGACATGACTGCTAGGAACTGGAAAAGTTTAAGTGGGTGCCCTTAATAGACCTCAGAGAGGGGAAAGTAGGTCAGCTTCCTTGAAACTGATAGGTGTAGATGGGGTTTTCAGACTACATGTGTGTTTGTCTGGATATCTTATTAGACCTAGAGGATTTCAGAAGCTCTATGCTGAGGCACATCACACTTTCATTCCTATTTCTCCTACCTTTTCAGAAACCACTTAAGGGGCCAAAGATTGGCTAGTAGTTACCTTTGTCTTATGTCAAATGCTGCCAAATTCCCACATCTTTGAAATTTTGAACTAGACTGCTGCAAGCAACTAAATACCTCAACTTTGCTATAGACTAGGACTCAACTAAGAGAACACTTAGGACTTCTATACACTTACAATGCTTAGTGAACATGCTTTTTACACTGATGAGAGAGTTTCTCCCATTGGCTTAGTTAGGTACTCCACCTCCTTGAGAGGCGGTAGCTATGCTGACTGGACAAGCCTTCCTGCTGACATAGTGCTGTCTACACCGCTGAGTGACATATTTATACCAACATAAGTCTGTAATGTAGATCTGAGCTCAGTCTGTCATTCAGCTGGAGATCCTGAATGCCATTTGACTGCAAAATCAAATAGGCATGTTGGCACTACCACTTTAATTTCATCCTATTTTATTACAATAAACTATATTCAACATGATGGTTAAGATTTAAGAAGCACAAAAATCAAGAAATTTAAAGTTATGCTGCCCTAGCATCCTGTTGTCCTGCCAGCACGACTGACTACAGAGAACCTGGTTCAGTGATGCGCTATGACAGGTAAAATAGGATTGTAGGACAATAGAAGGCCCCAGTCTAATCAGCCTGACAACTTCACAAATAGGGATCCTATGCCACTGTAGAATCCTATGCCACTGTAGGATTCCAGATTGCAACAATGGTCAAAAATCCTCTTTTTCCACCTGTGAGTGCCTAGGAAACTATTTTTCTGTAGGATGAAGATCGAATCACAGTGGTTCACACCTTGAAGGTAAGAAAACTATAATGTTATACATGGTATTAACCATGTATTGCCTAGCTAGTTTGAGTATCCAGTTCAAGTCTCTGGTCCTCACCTACAAAGTCTAAATCATCTGAGGCCTGTTACCTCAGCATTTGCTTCCAAACAGCCTAGTTTGATGTCCATGTCCATGATACTATATGGAATATGCATCTTTAAGCAGGAAGTACTGTTTCTATAAAATGATCTTACTTTCTTTGAAAACTGATAGTTACTGTACCTAACTAAAAAAAAGATTTCACTGGCTGATCATGATAATTTCTTGATACACAGTATTAAAGTTATTTTTTCACCTTCGTTTACTACTCCTAGATTCACTAATATTGGGACTTCTGATTTTTCTAATTTAAAGATGTATATCAATTGCATTACTACTCTTGCTGTGTTGTACATGTCAAGCATTTTTATTTCTTTACAACTGTTGTTTAAAAAAACTCTTTAGTCATACCTAGTGGCTGGAGGGAAAAAATAAGTTGCAGATAAAGAATGGTTATAAATTTATTCTCCATTTTTGTAATAAATACTTGTTAGTTATAATTATCTTCATAAGCAAAGATAACAGCTAAGCAATTAAACTAAAAACATTACAAAAGGGTGTAATATTCAGAGCTCATTGCATTATGAAGTTCAGTAGATGTTAAGAAAATTCATTATGCTTTAAAAGGAAGATGGCTAATATGATATGCATGTTATAGTTTTACTATAGTCAAGTAGAAAAAGCAATCCATATACAAAATATTTAACAGGTCCCGGTCTCTGACATTGTGGCTCTACCGCAGGTAATCATATTTTTCACCCCCAAAGTAGGATCATATTTGTGTGTGGGGAAATCCCTGATGGCATGTGCACCTCTCAAGCCACATGCAGGCTGTGGAGCTGGATGGTAAACTCACAGGCAGAAAGGAGTGGTGCATACTGAAGAGCTAGAAATCCAGCCAAAAATTAAGTCTATTGATAACACTTAACATCAGGCTACTCTGCTTCATAATGAATAGTAATCAGACATCAGCCAAGATTATCAAGTGTTTGGGGTGTCACAATTTTAAGGTTCTTCACCTGACACCTTAAAGGGGCCTGATTTTCAGAGGACGGATGATGTAATACTTTCTGATAATTGAGTCCTTTTAGGGTGCCTCAGTTTGGGCACCCAAAATCACTAGTCGCTTTGGAAAATCTTGGCAACAATCTCCAAGATTTACAAGGAAGGATAGACAGCCAGTGGGGCGAGTGTTGAAGACAAACGGCTGAGCAGAGAACAAAGGAGAATATGTTCTCATTGAGGATGTGTTTAAACCTTTTTGGCAACTATAAATGAGCTCCTACTGCTTGAGATTCATTTTTATAGTTATGTGTATCTGCTGGCAGAGAGGGATGTTAAGAATCTTTTGTTGAAACCTGAGAGCACAGTCTAACTTGTGCTGGATTTGCTAGTGAATATCCACCTTTGTTCAAGACTGTATTATGCAGAAATTGTACATAATGTTATGTATTGTCACTGAGACAATTGTTAAAATGCTGTCTTTGTGTCTACTCATTTTATCTGCCTCTTGCCTAACTTGAAGTTGTGATAATCCCAAATACGGTATGAGTAGAAATCCAAAACAAATCTAATCTTTTTCAAAAATAATCTCAAAACATGGACATATGTCCATGCATCTCCAAAGCAAATAAGCAAAAGCTAACTGCCAGCTTGCCAAACAGTCTCTAGCTTTAATACATCCATAGCCTGCTGCCAGGAAGGGGTGAGTGAAATAAAAGTTGGTACTACTGAGCAAGAAAGTAAGTACCAAAAATAGGGATAATGAAACTTGACTTTTCTTTGTAAAGCACGGTGAGATCTACTAACGAAAAGCACCAGATAATACTATAATAATCCCTAGCTCCTACTGTTTTGACTTGTATAAACAAAATACTCCAGACATGGAAATTGAAAATAATGTCATGTAATTAGTTTTGACCATGGGTATTTTCATGCTGAATCAGAATCACCACTGGTCTATCAGTGTCCTGCCCGTGACAGGTGTCAGTACCAGATGTGTCAGAGGAATATGCAAGAAGCCCAGCACTAATGGAATAACCAGCCCCCATGGAGAGTTTGTTTCTATCTCTCACTAGGCAGAGGTGCCCAAAAGCATGATTTAAAGATGACTAAGAACAGAACACTGTGGTCATATTAAATTTGTGGAATAAAAAGGTGTATTCATTATGCATAGAGAGATGTGAGTGCATACAGACAACCACTCCCCACTACTGAGAACCACAGAGCCTCTCTTTAAAATTGAAGAAAAATATATTGTTGATCTCAAAGTTCTCCTTAATTTTCATAATTTGTCCTCTTATCCACAGGCCCTAATTCAAGAAAGCATTGAGCATGAATGGAAAGTTAAACACATGCTTAAGTGCTTTGCCTGAAAGGGCCCTCAAAGTTTATGGTTCATTAGTTTCCAAATATGTGATCACTGTCTATACACCACTACTTAAGTTAGCATGGCAATAATGAATGAAGAAAGAGAGCCATGTATCACTGTGCACTTTTATTAAGAATGTAACTTGAATTTTGTCTTTAATTTAGGGTGCACTATAAAGTAAGTGGGTGGGGGGAGTTTAGAATTTAAATTGTGAGGGAAAGTGAAAATGAGCATACATGAAATGTCTCAAAATATGGCAAAATATTCCAAAGATCTATCATTATAACTACTATGAATTTAAAGCCAAATTCCTTTCTCTTTTAGACCCAATTAAATCTGGAATGATTCCACAAATGTAACTGCTTAGGGTGGTAAAATAAAGCAAAACTTTGTTCCTGATGCTCCATATTTGTCTTAACTCTTGATTTACTAGTAGCTACAAAGATGACAGCAAATGCAAGAAGTGTTTACATTCTATTATATTGTATATCAACTATTTACTCATTAAAGCTTGATTATTAACTATATTATCTTAAGTATATGATATGGATTTTACAGTTTGGTATCTATAGGTATTTAACTGGCATTATGTTGCAAAATTTTAATAGCTCTTAAAAAACCCCAGAAAGCTGGGTCCAGCAGAAATTATCCAGAGCCTGTACAGAGATGGGTTTGACTGGCTGTGTAAAAGAGCAAGAGAACTATCTTCCTCAGAGCTCCTTCTGTGGAGGTGATGGGACATGATTACAGCCCCACCATGCTTTTCCACAGGAGGAGATATCTTGCATGGAAAAGTTGAACTGTGAAGCAGTTTCAATGCTTTAGCTCTATAGGGAAGAGTTTGTGGAGTGATGGGAAGAATGGTCCTCTATAGATCTTCCAAGTTTGGTAGTGAAATGTATTAATCTTGAGGCACCTGTGATGACAGTCAGTCCTTCTTCCCACTAAAACAAATCACTCAAGAATTATGCTGCTATCAGTGACAACCCAGCAAGGCTTGTGCTTTATGTCCCATTCTCAGGAAAGTATGAGCCCTTGGCATTATGGATTTTCTAATAGAAACTCTCCAAGTTTCAAAGTGGACAGGTACCTTTGACAGCTGCTGCCCCCTGTCCCTTCTCACCCTGAAAACTCATAAAATGCCAATGGGGAGTGTTAATGCAGAGAGACTTTCAGGGAATGGGGAAAAGAAACCATGCATTTTAGGATGTGCTTCCCTATCTATGCTTTTTGGCAGGTATTTGTAGCAGTATCTTTCCATCTATGTCTTGCAGTAGAATGTATGGATGATAGATGTCAGCTAGCTCCAATTCACTACCTTGGAACTGCAGAGTTCCCTTACCTAGAACAAGGAATTTCTCTCACATACCCAACATCAGTCTCATGAGTCTAAGTGCCATATGCAATAGGTTCAGTGATTTCACCCTTAACCAGGCAAGATTTGAATCGTGGGGTTGACTCCATGGCTGCATTACTAAGAGTAAATGAAGCTTTCAGAAAAGGGAGTACTCTTCCAGCTATAGGACCTCAGGAACCCACAGACCTGATTTGTGGCTGCTTTGGTTTATGTAAAGCTCTCTCTTGTATGAACAGAAAAATAGGGAAGAATGTGAGAGAGGCAAGAAACATGAAGACTTGGGCTTAATTTGAAGTCCTAATTCTGCAACCTTCATTTAGTGACTTGATAATATATTACTTAATAAATATCCAGTGGAAAATGAAAATATATAATTTATTAAAATCTCATTTAAATAAATCACATACAACTGTATTTGTCTCAGCTGTCGGGGGACAGGACATGGACTAGTCTTTGTGTGCAAGATATCAACTCCTAGAGGTACAGATATTTTGGGAGGGCATTCTTCCTTTTGTGTGCAGTGAAATTCCCATTCTCTCTAAAAAGAGTTAAGCATGTGCATCAAGGAAAAATAACACCTTGGAGTAAAAATTGAACATAATGGAAATCCAAAGCAATCTGAGTAACATACACATTTGGGTTTTTTAATGCTATAAGTACATGACAATTGAATTATTCCAGAAATACTAATAACATCTGTTTAAAAAACTTGCATGTGTATAGTTATGTATCCGTTAATCCATATTAAAATGTACCCAATAAATTTAAAGCTGTGGATGTGAAAGGGCACTCAGTGCCAATACACACAATTGTACACTGAGTCAACTTGAAAAAATCAGTTATGGCTGCTGTGTTTTGTTCTATAAAAGCAAATTCACTATCTGCTAACTGCATACTGCTATGAATAATTCACAGCTGATGTCTATGGGTCTTTATAATGCCATCCAATAGGGGGTACCCTTAATTTATGGCCAGTATTTTCCCAGATTAAGATAGTTATGTCAAGTGCTATGAAAAGGGAATACCTTAGCCAAAGAAAGATTGTTTTTACACTCATGAATTTTTTATGTCCACAATGCAAAATCCACAGCTTTGCTATGCAGTACAATGTTATTACCTCTAGCAAAAAGCTTACCTTATCCTTCCATGCACATTGGACTTACTGCCAATCGAGTAAGAAGCCTGGCACATCTTTTATAGTCTGCCATGAAAAAGATCATAAATACAATAACTTAATGACACTGCTAATGTAACTGATTTTGGTTTCAAAAAATAAAATAAAATTGATAGAGGTGCTGTGCAAGCTGTCATAATTAACGTTAATCAGTACTTTGATTTAAAGACTTAGATTATAACAGGGTAGATGGCCCATTATGCTTAAAACTTACAGTTCAAATATTAGGTACCTAATTTCTGTGCATTTTCTTTGCAAATTCTTTGGTTCTGTGCACAAACAGCACAATTGTGCATGCAAACAGCTTATGTGTTGGAATATATGGCCAGTTATACATCTAAATAGCTAAGGTGTGCACAGGTGTTGGATCTGAAGCTGCAGTAATGGCATTTGAGTGTGCAAATTAGGTGTTTGAAGTGGCACTGTCCCATCATTGAAATGCAACTCTCAGTGAACTAATAATACCAAGATAAATAATAGTGCACTCCTCCAACCAATTGTCTTCTAGAACAATTGAGGAATAGAGCAATAGAGTCTTGGAGGGTCAGATTTTCAAAGGTATTTAACTCTTATTAAAATGAATAGAAGTTTGGTGTCTAAAAACCTTTGAGTTCATAGAATTAAAAGAAAAGACTAATCACATCTTATATTTCCTCTGGCAGTATAGGATACTTCCCTGCACTATATTCTTTAGATCTTTGCATACTCTTGTTACACAGATAATGAGTGGTGGTGGTGTAATTAATAAAACTGAAGCAGTCAACTTTGAAAATGTTTCATACCTACAAAGTTCAGTCAAGCGATCTGTTTGTGTACAGTGCAATCTGTGTGCAGTACAGTTGGAAAAAATTGTTCAGATTGCTCATCTGCTCAGTTAAAGACCTCCTGCAGTCCTACAGCTAGCAACCTGGGTTACAGTTCAAGTGTAGGTCCTTCTTGATGTATAAAACCTGATCTTTAAAATCTATGATACTAACAAACCACACAAAGCACTAGAAAATATACTGGAGGAAATACTCTTGTATTGAGTAGGCAGTGAATGTCTTTTCCCTCTCTGAAGCAACAAATCACAGGTGCTTTACTTTCTTGTTACATTTATCTTTATAATAGTAGAAGGCTGTAATCAGAAATCAGAATTATAAAAGCAGTACAGTACTCACATTACCACCTAAACCAAGCTACGGCTATTATACACTGAGAATAAAAGCAACATTCGTATTTCAAGATTCCATGAGAAGTTCTCTGAGAGACATATTGATAAAGTGCCACCTATGGTTGTCAAGAATCAGAGGGGTAGCTGTGTTAGTCTGGGATTGCAGAAGTAACAGAGAGTCCTGTGGCACCTTAAAGACTAACTAAAGTATTAGAGCATAAGCTTTCGTGGGCTAATATCCGACGATGCATCCGACGAAGTGGGTATTAGCCCACGAAAGCTTATGCTCTAATACTTTAGTTAGTCTTTAAGGTGCCACAGGACTCTTTGTTACACCTATGGTTGATTATCCATTATACTGTTGGTTGTCATTTCACTAACGTTTAAGTAAGTCCTGTGCTTTTGAAAGATGCCAGATTGTCAGCCCTAGAGCCCTCTACTCATAAGACAGGTTGGGTACAAACACCACCAGTGCCAGCTCTCCTCTATTTCCCACAAATATGAAGCATCTGAGGGGGAAAATCTCATTTGGTCTTTGGCTTCACTACTGAACATTCTAATTAGTGCTGAATGTGTTGATTTTTGTAATCTGGTTCACTAGAAATTAGATGGAAATCATCATCTTGTCTCAAATATACTACTAGATGATCCTTATTTTACAAATGGGAAGAAGGCTCACACTTCAATAAATGTAATATTAAAATGTACAGATTGCTACAAATGGGACTTAAAGCATGGGACTTCTGAGTCAGAAAGTCTTGGTTCTATTTCCAGCTCCTCAACTGACCCACTAGGTGACTTTGGACATATACATTAAAGTGTGCTTCTATTCTGAAAAAGGCTTTGGAAAAATAGCTTTTTACACAACAGATCTGCTCCTGGTTTGTATTCAGAATCTCCTGCTCATCTGTAGTCCTTTTCACACTGCACTGTCAACATAGCTGAGACATTTATTCATTCCTATCCATCAGCTGATTTATTTATTAAGTTCCAGTACAGTATACCTTTCTAACCTGCTGAAGGCAAGAGGGTTTCAGAGATGCTGTTGAGGGCATAACTGGAAGACTATTAAGTTGCCAAAATGTAACATGCCATAATTTGTCTGTAGAGTATGTGTTATAAGTGATGATGCATGAAAAGAAAGCAGTTTTAACAACCATTTTAAACAGTATATCTACTGGAAATTCTGTGCCTCAATTTCCTCATCTCTAAAATGAGAATGATAATACTCATCTCACAGGCAGGAGGTGAAGGTATTAATTAATATCTATATAAAACTGTGAACCCTTTAACTGAAAGGCACTGTACAGTTGCATTGTATTATCACTATTATTTCCTGCAACCACCCCAATCAATAGCTCTGTTTTTAAAAAGTTAGCTTTGGTTTGTGGCACTTACAAGCTGGGACGGTGCAGTCTCTTGTATTGTGATAAAGTCGATGAAAGTGTTTACTGCATTTTGGACTAAAATAGAGAGGACCTGAAATACAGAAAAAGAACAAGTTATGAGTCAACAAAGCACAAAAGGCACAGCAGAAGGGGGTGGGGGGCCTTAGGTGGTATGTGTATGAAATGATGATGGATACAATGCAAAATCTAAATTTACCTGTTAAATGCTTTAAGAACTTGTCTTTCATCCTCAAATCTCTAGGAACTATTTCTGTTGGGGGGGAAAAAAAGTATTCATTATACTCCACTGCAAAAATGTTTATCATGGATGCTAGGGCTACCAAAGGAGGTGCCAAAATTTTGCTCAGCTGAGACTCAAAATAACTGTTTACTAGGAGATTGAGAGCCATAAAGTGGAACAAGTTGCAGCTGCCTTTATCTTTCATATAGAGATACTGCTAAAAAGAATGTGGAGCATTGCAATGCTGGGACCAATAGGGTCCAGCAGCCCCACAATCACATTAAAAATGAGAGTAATCATGAGTCACACTGTAAGGCTCTGTGGACCACATTTTGGCCACCCCTTACCTAGGTGTATCACTTTCTAAGCATCAGTGATCTTAAACTGTGAAGACTCTATCAGTGGTAAAGGTTCAAAGACACACCAGGGAATGGTCTCTGGGCTGCTCTGTCACTGTCTATACAACATTCTCCTACAAGCACCTGCACTGTTTTGTCACACAGGCAAGTGTTGACAAGCACTATCTGAAATAGCTATTGTGGACATGAGATTGAATTGTTATATTTACAGGAAATCTAGAAACAGTCCTTGTTTTATCTCTAGCATAAAATAAAATTCACAGGAAAGGAATCTAAAAATCAAATTGCTTTTCCCCACTCTTGTGGTTTGCTTCTTTGCATTTTGTGCTCAGCGGATGCCAGAATGAAACTATTTTACTGAAATCCGCATTAGCATCAACACTTGTTTGTGTCCTGTTGATATACAGTTATCTTTGATTGCTTTCCGTTACTAACTCTATGCTGACAGCTTAGTGTTGATTGTGTATGATACTGTATTTTATTTATTTGACCATAAATGCCTAAACAGCCCTTTTCATTCCCCTGGCACCTCTTATCACATTTAAAGCAGAAAACATTTCCACCCAGATCTGATTCACTGGTGAGCTTAGACATTTCTCAAAAGTCATTCTTCATTTATGTCTAACTTTAGTCAGTCTGAGTAAAATTGACCATATCATATTTGACCTAATTGTGTCATGACAAGCAGTAAAAGCTTAAATGCTTCTCTCAGAAGTTTCCCATGGGACAGATGCGCTGGAAAAGTGATGCTAAGACTGAAATAAAGTGGGGGCTCTGAGCAATAGTTTCTTTTCAGTGGCAGCAGCTTTGCTGGGAATAAATTCCATTATAACAACAATAATAATAAAACATCCCTTTCAGGAGTCAATGACACTGGTACCAACTAGTCTGTTTCTGAAGTGGTTTTCTCATTGAGCTATATTCACTGTACACACCAGATGCTTTGCACTGATTTGCTTATGCAGGACAATAATAAATTCTGCTTAACCTCCTTGTTAAACTGGGTTTACAGCTGCTTTGCTATAGTTGCAGAGTAGTTAGAGTGCACTGGTTACTCTAACCCATTAAGCTTGTACCATATATTAAGAAAAAGGAACAAGTTCTATTGTACTGAGTTTATGTAGAATTGTTAGGTTGTTTTATTTAATATCTCCATTAATGGTCTAGATAAGAGACTAAAATCACATTTTAATGACAGTCATGACACCAAATTAGGAGCAGTTGTGAACACCACTGAGTACAAAAAAAAGATACAAAGGAGTCTAGAGAGATCAAAAGAAAGGGGTAGAATAAAATGAGATCCAGCTCAGGAAAGTGTAAACTGACATATCTAGTCAAAATAAAATAATCCCAAACCTAGATACTCAAGGGAAGGGGAAAATTGAGAGGCAATAATTCTGTTTAGGAGAGATGCTGAACAGCAAACTAGACATTAATTTACAATGCAATAGCGAAGCAAGAAAGGCCAATTCAATTTTGAGCTGCATGCACAGAAGTAGGACATCATGAAATGGGCATATAACCACCCCTTCTCTACATCAGTCGGATGTGACTGCATCTAGGATATTACACACAATTCCGAAAAACCTTATTACCATAAACATTACTGACTGGAAAGAGCTTGGAGAAAAGCAACTCAAATTATTAGAATGATGTAGGGACTGATTTAGGGGGAAAGAATTAAAATCTGCATGGGTTGACTATGGTGGTGAGGGACAAATGATGAAATTGAGAAATAGCTGAAAGGTGCAGGCACCAAAGATCTAAAGGGATGAATAAGGTTCGCAAAAAGGGGAATAAGGCTGCCTAGCAGGAAAAACTTCCAGGTGTCGGATCTATGAGGTTGTGGAATAGTCTCTGCAGGGAGATGGCAAGAAGGTCTTGTCCAGGGACGTTTAAGTGTATAATCCACATAAGACTCCCAGCCCTTGGACTAGGGTAAGCAGGCCGTTTAATCGCCCCCTCTCTTTTTTTTTTTTTTTGCTCCAGTCCATCTCACTGTTCTTCTTTATAAATACAGAGTGTATAAAGCCAAAGTTCATGCAGGGCTGGCTTTGAACTTAATGCATTTTGAACACACATTAGACTGAAGTGAGAGTGGAGTTCTACTCTGGGATTTTCAAAGCCAGTTTATTGTGTAGGAATCCTCTGTATTTTTGAAGCAAGTCTGCAGCTCTCCTGAGGGGTTAGCACCTCCAGTAAGAACTAGTACAGTGATGCCTGATTTCCCCTTGGAGGAGAGCAAAGTTGCCCTGAAAGGAAAGGAGCAGACTTACCAGCTCTCTGCTCGTCCTGGTACTCTCCATAATCAGCTACTTCTCTTCGGTCTAAAGTATAATCGTGGTTGGAGAAGTACTGCACCCCGTTGTCCTTTTCCATGTGGTATCTTTTCAGTTCCTGAATAATCTCCATGATGAGATTGAAGAGGCTTTGCCTGTCCTTTAGGTCTGTGGAGTCAGTTCTCTCTTTGCAATGACCTGCTGACAGCATTAAGAGCACCAGCCCCAGCAGCACAGGAGACCTCAGTCCGCTCATTGCAAGTCTGAACTGGAGGGTAAATGAGCACAGGAAAAGAAATGATCCACTTTGCGGGGGGGACTCCTATTTCACTGAAAGAGAAACATGTGGGTGGGAGAAGGGGGAGTCACGGGGGTGAAATCGGAAATACTACAGGGGAAGAGCAAAGAGGCTACTTTGCACATTATGTAACCAGGGTGCCTTGTTTCCTCCCCCTCCCTCCCCCACCAGATTCCCAACTGGTGTAAATTGGCGGGGCTCAAGTGAAGTCAAGAGGATTTGCACCAGTTGAGGAGACGGCACGATCTGCCTTTTACTTGCCCTGCCAGCAGCAACTTTAGTCCCGCCTGCGGTGCCGACTAGAGAGCCGCTCCGCCGCCCCAAAGCTGCCCGCGTCCAAGCGCTCCGGTGCTGCCCCAGCGCGGACTCGGATCCGCGCCGATCCAAGGGAAGGGCGTTCGGGAGAGTCCCGGGAGCCCACGCCGATGGGGAGAGCGCGGCTGCCGCACGGGGAAGCGCGCTCCTAGGGCTCCCGTGGCCCTTCCTAGCTCCAGCGTGAGGGCGATCCCCGAGTGCTGAAACCCGGCCGAGTACAGCCCGGGGGCCGACGGCGAGCAGCGGGGCGACCCGAGCCGTTTGTCCGCCAAGGGAGAGGCAGGGACCAGCCCGCCGCGGAAACTTTTCCAGCCCTGGCCCCTTAGCCCCGGCTCTGACTTCTCCAGCGACAGCGGAGCGTGGCTCGCCCCGCCACTCCCAGGTTTAAACCCCCGCCCCGCGCAGGCTCCGCTTCCCGCTGCACGGCCGGGGACCCGCTGCCGAGAGGGGCGTGCGAGCGAGCGGCCACCCGCCCCTCCGACGGCTTGGCGGAGCCCTGGCGGCCCAGCGCGCTCCTCGTTCCCCCTGCCCCAGGGAAGTCGGGAAGCGCCCGCACCCGCGGCAGTTTAACCGCAAGGGCCCGTGCCCGGGTCTGCCCCGAGCCCTGGGGGAGCGAAGGCACGTGGGAGCCCAGCGGCGCTGCCCTGCCCCCGCGGCTCCGAAAGCGCCCGCGGACGGGAAGGAGCCAGCTTCCTCCCTGCCTCGCACCTGCCTCGCCTGCCCCGCCGGCGGCAGCCCCGCGGCGGATCCCGGGCGCTCCCAGTCCGAACTTCGCGGGAAGCGCTTGGCCCCTGCGTCCCGCCGCCGCCGGCCCGGCCCGGCCCGGCCCCGCCCGTTACCTGTCGCTCCTTCCCCAGCGCCGGCCAGGTGCTGCCCTCACTCCCCCGCGCCCCCCTTCCCGCCCCGGTGCGCGGGCTGCATCCACAAGCTACTCCATGGCGGCCAGCCCCAGCGCCGATGCTTATATAGGCGACGGGACATACACGAGGCGGCGGCTCCGGCAGATGCGATCGACTCACTCGCCAGTGGGAGGAAAGCAACAAAAGTCCACATGGCAACCCGGCGGGCGCCCCCTCCCCCCTGCCCCCTGGGCTCGCGCCTCAGCCTCGCGCCGACGGAAGGAGCCGGTCCCGAGGGGGGCTGCGCCCGGCCTCTGGCGGGGAAGGCGCCTCGGAACCGGGCAGCGCCCGCCGGGCCCCCTCGGACCCCGCGCGCCCGGGCTGTCACTTGCCAGGGGCGCGGGGGAAGCGGCGTGGCTGCCCGGAACTTTCTGGGGCGAAGGGGGCGGAGCAGCGCGGCCCCTCGGCCGGGAAAGCTGCGGTTCTGTGGCCGCGGGAGCGCAGGGAAGGAGCCGGCAGCTGCCTCCCTCCGTTATTCTTGTAAAGGGCAATTCTCCACTGGGAGCCGTGACTGGAAATCCTCCCCCCCCCCCCGCACCCTCCCCTTCAAGCAGCCAGCCCCGGGGAGCGAGGCGCCGCGATCCGCGCGGGCTCTGGGCCCCCCACCGCGGGGAGGTCCGCGGGGCAGAGAGCTTTTTCGGCGCCCCCCGAGAGACCCAGCAGAACCCGCCCCCGTAAACCCGGATCCTGCCAAATTAACACTCAGCCACCCTGCCTCCAAAACACACTACAAGGGGGGCGGGGGGAGGTGAAACATGATCCAGCTGAACTTTTCTGTTTGCTTTTATTGGGTGGCCGCGCCTCGCCCTCGCAGCAGCGAAAAGACAAATACAAGGCAGGATCCAGCGGTGGGCGCAGGCACCGCGCGCGGGGGCGGGGACGCATCCCCCGGTCTTCAGCTCCGCTGGTGTCGGGCGAGCCGCGAACGCGGGGCCGTCCCCTAGGCAGGCGCTGACCACAGCGACACACAGCGGCAGCGAACGTCACGAAGCCCCGGGGAGCGTTCTGTAGCGAGGGGTGTCCCGCGACAAAGTGAAAGTGACTGGGAGGCTGAGGGGAAAGAAACGGAAGGAGATCAACATCAGGGGTGCAATGAATCCGAGCCCTTCCCCCCAGAAGCCATTCCCCGGAGCCTCCCTTGCTCCTGCGTGTGCATTCCAGGTTGTGCATGAAAACTTCTGCAGGGCCTGCGGAACTTCACAATGCAATTGTCACAATGGCTAGAGTACTGCTCTGCGGAAGCCCAGTGGACGTGCTTCCTTATGCCCGACTCTAGTTCATTTCTTTGTAACCATACGGTATGTGTGTGAGCGAGGCAGAGTGTGTGAGCGAGAGAAAACTCCATGTTTGTGTAGATGCCTGTCGGACTTCTAGCTGGCTAAAGAAGACACTGTACAGAAGAATTCTGCCTTTGTTTGTTCCTCTGTCTCTCACACACAACTATGTCTGTATATGGGAGAACAAACCTGCTTCATTTCAAAGAACAAAATGAGAGATTTAGCCTAGCTCCAAATAGAGTGAATATGAAATGTAAATACGTCCTGTGAAAACAATATCCAACTTTTATATAAGCTTTTGTAGGCTAATACCCACTTCCTGGGATGCATCCAGCACAGTGTAGTTTATATATAGGGTAACCCTATGACCTGGTTTGGCTGGGACAGTCCCTTTTTTAAGCCCAGTTCTGGCCTTCCTGGTTTTTTGTTTTTTTTTTTTTTTTTGCAGAAGTGGGCATTTGTCCCGTTTGCTCTTGCCAACTTGATCACTTGATCACAAGAGCAAATGCCCACTTGTGTCAAAAAAGTGGGGTGCGGAGGAATGTGGGGGAGGTAGCAAAGTTTGCAGATGATACTAAATTGCTCAAGATAGTTAAGATCAAAGCAGACTGTGAAGAACTTCAAAAAGATCTCACAAAACTAAGTGATTGGGCAACAAAATGGCAAATGAAATTTAAGGTGGATAAGTGTAAAGTAATGCACATTGGACAAAATAACCCCAACTATACATACAATATGATAGGGGCTAATTTAGCTACAACTAATCAGGAAAAAGAACTTGGAGTCATCATGCATAGTTCTCTGAAGATGTCCATGCAGTGTTCAGCAGCAGTCAGAAAAACAAACAGGATGTTAGGAATCATTTTAAAAGGGATAGAGAATAAGATAGAGAATATCTTATTGCCCTTCCATAAATCTGCATACAGATGTGGTCTCTTTATCTCAAAAAAGATATACTGGCATTAGCAAAGGTTCAGAGAAGGGCAACTAAAATGATTATGGGTTTGGAACAGGTCCCATATGAGCACAGACTAAAGAGGCTAGGACTTTTTAGCTTGGAAAAGAGGAGAGTAAGGGAGGCTATAATAGAGGTATATAAAATCATGAGCGGTGTGGAGAAAGTTAATAAAGAGACGTTATTTACTTGTTCTCATAAGAAGTAGGGGCCACCAAATGAAATTAATGAGCAGCAGGTTTAAAACAAATAAAAGGAAGTTCTTCACACAGTGCACATTCAACCTGTGGAACTCTTGCCTGAGGAGGTTGTGAAGGCTAGGACTATAACAAGGTTTAAAAGAGAACTGGATAAATTCATGGAGATTAAGTCCATTAATGGCTCTGGTCAAATGGGACAACCATATGTCAGAATGTCATGTACTGCATTAAATAGCTATATTATTTACAGTCTCTACAATGGAGAAATGCAGGTATTTACATCTGTACAAATGTTAAACACTCTCAGTTTATGATGTGCAGAAAAGATTTTTCAAGGGGGAAGAGGGACTCTGGTCAGCTTGGTGTGAGGGCAGAGCTCAAGCAAGCGGATTGAAACAGCCCAGCATGGAAGGGATGGAGGCAGAGCTCAGGCTAGCCCCAGATGGTGTCCCATTTTCCCTTTGGAAAATATAGTCTTCCTATTTATAAATACATATATTTTAATCTAGCTGTCTGTTGAACTTGATACACACAGTGGTGCCATCTCAGATTTTGGTTCGGGGGTGGGGGGGCAACTTTAACTGTGATTCCAGGGGCAGTTTGGGCACCTGAAAACGCTTGTTTTTTTGCAGATAATAACTTAGAAATTATTATCTGACTAGCATACTGTATCTAATTCCTATATAAAGAATGAAAACTAAGTAAATATTAGATCCACTCAGCTCTAATACTAATATGTTCTGACATCTTGTGTCAATTCACTTAAGGGACACTAGTTGGGTTTAACATTTTAATGTATAATCTTACTTTGTTACTAACTCTTGAATAAAACAATTGAAACAATTGTAGAAAAATCTAGATTACTTTCTATCACTTTTTTGCAGTTCACCAAGCTTCCAAGTCACCTGGGAAAAATTGCTGGAGTCTCAGAGAACTTGCCACTTTGGTTTTGTGCCCATAGATCAGAGTTCTCTTGTTTGCAACATGCAGCAGAGAGAAAGGCTGGTCCAGTGGATAGAGAAGTAGCCCTGAGAGACCTGGTTTCTACTTCCCTCCCGCAATGGACTTTGTGTATAACCTCAGGCCAGTGCCTTAGAGACAGAGTTTCAGTGGTTTTGACACCAAAAGATCAGCTGGGCATCTAGCGGGATTTTCAAATCACCTAGCCTTCTAGATACTTTTGTAAATCCCACTATGTGCCTAAATACCTTTGAAAATCTGGCCTTTACTCTCTCTGTGCCTCAATGTCCCATCTGTACAATGGGGCTAACACAGCAATGTTCTGCCTCACCGCGGGGCTGTGATGTGAGGCACTCAGATACTCTGGTAGGACGGGTAGTATGAGGACTTCTCTATACCACTTTCCTGGGTTTGGGGCCCTTCTTTTCACGCCTCACATCTCCCTCTTTTCTGAGTCTTTGTCTATACAGCCAATTGAACAACAAAACTTTTGTCATTCACAGATGCTTAAAAAAGCCCCACCCCACCCCCCCCGAAAGACAAATATTTTGCTCCAACAAGTCACTGTGAACACCTGCATTGTCAGCAGAGCCCCACTCATAGGGGTGAAAGTATTTTGTCCGCAAAAGTGTTGACAAATAGTGTTTATACTGCCTGGCTTTTAGTGACACAGCCGTATCGCTAAAAGCTATATAGTGGAGACAAAGCTTAGGCTCAGAGGACATAGCTGTATTTCTTCTGAGTCCCCTGCAGACTCGGGGTCGGGGGTTCTTCAATGCCTCCCACTCACTGCAGTGGGATTCCTATTTTACAGGTTTCTCTAACGATTTCCAGATCCTTAATTTAATTACTAGCCCTTTCTCATTTTCATCACTGCATCTGTTTGTAAACAAAATACTGAGTCTCTGTCCCAGGAGGGCAAGCTGGGAGAAGCACCTCTCTTCAGAACTCACATTCCATACTAATGGTGAGCAGTTAAGAGCTCTGCCTGGGAGCACACCTACTGTATGAAACTCGGGGGAGGGTTGGGGGGGAGCCCTGCATACATGATTTAACAGCCTCCCCCTTCCATACACTCTGAGTCTATGCAGTCACATCTGTGTTGCTATTGGAAACCAATGGGAAATACACAACATTGCATAATTAAGAAAGGCATCCAAAGCAAGATTAGTTTGGATGGGAATCCAGAAAATACCTTCTTTTCTACTTTATTATTTATTTTCAGTCAGTTTGAAATCGAGGGAAATTGTGAGATTAGCCCAGCTTTGCAAGAGTATGACACTTGTATAATATATAAATAATATGATTATTATTCACTGTGCATCCATATCAAACACTGACCTCAGGTCATCTAGGGAAGTACACATTACTTAGGTGTCATATACACAGTGCTGTTCGAAACACAGGGTTTGACACTCCCCTATGAGCTCTCATTCCAGAAGCTTCATTTGCCTTTCTACTAGAATGTAGTAGTGGGGTTGCTGAATTACATGAAAACTTCTACTTTAGCATTTCAAACAAGCATTCATACAAATACATACTTTAGGAAGCAGACATATGTAATTGCAGAACAGACAATTTTAAAAAATAACTTGGATGGACATTATTCTGTTTTATGAGCACTTGTTCTTTCTGATTTTTAGTAATCTTTTTTAATGAATATCATGCAAACAAGAAATAATCTGCATCCATTTAGCACATTTCAACAGAGACTCTCCAAATGTTTACACATGTGAATTGAGCCAAAGTGAGTTGGGTAAATAAATACAATTATATGTTTTACAGAAATAAAAGCTGAGACATTTTGAGATTGAGGTCCAGATTCTGATTTTCTTTACACTGGTGTATTGAAAACAAAACAAAACAAAACAAAACTGGAATAGCTCCTCTGACTTCAGTTGAGTTACTCCAGATTTACACCAGTATAAATGTGACTAGAATTTAAAAGGACCAGATTGGGCTACCCTATCTCATGTTGAGTAGTACCTTACTCTGCAAATAATTTGATTTATTTCAATGGAACTATTCAAGAAGTAAGGTACTATTCAATGTGAGTAAGAGTAACACAGTACAGCCACATGGAATTTGAATAGAAAGTGGGAAATTACTAGCTGATGCTCTGTGGCTTGTGTTATTCAAGAGGCTGGGCTACATGATCACAGTGCTCCCTGCTGGACTTAGAGTCTATGAATCTACACATCTCTAATAGTCAAAAACATCACCTGATCTTTAAAACAAATGTTCCAAATCCTCTGAATGACCACCTGGTATTGTAAGCAAGCATATACAACAACTGACATGCTGTTTGGTACAGTAATTCACTTGGTGAATTGGTCTCCACTCCCTGGATTAGATATGGAAACCTAACAAAGTGGTCTGTAAAGCAGAAACTACATTTGAGATTTGGAGTTTTTCTTAAGTAACAAAGAGTCCTGTGGCACCTTAAAGACTAATTAAAGTATTAGAGCATAAGCTTTCGTGGGCTAATACCCACTTCGTCGGATGCACGCAGTGGAAGTATCTAGGGACAGGTATAAATAGGTAGGCAAGAACCGGGTTGGAGATAACAGGGTTAGTCCAATGAGGCTGAATCAGCTTGTTATCTCTAATCAGGGAGGGTGAGGTATTCCTCTAGCAGCTGAATTGGAGGTGTGAACAGCAAGGGAAAAGAAACTGTTCATGTAGTTAGCTAGCCATTCATAATCCCTATTCAGTCCTGAGTTGATTGTTTCAAATTTGCAAATGAATTGCAGCTCTGCAATTTCTCTTTGCAGTCTGGTCTTAAAGTTTTTTTGCTGCAATACAGTGACTTTTAAATCTGTAATTGTGTGTGCAGGGAGATTGAAGTGTTCTCCGACAGGTTTTTGTATATTGCCATTCCTGATATCTGATTTGTGTCCATTTATCCTTTTTCGTAGGGATTGTCCAGTTTGGCCGATGTACATAGCAGAGGGACATTGCTGGTACATAATGGCATATATTACATTGGTAGATGTGCAGGTTAATGAACCAGTGATCGTGTGGCTGATCTGGTTAGGTCCTGTGATGGTGTTGCTGGTGTAGATGTGTGGGCAGAGTTGGCATCGAGGTTTATTGCATGGATTGGTTCCTGAGTTAGAGTTATTATGGCGCGGTGTGCTGTTGCTGGTGAGAATATGCTTGAGGTTGGCAGGTTGTCTGTAGGCCAGGACTGGCCTGCCTCCCAAGGCCTGTGAAAGAGAGGGACTGTTGTCCAGGATGGGTTGTAGATCACTGATGATGCGTTGGAGAGGCTTTAACTGAGTACTGTAGGTGATGGCCAGTGGTGTTCTGTTGTTTTCAAAAACAATATGCAGGATTAATAGTCTTGTGAAATAACACATTAGTCACACTTTTCTGGGTATCAACATCACTAACAAGCACTGACTTTGATAATGCCATACCATACTAGAATGTAAAGAGAAATGCCTTGAATTTTGACTTACTTGGCCTACATGAAAACAACAAGCAAATATGTTCTTTATGATCCTCTCCCTTGTAAGGCTGGTGAAATTTTCATGCTAAGAGGCTTAGCATTTCAACCATGCTGTTGTTCCAGTTGATTATAACAGACATAAAGATTCTCATCTATGTTTAATAAAAGCCAGTGCTGCATCTTCTGAAGCAATTGCAGAACAGCGCTGGTTGCTTGAATGAAAGTTATATCCAACATGTGAACTGTGTGTGTGCTTAGAACAAAATTCCCAGGAGTGTCCTTATGACTAGACTATAAAAATACATTCTGGTGTCAGCTGCTTTCTACTGAACTCAGATACTCAAAATAATGTTTTTAAATCAATTTTTCCTAAACCTGATATTTGCTTGAGATTGTTTTAAAATCAAGTAGTAAAACTTTCTGTTTTAAAATCAAACAAACAGACTTTGCAGCACTAGCAAATAAGAAGCAAAATTTGTCCTACTGCAGCTAGAGATTAATCTGATTGAACAAGAAGGTGCAGGTAACTCTGGTTCATTGAATGGATATCAATTGGCTGACATAACAACTGGACTTCTAAAGCACTGGCCACATTGATAATTCAAGATTCTATATTTACAACCACAAATATTATTTATGGCTCTGCCTCTTGTTAGATATAAAAAAATTAATAGTTCTTTAGTAGAAAACATCCTGATTAATAAAGAAAATGTGACATAATTTTTCTTCTCTGGTCAGTATTTGTTTAACCATATATGACCGTGTATGTGTCAGTTTCTGTTAATATTCCATTTTAACAAGCATTCAAATTGTATAAGCAATTATAATCATTGATATTAAAGTCCCAATAAATAGAAAAAAATGTGTTGCATCCAACAAATGTTATTGTAGGACAGAGGTGGGCAAACTACGGCTCGTGGGCTGAGCTGTTTTAAGCCGGCCTGCGAGCCGCACCACGTGGCTCTGCCTCACTCCAGGACTCTGGCCAGGGTGCTGGGTTGGGACCACACCATGCAGCTTCCAGAAGCCATCGCATGACCCTGCTCTGACTCCTGTGTGCTTCAACTGGAGCTACAGGGGCGGTGCCTGCAGATGGGGCAGTGTGCAGAGCTGCCTGGCTGCACCACCGCATAGGAGCCAGAGAAGGGACATGCCACTGCTTCTGGGAGCTGCTTGAGATAAGTGCCGGTCAGAGCCTGCACCCCCTGAGCCTCTCCCCATGTCCCAACCCCTTGCCCCAGCCTTGATCCCTCTCCCACCCTCCAAACCCCTCAGTCCCAGCCCAGAGCAACCTCCTACACCCCAAACTCCTCATCGCCAGCCCCACCCCAGAGCCCACACCTCCACCCCAATTTTGTGAGCATTCATGGCCCACCAAACAATTTCTATTCCCCAATGTGATCCTCGGGCCAAGACATTTGCCCACCCTTGTTCTAGGATCTCCATTCAAACTTACCAAACTGCAAAATTCTTTTTTTCAATATGAGACATTGTGCATACATGTAAAATAATATTTATGTGCTTGGCTCAGTCGTCTCTCTGGGTCTCCAACTCTCAAAAGTAATGCCCGCTGCAGTGACAGCTGCTGGGGAGGACAGAGATGATGAACTAAAAATTTCTCCAGGGCTGAAATCAGCCAGAGAACATTTTTAACTTCAACAGATGTTAGTGATTTTTAAGTCAATGGAACATGTTAAGGGCTCACCCCATTTCCTACCTGGTGCAAATGCCAAGAAGATTAAAATCCCATCAATCAGCAATGGAACCGAAACTAAAGACCTTCAATCTACTTCCTAAGCATCCTATAGTGTCACAGACTCAGCCGGTCTAATGTTCCATTGCATATTTATAAAACAATTTTCTTTCTGTCTCTTTCCGCTCTCCCTGCCTGTGAATTTAAGGCCATACACAACTCCACACTAACTTACATCTCAGCTCTGGGGCAGATTCACAGTTATGTTCCAGCTGCTTTTTACTGCTGCAGCAATGCAAAGCAAATGAAAACCCAGCTCACGCTGCCAAAGCATACCGGTGAATCTAGCCATTGGTGCTCTGTTAAGACCGCTTTTACACTACATTTGTTTCCTTCTCCCATTCAAACCTCCCTGCCTTTTGCCACACTGCTCTCTTGCATGGAATGATTTCCCCCCAATTCTAGTTCACTAAACCACTGCCTTCACTTCACTCTGCTCCCCCTGAAAAACTCAGTTCTTTCACTATGCACCATGAGAAGTATAAGGGGAGTTTCTCTTACATGTAAGGGGAGAAAAAGCTCCGCATTACTCCATTCTCTGGATTTTGTTGCAAAAACTGCTTATTTCCTTTGGAGTTCAGTCCAATACACCTCAAAGGACAGGCATAACTCAGTAGACTTCTGGAAAAACAAGATTTATTGCAAGCAATAAGGAGTCAGAAGGGGTTATCACCCAAACAACTGGCTCAACTCAATACATGTGTGAGGATATTTTATACCCCTGTGTTGATAAGGGAGGGGGACTTTCAATCCACTTACACAGGTGAGAACATTTAATGGCTATTACATCCATTGTTGGTCTTAATCTATTTCATTTACATGTCTGGTAAACAGGAGGTTCAAAACACTTACGGGTACTTAGACACTGATGCCTGCACATCTGTGGCAGGGTGAATGCAAGTTTAAAATGCATGTTAAACTAGGGGTCAATAGTACATATACAGGGAGTGAGATTATAAGTCTAAGGTTATTTTAAAATCATACTACAACATTCTAAGATACATTTTCCTAACAATCATTTTCTTAACAATTTCTAAGTGTAAGCAGGATCTGAATGAAATCTCCTCTGACAGCTAGTTGGAGAGGAGGATAGACTTCAGGACCAAACTGTATTTACATGAAGACACCTACTCTGTGTAGGTATCTAGCAGACAGGAGCTGTGTGCTGCAAGTGATCAGCTTTGGCTGGCGTTGGCTTACCGATCACTTTAGTACTGAATGGAGGGAGAGTGAAATGCAGTTATCAATCTTGTTATCTTTATTGTATGACTAAAGGGGAGAAGAACTGTGCTGAGCTTGTTCCAATTGAAGGGTCACCTTCAGCTGAAAGAAACTTGCTGAGCCAGGGGGCTCAGATGCCAGAACCTTGTAAAGTAAGAGGAAGGATAGGAACAGAATAAAATGGAATTGAATCCCTGCAAGGAGGTGTAGACTCTCCCTAAAGGTTCACAGTCTGGTTTAACATGTTCCTCCCCACAGTTCAAAGATAAAGCTAAATGAGCTTCATTAGGAGCCTTTTGTTATTTCCTGTACTCAGTAAGAGCTGAAATCACTTGTGATGGGACAGTTTTTCTGCCCAGCCTGCTGAGAGCTAAAAATCACTAAAATACTGATCGACGGAGGTCATAGCAGAGGCAGGTAGCTAGTGAAAGTGGTACACAGTAGGCTGACTGATGGGGCAGCAAGGAACTGCAGCTGGCAGGGTGGCCAGGAACCACAGCTGACAAGGTGGCCAGCCAAAACAAGTGTGCAGAAGGTGGATCAAGCAAGGTGCCTTCTTCCCTAGGTGCAAGGTGAACTCACACAGATACACCTTTGAACTCTGCGTCCTTACTGATCACGAACAACCACTGTGAGTGGGGTTTGGTGCAGGAGCAGAAGTGGGCACAGTAAAGGAATTTTTGGTTGTAGAACTCAAAGACATGAGGCACAAGACTCTGCCCCATGCACTCTGGGATGTCCTGCTCACAGTTTTATGTTTATGAATCCTGCTTATGGCATTTTCCATAATTAATGTTGGGTGACTTCTCTCCTTTCATTAAAATTTTATTTTCTACACTCAGGCTCTGTGAGTGGGAACGTACTGCTTCTCTGAAGTGCCCAGAGGTGGTGTGTAATTTTCCTAGGTTACTGGGTGGGCGCTTGAGGCAGTTTGGTGCTGTATAGTTGAAAAGGAATCCCTAGATAGCCCTGGTTGCTGCTGGCTACACCTGGTAAAAGGGTTACATAAGTGTTTCCTGCCTTTTACAGTACGTGCCTGTCTTTTAAGCTGTAAGCACTTCAGGGCAAGGACGGTCTTTATTTTTGTGTATTGTACAGCATTGGAGCAAAACAAACAAAAAACAAAACATATTATAAATGATAATTATAGTAAAGAGAGGGGAAAGATGGAAACACTTTATGCAAAATCATATGTCTATCACAGATTTATTTGATTCAGTTTTGTGCTCTTTCTGTGGTCCACTAAGAATTTTATACGTCAGCCCATCACCACAGTATCTGAGCCCCATCTATGCAAAATCAATAGCACCAGTAAAGTGCCTAGTGAATGTTCTCTCATCATCTGGATAGAATGGGATACAATCCCTGGTCTACTCTGATCTCTCTGCACTGTTCTCATAGCATAAATAAATGAAGACTGGCTGCAACTCCCCAGCTGAGGATTCCCTTTGTGTAAGAAGAATCCCCAAAGGTGATAGAAGTAACAGAGAGTCCTGTGGCACCTTAAAGACTAACTAAAGTATTAGAGCATAAACTTTTGTGGGCTAATACCCACTTCGTCGGTTTGTATCTGATGAAGTGGGTATTAGCCCACGAAAGCTTATGCTCTAATACTTTAGTCTTTGTTACTTCTGCAATTCCAGACTAACACGGCTACCTCTCTGAATGGTGATAGAGACAGTGTAAGTGGTGGCGGCTCCGACGTCCCCTATACATAGCTCTCAGCTTGCAGACTTGCCACTGTGTGACTCTAGTAATCAAAATATATGACTAAGGAAATGTGGCACACTCATGTTTTTGTGGAACATAGTGCTGAAATTGACACATTCTAACAAATTTTAAGGACAAAACCTATTTTAAAGGATTTTTCTCACTGTGGGAATTAAATGAACCAGCTTTTTAAACAAAAACATTGAAAAACAAATTCTATCCTTGGCAAACATAAAGATCTCCCTACATGGGTTATCAGCAGGATCTGATGCTTGAACGTCTAGCACTGCTATCTACCACTTGAGCTAAAGCAGCAACTGCAGTTTGTTTCTGAGACTAGTCCGGGGACATGTCAATATTTTAAAGTTTCGTCAGCCCAGGGAGCCAGAAAGGGTTAATTCATCATTTGGTATAACTTTAATAATCTGATCTGTTCTCTCTTGGGGCTTCAGGCATCACATTGTATTATTTCTAACAAGGTATAATATGTTAGTTGTCCATTTTAATTATCATGATCTGTTTCTACAGACTCTGCTATGACAAGATATCCCAGCTTAAAATTCTTACCATTCCTCAGCAGAGGGACTTTCACACACTGTAGTGTATAAAATGGATCATGTTTTGCTGCTAGTCAGAACCTTTTTATATATTTTAGTTGCACTTAATTATTCTTTTTAAGTATTATGCTTACTTTACATGTTTCTGTCTCATTTTAGGCTAAAAGGTCAAATTTGTCCAGGCTTTTCTCATGGAAGGTTAGTGCATTGAAATTGAACATTGACTGGGATTTGACATTCATTTCAAAATAGAACCAATCTTTGATTTTTATATGTTTTCAATTTTTTATTAAAATGGCATAGGACCTATAAAAACATGGTGATATGTACAAGCTTTAGCTCCAGCACTGGATGGTACCAAGTAATTTTTATTTTGAAAAGATAGTTGGGTTAAAAACATGCTTTTAAAAAAATTCCTTATGTTTCTGTATTCATAATACTTTATGTTACTAAAATAAAAGCTTTTAAAAAGTTTAACATATCATTTACTATTTATGTTGTTTATTTAGATTTTACAGTTATCTCAGATTGGGCAATAAAAAATAGGCTAATCAGTTTCACCTTTTCCAGTTGTCATATTCAGTTTCAGGTTCTCATATACTAGCCCAATATTTGAGCAAAAAACATGGCAGAGGAATATTGATTTGTCTTTGAAATAACTTATTTTATTTTTAAAAAATTCTGAAGGTTATTTCTGTTGGAGTCACATTGGTAAAAAGTGTTTTACGCAGCCAAAGACTCCAGTCTTGCAGCTGATAGCACACAGGCAGACTGCTGTGAAGGCTTCAGTGAGGCTCTGCACAGGCACAGACCTCTACCTGCAAACTGTCATTTACATCAAGATTAGAAGTTCAATGCAAATCTCACGCTGGTTAATATTTTCAGTAGGTCTAATTCCTGCATTTAATACGGGCCCCACCTCTCCATTCACCGAAAACATTTACAGGTTCTGTGCTATGCCTCAGCTTTTAAACACTTCCCTGGGAGAAGTCCCATTAGTATACCGGCCCTCGAGAGTCCATACTCTCCCACAAGCATAGGTCACACAGTGTCAGTAACTCCTAGACTGAGCCTTCGGGCTCCAGTGCCTCCTAGTTCCCACTGTGGCTCTCAAGAGAAAGTCCAGCTGAGATCAGAATCCTAAGGGCTGGGCTACACTGGGGGTGGAGTGGGGTTTGAACTAAGATACGCAACTTCAGCTACTCTATACATGTAGCTGAAGTATCTTAGTTCAACTTACCTGGCCATTTCCATGGTGGCGGATCGACCGGGGCCACACCCCCGCCAACTCTGCTTACTCCTCCTGCTAAGGTGGAGTACAGCCATTGATTCGGGGATCAATTTATTGTGTACCCTGAGAGAGGCTTTACTTTCTTAGGGAGCAATGAAACCAGAAGAGTGTTTACAGTGAGCCAGCTCAGCCTTTTCAAAACAAGGTAATATTTACCAGTCAGCTGGACTATAGCATGAGAAAGTCCTTAGGTTAGCATGGAAAAGTCCAGCTCAGGACAGAGTCCATATTGCTAGAAGCAATGGTTTTGTCATGCCCTGGTTCTCTCAGGTATATCTTGACTTTCTCTGTCCCATGTGCCTTTGTGTCTGAGAAAGCCCCTGAAGAGCAGATCTCCTTTAATACATAGTACACAAAAGATGAAGAACCTACTGCCTTACCTATGCTTTCGGTTTCCATGCACTGGGACCATAGCATGACAGGAGAGATGATTATGAGCTTGCAAAGCGGAAGGCAAGATTGATACACACAGGTTTAGTCATTAAACCAGCTAAATAATTAGCAGCTCTTTAAAATTGAGTACATAATCCATCTGTTTTGTGTACTTAGCTTTGGTACATAAGTGGTAAAAAGTTGCTACCATGCACATGTAATGAGATTTATAGATCATTTGGAGCCCCTTGAGGTAGTTCCTGTAGGAGGCAGTTCTACTGAGTCAGACTGCAGCATAAGTAGTTTTGAGTTAAACTCCAGTAAGGTTTTCAGAGTCCCTGCTTGGGGAGTCTGAGATGAAGCAATCAGGTGCAGCCTGTGCTTAATTTATGCCAGCCTGAGCCCTGGCACCTCTAGGCTGGGCAGTTTATAGCCCTGGCACCTTTGGTCTTGCCACATAAGTCATGCCACCTTGAGGCCTGGCATGTCTTGCATTACAAGTTAAGGACTAGGTGCAGCTGAGCTCAGTTGAGTTCAGAACTTTAAAAAGCGAGGATGGGGAGGGGAGGAGGTTGAGAGACCATCAGTAGGGGTGTTGTATGGGTATATATACACAGGAACTGCTTTGTGTATATATAATTTGTTTGGTGATGCTGCTTTTAAATTGAAGGAATATGGCCAGAGATTTTGCTGGTTTGTGTTACTTTTGCTAAGCAAAAGCCCCTGTCAATAACCAGCAGTCCCAGAAAAGAAGCTTTGTTTTGGTTTTAGCTTAGCCTAGGCCACCTGTGAACTCTTTCCCTTCTCTCTCTTCATTTATTCTTCTTTGATTTAGCACCACACAATGCTTTCATGATAATCGATACAAGTCCGTAGAAGTCACTTTTTTTCCTTCTTCAGTTAATGTTAGTTTCACAGACTTGCAGTGTGATGTCAAGAAAATGTCAAAATTAAATCAGAATATTAAATTGGTGGAGAGAATAACAAATGTAAATATCCGGGGCAGACACTAAGAACAATGTTCTTATGCCCTTTTTTGAGAAAGATGCCTTATTTCCCACTCGTGATCCTGAATTAGAGTGTCTTGGTGTTTTGGAAAGGCAGCAAAGTTAGCTCAGGCCAAATAAGTATTTTAGTAGAAATATAGGTAACAGACCTCTGGACCTTTCTTGAGTTGCATGTATAAGAATAACAAGGAGTCCGGTGGCACCTTAAAGACTAACAGATTTATTTTGTGGGTAAAAAACCCACTTCTTCAGATGCATGGAGATTCACTCCATGAAAGCTTATGCCCAGATAAATCTGTTAGTCTTTAAGGTGCCACCGGACTCCTTATTGTTTTTGTGGATACAGACTAACATGGCTACCCCTCTGATACTTGACACCATGTATAAGAATGGAGCTACAGTTTATTTTTCTGAGAGAATTTTCTGTGTAACCTTACATATGCATTATCATACAGTCTTTAGTTACATGATCACATGCTATATTTTCCACAGGACACCTGCCTCATCTAGTGCATAGCATAAATAGTCCTTTCTGAATGAGCAGATCAATATTTCTTGTTATCCTTATTGTTCAGTCTGTGTCTCCATGCATTATTTACTGCACACTAGTCAAACCCTATACTGAGTTCAGAAATATTAATTTCGTCATGAGCTTTTCTATGGTGTTCTTGTCATATAACCATAGTTCTTAACAGATATGAATGAATTTATCTTTATAATACCACTACAAGGTGATGGGTGTTGTTATCCCCATTTTACACCTGGGGAACTTAATCATAGAGGTTAAAGTCAAAATTGTCAAATTCTGGTGGCAGCAAGCACTGGGAGGTAAGTGGAGGAGCGGGGACGCAGCACGCTCATGGGAGGAGGCAGAGGAGGAGGTGAGGTGAGGTAGGATGGGGTGGGGAGGGAAGCTTGGTTGCCAGGTGGGTGAAGAGCACCCACTAATTTTTCCCTGTCGGTGCTCCAGCCCCAGCGAATCCATGGAGTCAACGCCTATGTGTCTCATATGTCTGGTTTCCCAGCAACCACTGGTAATACTTGACCCATGGAAGACCCCAGACCTTCTCCCACCATGTTCTCCAGTAATGTAGATATTTAGACATTATCACCAAGTATTCTCACTGCTTTTCAGTTTTTCCTCCACTCCTCACCTTTTGTACTGCTGCTTCTTTTCACTAGCCCTACTTCATCCACAAGGGTGTCATCATCCTATTCTCTGGTGAATTTTAACCCACCTTGGGCTGAATGTTGCCGCCACTACTACCAAATCCTCTGCATGAGGTGATCTGAGCAAGTGACATGAGGAAGATGTGGAAACGGAAAAAGAAAATGTCCCTTTCTTATTCAACATGCCAGTCCTGCTATGCACATCTCCGCTGCCTTCCCTGAGGGAACATTGGACAGTGGGTCACATATGGATGGAGTCAGTGATTTTTGATTTCCTAAAAATTTTACACCCCCAGAAAATAAAAATGAACAAATAAAGTAACAAAAAACACTTTGGGACCCTGAACCCCAAGCCAGTCCGTGTTCATTGGCCCTATGTACTCAGGTCCTTTTCACAAGAGGGTAAGTGGTCTTCCCCATGAACCCAGAAAAAAGATCCCTACCAGCTTCCTCAGAATTCTATGTGAGGGTGGAAGCTATTTCCACCTCAAGTGTGAGAAGAGGGGAAGCAGCACTGATGTAAAACCTCTATCTTTTGGAAGGTGGAGATCAATTTGGGTGAAATGTGACATGAAAGATTTCATTATTGTAAGAAAAGGAAGGAGTGAGAATAGAAGAATAAGGTCAATAGACTTCTAAAAAGCAGATGTTAACAGACCCAGAGAACTGGCAGATAAAGTTCCATGGGAAGAAACTTAAGGAGAAAATGAGTTTAGGAAAGCTGGCAGTTTGTCAAGGGGACAGTATTAAAAGCACAACTGCAAACTATCTCAATGCACAGAAAAGACAGGACGAACACTAAGAGGCCATTATGACTCCATCATGATCTCTTTAATGACCTGAAAATCAAAAATCAAAAGGGAACCGTACATGGACACATTGCTAAGAAGGAGTATAAAAGAATAGCACAAGCATATAGGGACAATATCAGAAAAGCTAAAGCACAAAATGATTTACACTCAGGAAGGAACATAACAGGCAATTAAAAGAGGTTCTTTAATATATTAGGAGCAAGAAAAAGGTGAAGGGAAGTGTAGTTCCTCAGTTGAGTGGGAAGGAAAGATAATAACTGATGACATCAAGAAGGTTGCAGTGTTGAATGCATATTTTGCTTCAGTCTTCACCTAAAAGGTTAATGGTGACTAGATACTCAACACAATTAATATTAGCAACAAAGGGAAAGGAATATGAGCCAAAATAGGGAAAGCATAGATTAAAGAATATTTAGATAAAACAGATGTATTCAAGTCAGCAGGGCCTGATGAAATTCATCCTTTGGTCCTTAAGGAACTAGCTGAAGCTATCTTGGAACCATTAGCAATTATCTTGGAGAACTCATGGAGGACAGATGAGGTCCCAGAGGGCAGGAGAAGGGCAAACATAGTACCTCTCTTTAAAAAGGGGAACTGTAGGGGAATTATAGACCAGTCAGCTAACTTCTATATTTAGAAAGATACCGGAAAAAATTATTAGACAATCAATTTGTCAGCGCCTAGACTCCTAGAGGATAGTACGGTTATAAGAAATAGCTAGCATAGACTTGTCAAAAATAAATCATGCCAAACCAACCTAATTTCCTTCTTTGACAAAGTTACTGGACTATAGGGGGAAGCATTAGACATGATATATCTTGTTTTAGTAAGGCTTTTGCTACAGTCCCGCATTATATTTTCATAACAAACAAGGAACATGGGGTCTAGATGAAATTACTATAAAGTGGGGCATAACTGGTTGAAAGACCATACTCAAAGAGTAGTTGTCAATAGTTCACTATCAAACTGGGAGGGTTTATCTAGTGGGACCTGCAGGGGTCAGCCTTGGGGCCAGTATTATTCAATATTTTCAGTGATGACTTGGATAAGGGAGTCAACAATGTGATGCAGTTGAAAAAAATGGCTAATGTGATTCTGCGATGTAGTAACAGGAGTCTCCCATGTAAGACAAAGGAGATAATTGTCTCATTCTAATCTACATGGTACTGGTGAGGCCTCAGGTGGAGTACTGTGTCCAGTTCTGGATGCCTCACTTTAGGAAAGATGTGGACCAACTGAAGAGAGTCCAGAGGAGAGCAACAAAAATGATAAAAGGTTTAGAAAACCTGACTTATGGGGAAGGTTAAATAAACTAGGCATGTTCAGTCTTTAAAAAAGAAGACTGAGTAGAGACCTGATCACAGGCTTCAAATATATTAAAGGCTGAATATGGGGATCAGTTGTTCTCCATGTCAGTTGAAGAAGTAATTGACAATCTGCAGCAAGAGAGATTTAGGTTAGATATAAGGAAAATCTAACAATAAGATAATTAAGCTCTGGAATAGGCTTGCAAGGAAGGCTGTGGAATTCCTATCACTGAAGGTTTTTAAGAGCAGATTGGCCTAACACCTGTCAGTGATGCTGTAGGTTTACTTGGTCTTACCTTGCTGCAGAAGGTTGGAGTTGATGAAGCCCATTCTTGAAGTTAGATGTATACTTAGGTACCTTGCTGAAACAGGGCCTAAACTTGTTTAAAAAACCAAACTTCCATTTATCTAAAATGTAAAACAATACAAAAATAATCTTTTAATGGGATTTATCTGTTAGATTACATTTTCAGTTTACTAAATGACCATATTTACCAACACCACAAAAGAGCCATTTTAAAGTAAATGTCATCTTAGAGGAAGAATATTTTATACAGGTTTATTTCCTTTATATGTTTCTAGTGCAAATTCTTAATATATATCTGTGGTAAAATAGCAGGTGGGGATCTGCAAAAGGATCTGCACTCTTTACACGTTCATCTTTCCTGAATTAGAAAGGAATTGCATTATGAGGGGCTGTGATGCTGGCAGGGCAGGTGCCAGCTCTTGCTAAAGCTGCAGACATTAGCTAAGAACCAACAAATTCATAGCTGGAGACCAGACCAGTTCACTTATGTGTTAGTGTTGCTCAAAATAGGTATTAGTGTTATAAGAAGATAGAATGCTTGTGAGTTACCGCATGCATTAATCTTATTTGTAATATCTGTGAACTCAGATGGGAAGCATGCCCCCCCATAATGTCCCCCTGTAATATTGTATATTGTATAATGTAATGTATATTGTACAATTGTATAATGTAATGTATATTGTATAATGTAATGTAATGTAATGCCCCCCGTAATATTATATATTGTATATTGTATAATGTCCCCCTGTAATGCCCCCCTGTAATGTCCCTGTAATATTGTATATTGCCCCCCTGTAACATTGTACATTGTTCACAATGTAATATCGTGAACTCAGGTGGGAAGAATGCCCTCTTCCCCCCAGCCCATCCAGAAGAACTAATCAAAATCAGATGGGCCATCAAGGAACATCATAATACTAAGGATTGGTGAATGGCTCTATCGCACCTTGGGAATGCTTTAGACCTGGAGGCCAAATGAAGGAGACAAAAGAAAGACACGGGAACATTTTCCATCTCTTTGCTGGTTGAATCTCACAGGGCCAGACCCACTAAACTGAAGTCAGAGAACCTCAGGGGTCATCCTTGAGTCCACCCTGAAAGACATTTTGAATTGATAGAGCACTACAACTCTGTCACTCTTAGGGTTTAGACTGCAACTCATTTGTGGGTTTATGTTTTCTTGCTTTAATCTGTAAATAAGTCTGTTATTTCTTTTTCTTAGTTAATAAACCTTTAAGTTAGTGTATTACTGGATTGGCTACAGGCATTGTCTTTGATATAAGATTTAAATGCAAACTGATCTGGGGTAAGTGACTGGTCTCTTGGGACTGGAACAACCTGAATATTTTATGGTTTTTGGTGTAAGTGACTATTTATCACTAAAGCCAGCTTGTCTGGGTGGCAAGATTGACTGGAGTCTCCAGGGGGACTGTCTGTGACTCCATGATAAGACTGCTACAGTGATCCAGGAGTTCACATTTGTCACTGACTTGGTGAAATCTAATTATAGAATGCGCCGCCTGGTGAGGTGTATGTCCTGTTTTTGACAGTCTGCCCTGAGGTAGGAACTCATAGTCATGAGCCACTCTAGACAGAGTGACAGGGGCATTCTTTTTCTAATATAAGACATCTGTTCAATGAGTTATAGGGAGCAGGACTCCATAAGGCTAATGGGAATTGTTCCTTTCTTAGCAACCCAAAGCACCAAAATAAATTTTGTCTCTTTTCCATATGCACCATGGTATATGATCTAACTTTCTTTAGGAAGTAGTCCTTTCCAGTCACCCTTAACTTTTAGAAATCAGTTTTAACTGGCTTTAGATTGCTTTAATAAAAGGAAACAATACAGCTGTGAAAGCTCTGCTTCGGTTAGCACCTTAAGATTTCTTTGTAATCGGGTTGCCTGAGTTCCCAAAACAGGTATCACTTCTGCTGTTCTGAATTAGTAAGAGTGGTAGAAAGGGCAACAGGATGTATTAAAGACTATTTAATCCTATATAGTGGGAGGTGGAGGGTGAGGGTGTATGGGAGCATGTACTTTTTGTATGAGTTACCTGTTTCCAAATTCTTTTCTTCTCTCACAACTTTCTATTTATTTTGTATAGTACAGAATATGAAAAATCCTCTTTCAATCACTGTTCAAATATATTAAGGATAAAATTGTAATCAAAGCACAGCCAACCATTGGGGGCAATGCAAGATCATACCCCCTAATGGAGGGATTTCAGGGAGGTGAGGGGACATTGCAGAGTACATCTCTGTGTCTGTCTGGAGAGCTCAGCTGCCCAATAAAGAAAAAGGTGGGAAGATGTAGGAGGAGCTTGTCAGTGGTTCAGAGCCAGTAAAATGACTCAACATGACCTCTCTTGCAGCCTTTAATATAGGAGGTGTGGACAAGGGAAAGAGTCATAGGCATAGTGCAGAAGCATCCTCTCTGCCCTGGTTTCTGTGAGAGTTATACATTCCAGATAGCTCACTCGCCACATCCTGGATGAGGGTCGCACACATACCTTTTCGTCAGGTGGGTTGGAAAATAAATTCCAAACATTCTCACTGTGCCAGGGATATTTATTCTGACCCCTCCACTATTCAAGAGTCCAGATCAATCCTAGAGTCATGTGCAGGGTTCAGAGGGTCTGAAGAAGCTTGGCATATGGATTCTGTTTTAGATAAACCCACTGAGCAGACACTTAACTACACAAACATTATTCATGGACCTTAAAATAGACATTCCAGTCTTGTGGTGCAAAACTAGATGGGACATGCTCTAGGAGATTGTGTGTAGCTGGTTCTGTATGATGTGTTCAAGGACTTGGACCACAAAAACAAAGTTAGTTACAGGACAACTTTTCAGTGAAGTCATAGTTCCAGGGTGCAATTTCCATTCACACATCTCCTGACATGTCACTGGTGGGGTTCAAAAATGCATAAAATACATGTACGTATCAACTGTAGCAATGGGGATTTATCCCTCCTTAATTATTATTCAAAGTGACATACAATTTCCGTAAGCACAAAAGACAAATAGAGGAAATGAATTTCAGTTGTATTCCAATGATTGGCTGCCAGATGAAGATGCAGGATGTTCAGTGACCTGGTACCTGTTGCCATAAGGGATGGAGAATCCTGAACACATTTGGATAGTACAAGTGTGAAAATTCAGCTTAAACTGGACTGTTAAAGGGTTCACATTCTGCTTAAGAAAGACTTTGAGAGGGAAAGGGAGCTGAGTGGGTGACAAAAAGAAACATTATGGAAAACTGGAGCAGCAAATGGACAGGGTGGAAAACACAGAGCAGAGAAGGGGAGAGAGACAAAAAATAAATGTGCTAAATACACCGGACCCTCACTAGATTTGGGATCCATGCCAAGTCCTGCGTTATAGCAGGGACCGCATTATATAGACGTGCATTTCTTTGACCGAACTAAATTTGGGATATATGGCCATGACTGCGTTCTATCTGAATTCACATTATATAGACGCATGTTCTAGCAAAGGTCTGGTGTATATACCTCATATCTACAAGGCACAGACTTTTGCAAGTCCTGCTTTTGTGTGGGTGGGTGGATGGGTTCTTCTAGGTCTTTGCATAGCAGACCATTTCCCTTTTTGATTTAGAATCATAGAATATTAGGGTTGGAAGGAACCTCAAGAGGTCATCTAGTCCAGCCCCCTGCTCAAAGCAGGACCAACACCAACTAAAGCATTCCAACCAGAGCTTTTTCAAGCTGGACCTTGATGGAGATTCCACCCCTTCCTTAGGTAACCCATTCCAGTGCTTCACTGGAATACGCCAGATGTGGCCTCCAGGAGGCCTCACCAGTGCCAGATTGTGACTGGGGAACAGCGAACATGAGTTTAAAATTACAGGAAGAAAAGTTTACAAGCTCAAACCAGTTTTTCAAACAGTGTTTGAGGGGCTTATAAAATCTCAAAATGCATGGTCCCTAACTTTCATGCACATGATGTCAGATCTTAAGTGGATGCCCTCTGTTTCTTTTCAAGTGAATATCACTAAAGACACTAAGGAGATCACTGTCGCTAGACAGGATACTGGGCTGCATGGACCATTGGTCTGACACAGGATGGCCATTCTGATGTTCTTATGACATTAGACCTAAATAGACAAAGTATATCTGTGATGGGTTGGATCACAGAAACCCCCTTGAGGCTGTCAATTGATGTGACAAGACTACTTCTGCCCCTGCTTCTTTGCCTTGCCAGCTTAGGACTCCAAAGTCCGGCCTGGTTTGAGTCAGACTTGCTGGCCTGCTGCAAATCCAGACCCAGGTCTGAACCACGTCCCCTAACTGCTGTAGGTTTACCTGGGAGCAGGCTAAGTGTTCCTGTCTTTAACACTCAGATACTCAACTCCCAGAGGGGTCCAAACCTCAAATAAATCCGTTTTACCCTGTATAAAGCTTATACAGGATAAATTCATAGATTGTTTGCCCTCTATAACACTGATAAATATGCACAGCTGTTTCCCGGTGCCCCTCCCTCCCTGTACTAATACGTACTCCTGGGGGTTAATTAGGGTTACCATACGTCCGTATTTTCCCGGACAGGTCCAGCTTTACAGTTTTTAAATCGCCACCTGGGAGGACTTTTTAAATAGCTACAAATGTCCAGGATTTTCCCCCCTCCCCCACACAGTCAGCACAGCGCAGCTGATATAGCAGGCAGGCCGGATTGAGCCGCTCATATCAGGGCCTCCAGCAGCCAGAGCCCTTCCCCTACTATTCCCCCTCCCCTGCAGCCTCTGTGCGCCACATGGATAGCACTCTGGGCGGGGAGGTGGGGCTTCACACTCTACTCTGAGCAGCACGGTAAGGGGGCTGGAGGATTGGAGTAGGGGAAGGGAGTCCCAGGGGGTACTCAGTGGACAGGGAGCAGGGGACAGTTGGTGGGGCAGAGGTTCTGGGGGGCCTGTCAGGGGGCAGGGGTGTGGGGAGTGGCTGGGGCAGTCAAGGGACAGGGAGCAGGAGGGGTTGGGTAGGGGTCGGGTACAGGGTGGAGTCCTACGGGGAAGTTGGGGGCGGTCTCAGGAGGGGGAGGTCAGGTGACAAGGAGCAGGGCGGCTTAGATAGAGGGTGGAGTTCCGGGAGGGTGGGTGATTTGGGGCGGGGTATCTCGGGAGGGGGTGGTCAAGGCACAAGGAGCAGGAGGGGCTGGATGGATGAATGGTTCTGAGGGGAGCAGTCAGAGTGTGGGAAGTGGTGGGGGGCAGGCTGTTTGGGGAGGCACCGCCTTCCCTACCCGACCCTCTATACAAATACCCCGTGGAGTGTCCTCTTTTTTGAATGTTCAAATGTGGTAACCCTAGGTTAATTAATAAGTAAAAAGTGATTTTATTAAATACAAAGAAGTAGCATTTAAGTGATTCCAAGTAGTAACAGACAGAACAAAGTGAATTACGAAATAAAATAAAATAAAATAAAATAAAACACACAAATCTACCTTTAATACAGTGATAAAAACTGAATACAGATAAAAACCTCACCAGTGAGCTTCTTTTTACAGACCAGACTCCCTCTAGCCTGGGTCCAGCAATCACTCACACCCCCTGTAGTTACTGTCCTTTGTTCCCATTTCTTTCAGGTAGCCTTGGGGGTGGAGACGCTCTCTCTTAAGCTGGATGAAGACAAAATGGAGGGATCTCCCAGGGGGTTTTATAGACTTTCTCCTTAGAGTGGACATCTCTCCCTCTACCTGTGTAGAATCCAGTTACAAAATGGAGTTCTGGAGTTACATGGGCAAGTCACATGTCTCTGCAAGACTGAGTTCCTTACTAGCCAAGCCACATTCCTGAGAAAGCTCAGATGTGGATTGGTGTCTCTATGTTCATTGCTGGCTTAACTGGTTCTTCATTGGGCACTTACTTAGAATAGTTTTTTCTCAAAAAGCTGACCTATTGCTCCACTGAGGCTATTTAAAATTAACCAAGTACATAGCCAATATTCATAACTTCAAGTACAAAAATGACACATGCATACAAATAGGATAAATATATCCAGTAGATCATAACCTTTATAGAGATATGTTACATGGCATATGTAGCATAAATGTAAGCAGTGTCAGGAATGAGATATATTCTGACATCTGGTGGCGAACTATGGGAATTGCAGTGAGCCTTGCAAACTAAGTCTGGGGCTGATCAATTTGCATAGACACACCCACTGCGCCTAGCCTGAGCCCACAGCAGCCCACATGGCCACTTCGGCTGATGAGGGAGCCCCAGTTTCTATGTTATTGGGGCAGGTATGATAAAGTGATGTTACTGTGATTATGTGAATGAAGGACTATGGACATGTACTTGGCCCTTGTTATGATGGAGGGACTCGCCATCATCTAGGTAGCACTCACTGGGCAAGGGCCATGCGTTTTCAGAACACTATGAGATTGAGAGAGATGGTGGATAAGCACCTATACCTTTTGGTGAGGGTGCTGTCTGAGGGCCTCCCAGGCCTATTGCACCCTGCCTCTCTCCAGTGTGGAATGTCAGAATTGAATTTTGCTTCCATTAGGAGCCTGGTTCCAGGCTGCTGAGCTGACAATTGCTTTGGGATCACTGGTGCACCTGTACTAAGGCTCCCCTACTGTGAGCTGAAATCACTTAAGAGCTAAAGAAATCACTGAGCGCTGTCTTAAGTAGGGGGGACCTGGAAAAAGTGCAGAGTGGCTGGTGCAGCAGAGCAGTCTGTGTGTTGGCTAGCAGGACGGCTAGCGGAGTGACTGGTGCAGCAGAGCTGTCTGTCGACTAGCGGAGGCGTTGGTGCTGTGGGCAGAGTGACCGGCGCGGCAGAGCTGTCTGTCACCTAGCAGAGGCGTGGGTGCTGCGGGCAGAGTGACCGGCGCAGCAGAGCTGTCTGTGTGTTGGCTAGCAGAGCAGCTAGCGGATCAACGGCCAGAACGGTTCGTAGGACAGCCAGCGGGGCGGAGCAGAGCCGATTGCGGTGAGAGCTGCAGCGGAACCTCACGGAGAGGCGGCGCAGTCAGCCTCGGACCACGTGAGGTGCCCCGTGCCCTACCCTCCATCTCCACCCAGGCTGGAGGTAAGACTCTGCCAATTGACTTTTGAACTCTGCACGGACCAAGGACAGAGACTCTTGGGCTGTTGGACTTTTGGGACTATTGAGTGACTTTTTGGGGTTGTGGAACTCAAGAGCCAAGGGGAAGGCCACGGCCTATTTGCTGGGAGGGGGGCTTCTGGTTCATGGTTTGGTTTATTAACCTTGTTTGTGGTGTTTCCCCAATATAATGCCACATTGTTTCTCCCTGTTATTAAAAGGCTTTGGTACACTCAGACTCTGTGCTTGCGAGAGGGGAAGTATTGTCTCTTACAGATGCCCAGAGGGGTGGTATATGGTTGTCCCAGGTCACTGGGTGGGGGCTCGAGCCGGTTTTTGTATTGTGCTATTGGAATGGAACCCCTGGATACTGAACCCGGCCCTTGTTGCTGCCAACTCTGATGGGCAGAAGGGTTACATAAAGCATATTCCAGTTATATCATACATACATTTATAAGCATCTCTCCATAAAGCCTTATGGAGTGCACAGTCCCAATATCATGCAAAATAGTTGATGTTAGAGTGATATGATGGAAAAGAGAGAGTATAATAAAATGACTGGATTTGCTTTGCACTTCATTATCTACAACAATTAATAGGATATGTTAGCCATGTGAGAGCTTTAATTTTTTACCCAAATGGTAATCCATAAAATTTAATATCTGGATATTCCAGATCCTCACTAGTCCAAATCATAGTTCTATTGTCTTAAACGGAACTTCCTCAGTTGGCACCAAAGTGATGATTTAACCCCATTATTTGATATATCTATATCTCTTTGTGAGTGTGTGTGTGTTTGTGTGTGTGTATTAAACAAATAGAGTGAAATCCTGGCTCCACTGAAGTCAATGAGAGTTTTGCTATTGACTTTGGTGGGGCCAGAATTTCACTCATTGGGATAAATTTTATTTCTTGTTGTTTTCAAGAAAGCAAGAGACTAACAACATTGGGTTGGAACCAGATAAAAATTCTTAGGATTCCTCATGGAGTTCTATCAATTTATTTCTACTATTAATGGTAACACCAGACTGAATACTGTCTATATTGCCAAGTTTTTTGAGGTACACAGATACCAACTAAAGTCTGTGTTGAAATTTGTAAACACATTTTCACTTATGAACAAAACTGTTCCAGAGATGAAAGGCTATTGTATTCCATCCAACTCCAAAGTCTATCATTGAATAGGGTCATCATGGTTAAGGCCAGCAGGGATCATGAGATCATCTAGTTTGACCTCCTGCATTACCAAGCAGAGAATGTTATCCTGTTCCTTCTGTATTGAAGACTTGTTGCACTTGTTTTATTAAACAGTTTATTTTTGGGCTTTTCAAAATTTAAGCAGAGATTGTATAAATAATATCACAGTATTTTTGTTTGAGAATTTAAACATAATCAAACATGGCTGTGTTTTCTGTCAACAATACTTCATGTTGCTGTAGTCTTCTGAAGATTTTGTATTTTCTCAAGAGTTCTTTCCTTTTATGTTAGAAAATGATTTCCAGGGGGTCACAAAAGTTAATTAAAGTGTCATGACACTTTTCTATTTTTACACAGAATGTTTTAATTTGACAGTATGAAAATTTCTCGAGCTGATCTTTCACTGTTGGAGGGCGTGGGGATTTCCAGTTCCTTATGAAATATACAACATCTTGGCACATGCCAATGGAATGTGCAGAAGCCTGCAAAGTAATGTAGACTAGTCCTCAACGATTATTTACATCAAAACTCGTTAATTCTAGATGAAGTTTGTACCTGCTTCCAGGATTTTTGTTGCATTGATATCTTTCTTCAATATTCATTTTTAAACAAATTAATATGAGACATAAGTTTCATTGAGACACCTCCATACAGCATGCAAATGATTTTCTTATGTGCCTCAATTTCACTTTATCCAGCCTGCATTCCCTCCCCATTTGCACTTAAGGTCAGCCTTTGGCCCAGTAGTCTATCCTCTTGTTGGCAGCCAGCTCTGTTTCAAAGCCATCAGTTACTACTGCTCTCCAATTTAAGTTCAACATGATGGTTTTCCACTTGTAGAATTCAGGAGGCTTGTCTTTAAAGGCCTGTGGGCAGCATCAGAATCAGTGGGTCACAGCTGCACAGCTATCTATCAACTGCAAAACTTTCCCGGGGGAAGCTATAGGTTATGGGTCTACTACAGGAGTGGGCAGGTGTGATTCCGTGACTTGCAGTGTGCAGGAAGTCAGACAAGAAGATCATGATGGTCCCTTCTGGCCTTAACGTCTATGATGACAACTAGAGTCACTGACTCATCAAAGGCCACTTTATTTACCCATTGGGCTGAGGGGGAAGGTAGGAAGATTTAGTGAAGAATCACATGGGGGAGCCAAAGGAAACTCAAGGAATAACATTCTACCTTCCTAAGCCCTCCTGAATGTTCAGTGGTCTGCAGTGTTCTTAATTCCCTAATGGAAGCTGTCTTCTAGTGTCATTCTGCTCCACAGTTGCTGTGTTCTGTTCCATTGCCCTAAAATGGTTTCAGTGCTGGATGAAGCAATCTCTATTCATTTTCCTATGTCACAGAGACACTGCACAGCTCATTTAAATAATATTTGTCAAGTGCTTGTCAAGGGCTTTGAACTCCATTCATGTAGGATGCTATACAAGCCTGATCAAAGTTCACAGAAGTCAAAGGAAAAACTCTCATTGACTTAACTAGGTTTTGGCTCAGGCCACAGAAGTGCAAGGCTCTCACAGTATCCCTCAGACCACCTTTTGGCACATGTAAGACAGTAGAGACTTTATACTTACCTGTATCATCAGTGAAGTTGCACTAATTGAAATGATTTACTGTAGGAACTACTGCACCGACCATCATGATGAAAATCAACACATGAGTAGAAAAGGTATTTTAAATATACACAGTACACAACTCAGCTAATTTACAATCGTACTGCAGGACCCACGTAGGAAAATGCACGATTTCTTTTCAAACTAGTCTACTGTACTATTTGCAAAATAGCATGTTATGAACTCCTGAGTGGGGGAATCTCATAGTAAAAACACTAGCATTGTAATGTGTATATCCAAATGATGTGGTTGATGATGTAGACTTACCATGGCACTTAAATGGAAGAAAAAAATGATTATGAACACCATACATATTCCATTGAAATAATGCCCCCAAATGAGCATGATGGGGAAAGAGAGATTGTAGACAGTACAAGGAAACTGCAAATTAGTTCAGTACCCCCACAATCCTGTTACTTGTAGTCTCAGCTCAAGTGAACGAGCTACTAGTGTTGGCAGTTCTTAGGATCAAGCCCTCATCTAGCACTTAGGGGCTGACAATAAAGTAACACCATTTTTAAACATTTGACTAAGTACTATTGCTGGGTGGGTACCTCCTCCAGCACCACAGAGGCACTCTGACTGCCTCTGCCATAGACAGACATAATGACTAGGGCTTTCAGATACTGTCCTCTGAACCCCAGTTATACAAGTCACAACTGAGACATAACTATCTTAGTTTTCTTGGGATCAAGAGCTAAAAGAATTAGAGTTGATTAAAAAAATCATACAGCGTGAGATTTTCACATGGTAACACAAAGGAGATGTAAGTAAGGGTGAATAGTGACTCATCTGGAACACTAAAAAAATGTTTTCACAAACCTGAGAGTAACTGTTGGCTTGAGAAAATGTTTATTTATAAGAGAACTAAGGGAGTGTTGGCTTGACAGCAAGAGGTTCCCAAAGCGATGATGGTGATCAGCAGAAAACAACCAAAAGAAATCCTAGACCTTTATTTGTCTTTTGTGTGCACAACACACTATCTATAATTTTGATTCATGTGGGGCAGCCACCAAACCAATTCCATCACTAAGTATGGAAAAGGTTAAGCTTCATGCAGTAGGAGTGAATGAATGTTGAGATAACACATTTGATTGGTATGTGAAGGGTAAGTGGCTTCAGTTAACCAAGATGACTCACCAAAAGACGTTGACAAGTGTAGTTGGCTGCAGTGTAAGTTGCTCTGAACATCTTCACAGTGCCACTTCAAAACTGAAGATGTCCACAGAATAATTCCATTTTTCAATGTGTTTTCTTTAATTCTTAAAATACAAAATAACAAGAATGTATTGGCTTTTCAATATTCAGAATAATCCAGATAACTCACTGTACTTTACTTAAACAAAGAGGGGAAAACCCAAACCCACATGGCACTACCTGAATATATTCTGAGGCCCCAGTTCACTAAAATGCTTAGGCATGTGTTTAAATATGTGACTAATCCCATTGAAATCAATGGGATTACACATGTGTTGAAGTATCTAGCAGAATTAGATCCTTTGTTTCTGCCCATGTTTTGTCTGTCTAAAAACTTTTAAGGCCCACGTCATTGTAGAACTTGAGTATCTCTAATAGGTTAAGGAATTTATGCTCACAATGACTTTGTGGGGTAAGAAAGTATTGCCCTTATTTTACAATGGGGACCTGAGGCATGGAGAAAATGACTTGCCCAAGGTCACACAGGAAGTTTAAGTTGGGGATGTATCAGTTGGAAGCCACAGAGGAGGAGAAAGACCTGGGCATTTTGGTCAATGGTCGATCACAGGATGAGTCGCCAATGTGATGAAGCTGTGAAAAAGCTAATGTAATCCTAGGATGCATCGGGCAAGGAACTTCCAAAAAGAGGTAGGGGAGTATTATTGCCAGTATATAAGACACCGCTGACACCTCATCTGGAAAACTGTGTGCAGTTCTGGTCTATCATATTTAAGAAAGATGAATTCAAACTGCAACAGGTACAGAGAAGGGCTACAAGGATGTTTGGAGAAATGGAAAACCTACCTTACAAGAGGAGACTTTGCTTGTTTAGCCTAACCAAATGATGTGTGAGGGGAGATGCGATTGCTCTCTATAAAAGCATCAGAGGGATAAGTGCCAGGAATGGAGAGGAATTATTTAAGTTAAGGGCCAATGTGGACCCAAGAACAAATGGATATAAACTGGCCATCAACAAATGTATGCTTGGAATTAAACAAAGGTTTCTAAGCACCAGAGGAGTGAATTTCTGAAACAGATTTCCAAGGGGGACAGTGGAGTCAAAAAACTTAATTGTTTCATGATTGAGCTTGATAAGTATATGGAAGGATGAGGTAACTTACAATGGCATATGACCTATCTGCAAGTTCAAGTAACAAAAATCCTCAGTGGTTGGAGATAGGGCACGAGACTAGGAGGGTTCTGAGTTACTACAGAGAATTATTTCCCAGATTTCTAGCTGGTGAGTTTTGCTGATGTGCTGAGGGTTCAACTGATCGCCATATTTGAGGTCAGGAAGGAATTCCCCCCCAGTTAGATTGGCAGAAACAGCAAGGATTTTTTGCCTTCCTCTGCAGCATGGGGCACGGGTCACTTGAAGGTTTAAACTAGTGTAAATAGTGGATTCTCTATGACTTAAGAATATTTAAATCATAATTTGAGGACTTCAGTAACTGAGGCAGAGGTTAGGGGTCTATTACAGGAGTGGGTGGGTGAGGTTATGTAGCCTGTGATGTGCAGAAGGTCAGATGATCACAATGGTCCCTTTCAGCCTTAAAGTCTATGAGACACAGTTTGAGCTTAATTTTCTTTTTAACAAACATGTTCAAATGCAGCGTGTTTGGAGTCAAAATTAAAAAAAATGTATAAACAGGTCTGGTGGGGACTTGTTCCCAGAAGGAACATTTCTGAGGAAAGCTCAACAACCTTCTTCTCAGTCACAAGCCCACCTTCCATCCCAGTCATGCTTCTATCCTCAAATGTGCTACATCCCTAGGCAACAGTAATTTCTTACAGAGAAAAGTAATAGTTATGTATATCTAATTGTCATTAATGCAGTAAATGTGGTGTCCATTTGCACTTCATTTCCTCTTCCTCTTCCTTTCTATTCTGCTCTTTCCTCCCACTGATATTCCTCATATGTTCACCTGGTGCCTATCCCTTTCCCCTGAAATGCTGCCTAGTTCTCTTCTCCCCTGAACTTTCCACTCCCTCTGACAACTCCTGGCTGATCACCTGCTGGTGGCTAGTAGCTCCCATCGCAATGATGGCTCTTGCAACTAGGGATAGTTTCTTCCTGTTGTCTCTTATGTACCTACTAGAAGCTACAGTGCTGGATCATCCTTCTGGTTTCTATTTGAAAATAAGGAAGAAGGACTCATACCATGAGACCTTCCATCTCTCCACAATCAGCAACTGCTTTGTGGATCACCAGGGGTCCATAGCCCATATTTCAATAACTGTTGCAGTAGAAGCAATAGCATAGCTGCCAGTCAATGCAGTGTATTCACCAGACATTAAACAGTACTGCAACTGCAAAATAGAAATGTATTAACTTTTGCATGAAGATTTTTCAAAGTTCCGAACTCCCTTTTTCCGGTTGAGTCAGCCAATCCTTCTCGTCTATTTCTGTGAAACAAGGCAAGTCAGCCCTTGGATCATGGAACCTCTTAATTCTTTGGTTTGATTGTCTTCCAGACAAATTTTTGCAAGTCTGTTAACATCTTCAGGAGACTCCATGCTTAAGCTCCTCCTTGTTGGTAATGGCTCTTATAGTGTATTTGAAAGATTTTGGTTCCATTAGTTAAGAACAATGTTAGTTGATTTGGATTTCCAAGGAAGATATCTTATCTCTATCTCTGAGCTGGTTTCATATTGCTCCAAATGGTCTCTCAGTTATCTCTGGTACCTCAGGAGAATAGTCATGATCAAAACAGATTCTTTTGTTCTTATACAGAACCTGAAGGCAGACATGCTGGGAAGCCACTTTAAAAATGCTTGGTATATTTCAGATCCATGTGCTTTGTTTGAGGATTCTTCAAAGATTAGATGATGTCTGAAGGTTTCTTCAAAATACATCTGTTATGTCTATTTGCACAGATCCTCTTCTATCTAACATCCTTCGTGCTAGGTATCTAGGAAACTGCTACATTTTAATGAGATGTTTACATAATTTTCAATCTGATATGATAAAATCATTAATATAAAATGTGTGTGTGGACATGCTGGTAGAGAATGATATATATTCTGCTTCTGATTCTACAACATTCTACAACAGATTTGTTGTATTACTATAAGACAGAGATTCTGCAACTGAGAAGTGAGCCCCCTTAGGAGGGCGCGGAATGTGTTTGGAGGGAGAATGACATGAGAGGCTTTAGGGGGAAAAAACTTACTACACACATTTTACCCACAGCAATGAATAACTAGCAAAGCTTATTCCTCCAGACGTATCAGATCCTCAGATGGCGCTGTACATTTGACTCCAGATGGCATTGTGCATTTTGACAGATTTCTGCTAAGCTTGAATAGCATACAAAGTCATTGCCATCTGTATGTTAATCCATTTGCTACGATGCAGTGTACACATTAAACTGTAAGTATATTATAATGAATTGCTGGCTCTTTCATGCAGTAGAAAAACAACAACAAAGAAGCCGGAACTGATTCAGGTGAAGCATCACCATCGTATATATCAGTATATGTTCCTGTGTAGTAGGGAGTGGGGTGTAAACTACTACAGACACAAAAATGGGGGGAGGGAGACAATCAAATAAGTTTGAAAACCACTGCCATATGCAATTCACACAGGGCCAAACCCTGCTTAGTGTGATGTAGGCAGTAGATAAGCATATGCAGCAAACTCAATCACATTGTTAAGTCAGCCATTGATTCCACTTTAGCTCAGTGGAAAACTGGAAAAATGCTTGGACTTACCTCCAGTGGTGAAAAGAGAAGCATGGGCCAGGACACCACCAGCACATAGGTGGAAGGATTAGACTACATGATCTAGAGCAGTGTGATCACAGCTTCAGCCAAATCATATAGCCAAGTACCCTTCAACAGATACTGAAGGTAGCTAATGCCTGTGGAAAACACAAAACACACACCTGACATATTCCCTTTACTTCATCATTGAGGAAGGAGTATCTCTTCTCTCTTTCCCCTCCTCCAATGGCTTTTACTCATGATGACCTAGACAGCAAGATATGACAGAAAGCCCGACTCTATACCAACTCTTCTCCCCTTTTTCAGAAGTACTCGCAGTGTAGTAATTTGATGAGTTAGCAATAGAGATGGTTCCAGTTGTGTGCCCGAGATGGACAAATATTAGATTTTCCTCATGTAAGTACACCACTGACTCACTGGTGAGTTATTTTATTGCCTTAATCGGTGACTTTTAGATGCAATCCTGAACTGGATTTAGCCTAAAGATCTGTGCCTCAGTTTACTCAGAACAATACCTCACAACAATGTTATGCTGCTTAGTAAATTAGTAAGGCCTAGCATTAAATAACATTTTTGAGGCACACCAGGTGTTAACAAACCCCACAACACTCCAAAGAGCGTTATTTTGCAGTAGGGGAAACCACATCTGTGGTATAAGCTATTCTAAGTGATTTTCCTCAGTCTGTATAGCAAATCATTCTCAGGAGCAGGTTGAGAACTCTGGAGAGTCAGATTCCATTGCCCATTCTCAGTCCTCTTGATCATGCCACTACTGGTGCTAAATCACTCTGCGATCTTAGAATGGAGGCTTATATAGAATGCAAAGTACTGCTATGCACCATACTAAATGGTTATTACACATGTAATTATATTCCCTCTTATTCATAGATCCTTACAGCACCACTCTGATATTTTTGGATGGCTACTGAGCTAACCACAATATTCTTCCTGCAATACTGGCCATATATTTCAATTTTCATATTCATTCACCAATGCAGATGTGCTGTAAGTGTCCTCAGTCTCTTTGCCAATGCGTCTTTGCTTTATTGTGGATGTTTAGTTTGATGAAACAATGTCACTGCATTCGTTAATTTCAGCAAGGAAGTCTTGCAAGCAAAGCTTTGCTCTAAATCCCTTTCAAGCATTATTTCTGTAATGAAGAGCTAGTATTAACCATATCTTAAAATTACGTGCCACCTTGCATAAGAACAAAATCCAAATCTATTTTATTTTAAGTTCAAAAGGAGTTGTCAAATTAAATATCTATATCGATATAGATATAGATACCCATTTTCACTGATGTCTGCACTTCCTGGTTCTGATTGGGATTGAAAGCAGAAATGCTTCTATGTCACAAATCAGTATCATGGAATGATTAGAATGACTGAATTCAAGTAGTATTGCAAATCTTACATGGAAGCCATTTAGGGGGAAATCTGCAGCTACCCTTTTCTTTTTAAAAAAGAATCAAAATCTGAATATTTGGGAGAAACATGGCAGGAAAATATCCAAACATTCAGGTATTTTTCCAGACCAAACCTCAACCTTTTATCACTAGCCGACATTCCCACTCTTATGAAAACTGCCTTGGAATTTTTAGTAACCACGCGATCTGATCTTCATTTTGTTGCCAACATGTAATAGGGCAGTGGACCAACTCACTTCATACTCCTCAAGATGTAGTTACATGAAATCATTCACATACAAAGCAAGACTGGAAGATTGTTTGCAGCATGAAAAAAGTCACATTACAGTGAGCACGTGGCAGCAACTTCATAATGGCAAGCTGATCTCGTCTATCTCCCTCTCCTGGCTTTGTTTCTTTCCACAATGGAGTAAACGTGGTGCCAACCTTCTCTGCTTTCTGCATGGGCTTCATTTATATGTTGAATTAATCTGATAAGATTCCTTAGGTAAACATGAGTGTGAAACATGGAACATTTTATAACACTCACATGATGCCAAATCCAGCCACTGTGTATGTGGTGGGAAATAAAAGTTTATTCTAGTCAGTGTAACTTCTGATTTTGGGACTGAACTGGGCCTGTAGTGTACAGCCCCTTTTTCTCTTACATCTATCATACCTTGAGAAACAGAATGATCCTGTCTCTCATGCATAGAAATAATTTCAGCCAGGACTGCATAGTATATTATTGATCTATTCTTTGAAGAACCCTCAGACTACTATCCAAACTGCAAAGACAGAGAATCAAATACCTATCTCAACTAATTATTATAAAATGCCTTTGTCATCCTGCAACTAGATCATCTGTCATCTGCTCAGAGGAAAAATATAGTTGTTGCTGCTTGTTGGCTGCATTTCATAAGAGTCCTATCAGAGTCTGAAAGAGGGGTCTCCCACAGTACATTAAAGGATCAGAGTAGTACATCACTGCTGGCATCTTATTGTACTGAAAAAAAAACTTTTATTTGGGGATAACAGCAATGAACCTCTAATACATTCTAGCCATCTGCCTTTGAATTTATACATCTGTGCTTGGTTTTAGTAATGCTATGCCAATAAAGAGTGGATTGGGGCCAATAATATGAGCAGAAAGATGTTCATTAAAATGAGCAATTGCCTTCTACTTGTAGTTTACAGCTTGCATGAGCTTGAGCTCCTTGAACTATGTAGAAATTAAGAAAGGGAGAATTATGAATAAAGAGTGCATCTTTCATATTGAAATATACCACAGTACATATATGTGACTTATTAGTGTGAAGTATACTGTTCTTGGTATAGACTCACGCAGACCCCGTGGAAAAGAGATGAATACATCCTGCCTGCATGCAGCTTGTTGTACATTTTGTGTTTTATTTATTTTGCATCAGTAAATTGTTTTTTAACAGTAAAGGCCCAGTCCAGGGCCCCTGCAAGTCAACCGCAAGATAGCAATTGACTTCAGTGTTGGCTTTTGACAGGGGGACCAGATAATCAGGTTGTTTTATCTAACTTGGAATTCGTTTGGACATATTTTAACAGAGCAATTAGATGGCTTGTAATTGGCATGATAAATTATATTTTAATTTAAAAATATATAAAAGATATCAAGAATTCCTTTTGGGGCCATGTGCCATAAGGATAACTCAGAAAAGCCAGCAGCCAATTTTCTGGGATTTGGAGGTGGGGGCGAAGTGGTGGAGTTATTAGATGAAATATCTAAGTGGGTGGGAGAAATCAGCTTCATCTTAGCTTACGTTTCAAAGAGTTTTTAAAATGAATCTTCATCCTCATTTAGAAAAGATTCGTATAATAACACAAAGCCTCCTAATCCTTGGAGGAGTGCCATGTACTGTGTTTCTTCCCATTACATCAGAGATTGAGCTCTCTGCTTACTATAATCCATACAATCAAGAAGGTGATCTGGGGCCTCCTCCTCAGTGATGATTCATCTTTGCAAAGATCATTTTGCTTTGGGAGACACTCTTTCCTGCCTCTTCTCAACCTGAGGCACCAAAAGTATGGTCCTGAGGAGAACAGTCTTCAATCAGATCATTTTGCTATGTACAGCCAAATTCTGCTTACTGTACCCCTCTGAGGAGTGGCTTCTAAAAGGCTTCTCACAAAAGCAAGGCAAGCAAGATGAGGCTCTTTGTTTTTTTAAAAGAAACTGTTGCTTACAAAAAAATCCAGTAAAATTTATTAGCTGCCAGAGAAAGTTGGAAAAGGTACAGTGAAACTAGAGGGGGAACATAGCTAAAAGCTTACAGTAAAAACAGTGAGTGAGGGGTAAAGGGAAGGAAAATGACATCTTTTTAGGATTGCCAAGAATATGTCATGAATTCTTAAAATAGCTTTAACATCAGAGACTGGCTATATGAAGAGATTCCTTCTCTACACTCTCGTCACCCTCAGATAGGTTTGTAAACTTATTTTTTAAACAGACCAAAAGGCTCTCAAGGGGATACACTCTGGAGGAAGACATTGTTAACTACTACCCGCACTCCGCAACACAAAAGAATCCTCACAGGGAAGTACTGCAGACAAGTGAATCTGTATCGGAAGACCAGGTGATTGTAAGGAATCTCCCTGTACGGGTGATAACCACATGCCGAGTCCTTGCTCTCTTGAGAACAAGGACTGTACTTGCCTAGTGGCAGTAGTCACTCTCTTAACATGCTGAGTTACAGAGTAACTTGCTTTGCCACCAGGTGTGCAGCAGTGGTGTGGCTCCGCCATACACCTGTGTGGTGCTTCTTGGAGCACCTGCTGGGACGATGTGATTTGACACTTTCCCCAGTGTAGGCCAATGCCTACAAAGAACAACTGAGCCTTTGAGTAATAATAATGCATTGTTACACACACACAAAAATTCAGCCTGAAATGGTAGGATATTATTTAAATGAAAAATGCAATTAAATGCAGGAAGTGTATTAATGCAAGTACCTGTGGTTCAGGTTTCATGTTAGTTAATTCAAAGTTAGGACTCAGTGAAAAAAACATTCTGATTCCACTCACTGGAAACCAGGCAGAGCTGTAGAAAAGCCACATAAGACTCCATACATTTAACTGGTTCATGTCTTTATCAGCACAATTCCTCCAAGCTGCTGCTGCTAATTTCTCTCTGGCTCCTTATAAATTAACGTTGGTTTACATTTGTTATCTGTCATTATCTAATGTACATCTTAAGCACCTCTCACCTTCTTTTATCCAGAAGCTACATGCGGCTTCATAACATGAGTGTTTTAAGATCAGAAAAACCTGCTGCCATATCTCTGATCTTGTCATCTGTGGATTCAAATCTGAGCCAGAGCAACTATGCACAATTGCCCTGCTGCTACTGTAATAAGATAAAGTATTTTTTGTTTTGTCTACAATAAAGATTGATTCTGCAATTTCTGCATCCCTTAAGAATGTGTATCAACATCTATTCCTAGGAATACAAGCAAATGATAACATTAGTGTGTCTCAGACGTAATTCATCCTATGACATTTGTGTGGGTTGTGTTAAGTTTGGACAAATAGTTTATTTGGTGTATTGCTTACTTCTCAATAGCAACCAAAAGGACTTTGTGTTGAAACTGGGTAGTATCCGTGAGGGCTTTTGTAATCCCACCACCTTCAGCATTTCTAAGCCAAGTTTCATTTACTTGTTCTTCAGCTGCATTAGGAATGCTGTCATCTTTACTGAATTGCTGTACTTCTAGGACTGACAAACCTTCAAAAACACACAAGTGGAAACCTTCTAGAGACATGTGCACTGTTAAGTGCACAAAAAAAGGTACACTCAGAAGAAGGGTGTACAAAGGGGAAAAAAATGTAAGATAAACAATGAAGAATTGAATAGGACCAGTCAAAAAAGCAAACAGGATGTTAGGAATCATTAAAAAAGGGATAGAGAATAAGACGGATAATATCTTATTGCCCTTATACAAATCCATAGTGCGCCCACATCTTGAATACTGTGTACAAATGTGGTCTCCTCATCTCGAAAAGGATATACTGTCATTAGAAAAGGTTCAGAGAAGGGCATCTAAAATGATTAGGGGTTTGGAACAGGTCCTATATGAGCAGAGATTAAAGAGGCTAGGACTTATTAGCTTGGAAAAGAGGAGACTAAGGGGGGATATGATAAAGGTATATAAAATTATGAGTGGTGTGGAGGAAGTGAATAAGGAAAAGTTATCTACTTGTTCCCATAATAGAAGAACGAGGTCACTCAATGAAATTAGTGGGCAGCAGGTTTAAAACAAATAAAAGGAAGTTCTTCACACAGCGCACAGTCAACCTGTAGAACTCCTTGCCTGAGGAGGCTGTGAAGGCTAGGACTATAACAGGGTTTAAAAGAGAACTGGATAAATTCATGGAGGTTAAGTCCATTAATGGGTAAGGAATGGTGTCCCTAGCCTCTGTTTGTCAGAAGGGGGGTGATGGATGGCAGGAGAGAGATCACTTGATCCTTACCCGTTAGGTTCACTTACTCTGGGGCACCTGGCATTGGCCACTGTCAGTAGATAGGATACTGGGCTAGATGGACCTTTGATCTGACCCAGTACGGTCTTTCTTATGTTTTTATGTTCTTATGTTAGGGCCAAAGCCAATTGAACTTAATGGGAGTATTTCTAGGGACTTTTATAGACTTTTAATCAGGACCAGGGTGAAGAACAAAAGTGTGTAGTAGAGCTGGTTAGAAACTGAATTGAGACAAAAATTAGAAATTTTTAAATTTACCATGGAATAAATTTGCAAAATATTTCTTTTCAGAAATATCAAAATGACTTTATTGAACTGGTTTGTTTAGGTAATTTCAATGTTTTGTTTTGTTAATGTTGAAAAATTTATAATGTAAATACCATATATAAATATTAACTACATTAAAAGTTTATTTAAAAAACCCTAAAAGTTGAAACAAAAAAAGAGTCAGAATGAAATGAAACGAGGAAATCAAAACAAAATGGCTTCAAATTTTTTCAGCTGAAAATTTCATCATAATCAACATGTTCCTAGAAGAAGTTTCAGCTTTGATGACACATCATTTCTTATGGAAAAATGATTCTAGCTAAAACTTTTCTACCAGCTCCAATGTTTAGCAAAAACTATGTGAATGTCAAGATACAGAGTTAATAGCACATTCAAATGAACAATCTGCGATCCCAAAAGCTGCTTTTCAGAAAATGAAGACAAAAGGGAATACATGACTGACTATTAGAACTGTGACAATACTATACTGAAAGGCATGAGGATATTGTAATCAGCATCTACTTAGCTCTCACCGGTACTTATAATCTTTACTAGCAGGAGTGTGTACTGATTTGTACAGTGCCCATTACAAACATCTGTCTAGGTATTTATATGGCTCTCATCATAATATCTGAGTGCCTGTAGAAGAATGTTGTATTCAGGATTTTTTCAGGAGCCTATTATTTTAAAAAGAGTCACAAATTAATATCAGCTATATTGACTCTATTGTCCAAATGCTGCTCCCCTTTCTGAAGGTGCAGAGAAACACTGAAACCACTGCAGTTTGCTTCACAGAAGAAGAGATACAAGATATCAGGAGTCTGTGCAGGGAATCCAGCCTCTGCCCACCACATATCCTTCAGGGGAGGTCATATGTATTAGCTCTTTGGAGGCAGGGGGAATACAGACTTAGAGGTGCGATCGCTATGCAGTTTCCCTGGTCCTTCCACTTAAGATGGGGGATGGACAAAACAGCCACAGAGGCTACTCCAATCCTTAGGTTATAGTTCCAGCTGCAGAATGATTCTGTGTCTATTGCTTGGCCGACCCTCTGCTTTCTGAAGAATCTCCTTACTCCAGCAGAATTACTGGGGAGACAATGGGGGCCTGTGCTAATGCAACTCATAAAAATATTTATGGGTGGTGGACCATGTGACAGGGTTTATAAGCTGAGCTAGAACTGAAAAGGGTTAAAGAGCAACTCTGGTCTCAGATGACTCTGCCTAGCTACACCTGCAGAACTTAAAAGCAAGCCAGACAGCTTAGGAGGAGGCTGACAAGGCAAGGAGATAGAGACTGCTCTGGGAGCTCCTGATAAGGGGAGCTGAAGAAGCCTCTCCTGAAAAAGGGGAAACTTCCAGCTGGGAGAAGACAGGCTGAAGGTGCAGTTACTACCCTTTTCTGTTACCTTTTTCCTACAGACAGCAAAACTTGGACAATAGAAAGTGGCCCAAGGAGGGCAGCCTTAGAGGTTCCTGGGTGCTGGCCCTTTGGTAGCTCTTGCAGGGCGCTGGCAGGTGCCTAGTAGAGTGGGAAGACCCACTCCCCCCAGCAACTTCCTTCTGCATTAGGAAGGACTGACTCCCCAATCACTAGATGATGCTTCCCAGCTAGTGCCAGCCATCACAGACCACATGCTTTTTAAAAACTCCTTTTTTTAAAAATTAAGATCTAAGTGTGTAGGATAAATGTCTCTCTTTTATACCTTGAAAAGCTATGTAAACTCTCAGAAACCATAGTGAATAAATTTTACTGTGGCTTCTCCAGCCTGCAGATGACTGACCTAGGCCTAAACAAAAACACACTTTGGGAACAGACCACTTGATTTATTAATTCTATATCAAATCTGAAAGATGGACAGGATAAAGATAGAAAGGCATTTATCTTTCTGTATCTCAAGCTTTTTAAGCAGCTTGTACAGACTATTCATTAGCTTATAAAAGGGAAAACATAGAGCCTGGAATATGGCATAAGTGATTGACAATAGCAGATTTATTATACCATTTCCAACCTATCACACAATCAAATCACACTATCAAATCAATGAGACTGTAGACTAGTTTTATTTTCCCATGCTTCCTCCTTTTGAAATGAATTAAAATTGTGTCGTTTTTTTTTTTAAAAAAGTTTTGATCTTACATGAAAATGGTGGATGGTCTTTTTGTAGGCATACAGTCAGTTGTAGGATTAGGGCCTAAACAAGCAACAGGACATTATCTGGTTAAATGAGTTTGCAAAATTTCACTTTTATAAAACATTTCCCCCTCATTTTACAGTGAGGGTAATTACCCTTGGAACAATATACCAAGGATGCTGGTGGATTCTTCATTACTGGAAATCTTTAAATCAAGTTGAACTTTTTTCTAAAAGAAAAACATATTCAAACAGGAATTAATTAAGGGAAGTCCTATGGTCTAATGACCACAATGGTCCCTTTTGGCCTTAGGAATCTATGAATCTTTGCAATTACAGATAATTGTGTGAATCAAGAGTATGGACTGAGATACCAGCTGGGCCATAGTAGCCGAGTGTTGCTGTACTCTAACAGAGAATCACTTGCTAGTAATTAATGACTTTTATTTATGACAAAAAATAGGCATTATGAGGAAAATGACATCATCTGGCTCAATCATAACCTCTTTGGAGAAGATGTCTGTAGCACATTGTGGTAGCCAATGTACACTAAGTGACAATGCTACTTCCCCAGAAATGTACATCCAGCAAAGGCAAATCTTTAGGCAGAATAATCTCCTGACCTGCCCACAGATTAAGAGTTAAGGGAAAGCCAGGTCTGAATTGCTAAAACTAAAAGTTCCATCTTCATTTTAAAGTTATTGTTATTTGTTCATACTAACATTACTAATAATATGACTATTATTATATGACTATTTGTCATATTAATATTGGATGGAGGGAGAAGGAAGATGTATTTACTAACATGGAAACTGTAAAATACTATGAAAGGAGCACTGTTGTACATGCATTGTTCTGCCAGAATGGGAATATTAGCAGTATATACTCAATGAACAGGAAGTCAAAGAACCAGTTTGTGGCAGATTCACTGGGTATGATAATTTCCATGTCTAGTCTAAAACCACTTCACTAAATGGACAAAAACCACGAATGTCCAAATCCTTTAGCCAAATGACGAACTACAGTGATTAGTCTCTGGTACTTAATGTTACAGGGCAGCTGTCCTGCGGTAACACTGTCATTCCCATCAGCTGACTCCTCACTTGTTTGTCCATTTTCACTCTTTGGAGATAAAATGCTTTATTTCTGATTTGTCCTGGTCCTGTCTCCTGCCTTGTAGTGTCCCAGCTTTTCATCCTCATCTATTTAATGGACTCACTGCAACTATCCCCTCCTGCTCCCTCATGCCAGGGGCTCTGTGTCTCCCTGTCACAAGATGATGCAATCTTTTTAAGCAGCCTTAACTTATCTGGAGGGGGGGGGAGCAGTTAGCTCAGCTGGAGCTAATAAAGCATTGCAGAATGGTTATTGAAACACAAGAACCACCTGAAAGGGGTCATGTACTCAAATGTCACCTGAAGAAGGTGTTGTTCAGGAGGAAAGAGCAATTCAGAAGAGGAAGTACTGGAGTTAAAAAGAGGAAATGGCAGTGTGTCAAAGACCTGGCTTGCAAGAAAAACCTGGGCTATAGAGGAAAGAAACATCTCTCAGCAATGAAACTTGAAAGAAGGCCTAGACTTAAAGAAGTTGGGTCCTGAAGAAAGGTTAGGGCTCAGAGGAAGTTGATGAGAAAAAAAGGTGGCTTAGAGACTCCCGATGACTGGTCATTGAAGGAGCCCAAACATATTATGAGTGAGCTGGTGAGGTACATGATTTTAAAGACACAGTAATCCCCGAAGGGGCTGGAAATTGAGAGAGGCTGGCTGGAGGGCCATGGTTCTCTGAAAAACTTAAAAGATTCTGTGATCCCAAATGGAACTGGACCTAGAGGGGGTTTGGCCTGAGAACAGGATCTACTGAAAGCTTTGTGCTCTGAGAGTGTGAGGTGGGGGTGTCACATTCTGGGATGCAAACCAGACCAGTGAGAGGTTGTGTCACTACCTGCCCCCAACCTTGGGTGCCTGGCAATGCTCACAAACAGCCCTCTAGCATGTAGGTTACACCCTTAATGTCTCGGTATAGCTGTGGCCTTGATCCAGCTGCTCTGATGCTAGCAGCCTGTCAGCACCACTCCATTCACACTCTGGCTTCCATCAGCCTGGATTACTATTTGCAGGGCGACCCCAAGACTCTCCCAGTCCCAGTTTTTCCCCAAAACATCTGTTCTGCACTGTCCAGCCCTCTCCTGAAGGGTTCAGATATGAAAGGTCTGTTACCTCTGTAATGGTCAATATTCAACAGTTTGTTACTTCACCTAGAGTTAACAAAACAGTTCAGTTTAAATACATTGGCTAAGAGTTTAAAAATAAAAACAAGTTTATTAATAGAAGAAAAGATTTTAAGTAAATTCTTTAAATAATTAAGTAAATTAAGTATAAGGTATTAAAGTCAGAAATGGTTACAAGAGAAATAAAGATAAATTGCTTTCTAATTGCTGAAACGTAACAAGCTAGGCTTGGTTTATCTTGGTTCAAGAGAAAATCCTTTGGTCAGCCAGATTCCAAGCAACATGACTGATCAGATTCTCAGGTCAAGATCTCCCCCTCAAAGTCAAGGGACTGGTGTGTGTATGGGTGTGAGTGAGAGTGAGGACGAGAGAGGGCATGCCCTTGCGGTTGTCTGACCCTTTCTTTTATAGGCCGGCTAACTTATGAAGAGTATTCTTCTGAGGGTTACCTGTCAAAGCAAAGATTATTCAAACAGTGGAGTTGTGGGCTGAAGAAGGCTCTACGCTCTTTCTTCTCACGTGTTAGCTGAAATGCAAATTTGCTTTGTCTCCTACCATCTCTTCTCCTAGCTGTCTCAAAGACCCTGTTTACTACTTATGCGTAAATTGAAATAAAGACATATTGCTTTGTTCAGCATACGTTAGCCTGGGCACAGTTGTATGGTTTTGAACATTTGCTAATAATGTCATATAGGGGGATTTCATAACTTTACACATTATGTTGCTACTTACATTTCACAAGGATATTACTGACCACCAGGTTGTCAGCTTTCAAATAACACCTCACAAGGCCTATTTTGTATAAGATTATTACAAGAATGTGCAGGGCGTGAATACAGGGGAACTTCTGATCATAGGGGTGCTCTGGAGCAGGGGTGATCAGTTAAACTCCAATACCTCTCCCTTCCATGCCAGGGGGCTCTGTGTACCCCCATCTCCTGGCCATTTTTATTCTCCTTCTTTATCATTTCTCTTTCTCCCTCTTTCAGGATGTTAACATTTTAAACTATATTGTGAGCATGGGGAAAGCTGAGATGGGGGTATTGTTATGCTGGAATATGTTAATGGTTACCATCAACTTGTTCTTTGATCTATGGATAACTAAAGAGATGCTAACTAGATGCCATGGATTCTGTACCTCATTTCCCCCCTTTCAATTTTTGCCAAAAATCAATAGAGTTCTGCCCATTGATGCTTAGACCTTTCCCAGAACTCTTAGAACTGATTAAATGCAGTGTTCAAAAGTTATTGTTATATTCGCACATCCATTTATTTTTATTTGTACTACAGTGCACCTAAAGATCCCAGACATGGACCTGGACTCCATTGTGCCAGGCACAAACACATAACTAAAACACAGTTTCTGTCCCAAATAATTGACAATGTAAGTGTCAGACAAGAGGTAACAGATGGATACAGATACATGGAAACAATGAGATGATAATGATCAACATGATAGGCTGCTGGTGTGCTGGGACCGCAGCATAAATGCTGTCAAGATTTTGTACACATCACAACAGAGAAGAATTTTAAGGAGAGATTTGAACGAGGATCATGAATTAGTTTGGCCAATGTTTATGGGGAGCTCTAAAGAGGGAAATGCCATCAAGATGACGGTAAGGTATCCCAGGCTCAGCCAAACACATTTTTGGTTGCAGCTGTTAGCATTACTGAAAGTCCCAGTTGAAGGAAAGGATGGGGAAGGGAAATCACCACTTCAAGAAAAATAAACTGTTTGTATATGCTCAGCTTTCAATGGAAAAATTATTATACTTGGATGTGATTCAGAGGATCATGCTTTGTCTGCATGTGACTTTATCTGCAATAACAAGTTTTTTCCCCTAATACTTAAAACAGTGACCATATTCTGCTGCCTATTCATTATATCTCATAGTATCACTTAGGTATTCTAAATGCCCAAGGCATATAGATAGATCTTTGAACTCTTCCATCAACATAAGCTCCTAAAGTCCAGAAAATGGAACTTTGTAGTTGGGAAATAAGATCTCAAATTTGAGAATTTATGACCTCCGTGTTTCATGCTTCTTCTAGTAACAAAAAGCTGTGCACTGTAGCTCTATAACTCATTGAGTAACTCTGTTGTTATCAAACCATGGGGGCAAATCTAGGGTGGTTTCCGTAGTCGCTAATTTTGTGATAGAGAATTACAATCTACAATTAAGCACAAGCAACAAAGAGCCCTGTGGCACCTTAAAGACTAACAAAAGTATTGAAGCATAAGCTCATTCCCACTTTGTCGGCTGCATGCAGTGGAAATATGCAGAAGTATCCACTGCATGCATCCAACAAAGTGGGTATTAGCCCACGAAAGCTTGTGCTTCAATACTTTTGTTAGTCTTTAGGGTGCCACAGGACTCTGTTGCTTCTGCAGATCCAGACTAACACGGCTACCTCTCCAGTTAAGCACAAATATATGCTCCATAGATACCCAGATCTCTTCACATGTCTCCAAGCCCAGTTCTCCATGGCACCTCACAAAGTTCGTATCTCACCCCTCTGTTTTTTTTGTCTCTATCTTCTCCCTTAAAGTCATCTATTTCTACCATTATTCTTTTATGTTGATATGCTTATATTTTGACACCTTTTAATTTTACCTCTTGGTCTACCCTGATGACTGGCTTTGACTATATAAAGTAGTGGCTTTGTTCAGCTAAGTGTCAAAGATTGAAGTGCCTCTCTTAGGCAAGTGGACCTTAGGGCCTTCCATTTATTTCACTTCTTTTTAGCCTTTAGTTTCACCCTTGAGTAATAGTTCTCTCTTCCCAAATCTTCTAGGTCTAGCCTACACATGGCATCTCTTCCCAGAAGTAGAAAAGACACTTTCTTACTTTAACTTTGTATCAGTGGTTTACCTGCCTGTCTGAACCTCAGATAATAAATAACTGAATCAACTGATTGTGTACAATATTATTGTATTATAGAAATGCATAGAGTGAGGTCTTTTCTGAAAGCTGACACACATGTAATTAATAGTGTAACCCTTCTGCCCATCAGAGTTGGCAGCAACAAGGGCCGGGTTCAGTATCCAGGGGTTCCATTCCAATAGTACAATACAAAAACCGGCTCGAGCCCCCACCCAGTGACCTGGGACAACCATATACCACCCCTCTGGGCGTCTGTAAGAGACAATACTTCCCCTCTCGCAAGCACTGAGTCTGAGTGTACCAAAGCCTTTTAATAACAGGGAGAAACAATGTGGCATTATATTGGGGAAACACCACAAAAAAAAGGTTAATAAACCAAACCATGAACCAGAAGCCCCCCTCCCAGCAAATAGGCCGTGGCCTTCCCTTTGGCTCTTGAGTTCCGCAACCCCAAAAAGTCACTCAATAGTCCCAAAGTCCAGCAGCCCAAGAGTCTCTGTTCTGGGTCAGTGCAGAGCTCGAAAGTCAATTGGCAGAGTCTTACCTCCCAGCCTGGGTGGAAATGGAGGGTAGGGCACGGGGCACCTTACGTGGTCCGAGGCCGACTGCGCCGCCTCTCCGTGAGGTTCCGCTGCAGCTCTCCCCGCAATCGGCTCTGCTCCGCTGGCTGTCCCACGAACCGCTCTGCCCGTTGATCCACTAGCTGCTCTGCTAGCCGACACACAGACAGCCGTGCCGAGCCGGTCACTCTGCCCGCAGCACCAACGCCTCCGGTAGTTGACACACAGACAGCTGTGCCGCACCGGTCACTCTGCCCGCAGCACCAACATCTCCGGTAGCTGACACACAGACAGCTGTGCCGCGCCGGTCACTCTGCCCGCAGCACCAATGCCTCCGCTAGTCGACAGACAGCTCTGCTGCACCGGTCACTCTACCCGTAGCACCAACGGCTCATACAGACAGCTCTGCCGCACCAGCCACTCCGCAGCACCAACAACTCCGCTAGCCGTCCTGCTAGCCGACACGCAGACTGCTCTGCTGCACCAGCCACTCTGCACTTTTTTCAAGCCCCCCTACTTAAGACAGTGCTCAGTGATTTCTTTAGCTCTTAAGTGATTTCAGCATACAGTAGGGGAGCCTTAGTGCAGGTACACCAGTGAGCCCAAAGCAATTTTCAGCTCAGCAGCCTAAAACCAGGCTCCTAATAGAAGCAAAATTCAATTCTGACACTCCACAGTGGAGAGAAGCAGGGTGCAATAGGCCTGAGAGGCCCTCAGACATAGCCCTCAACCAAAGGTATAGGTGCTTGTCCACCACCTCTCTCAATCTCACAGTGTTCTGAAACGCACGGCCCTTGCCCAGTGAGTGCTACCTAGATGATGGCGAGTCCCTCCATCATAACAAGGGCCAAGTACATGTCCATAGTCCTTCATTCACATAATCACAGTAACATCACTTTATCATTCCTGCCCCAATAACATAGAAACTGGGGCTCCCTCATCAGCCGAAGTGGCCATGTGGGCTGCTGTGGGCTAGGCGCAGTGGGTGTGTCTATGCAAATTGATCAGCCCCAGAATTATTTTCCAAGACTCACTGCAATTCCCATAGTTCGCCACCAGATGTCAGAATATATCTCATTCCTGACACTGCTTACATCAGAATTATATAATGATGCATTAACATTATATGAGGAGTTAGTAATATTATGTTTATAAACTTGTTTTAGTTTTAATTTAAACCAACCCTGTGTTTGAAGTGATTCTTAACTCCAGTTAAAGTCAGAAGCTATGCTTTTGTCTCTTGAAAGGAGCAACAAACCTTATTAATTCTCTGAGTATTCCAGGAGAGGGTTGGACATTCCAGGACAGGCTATTTTGGGAAATTTGGGACTGGGGGTCATTTGCAGGGGTCGGGGGGTCACCTTGCAAGTAGGAACCAAGAGTGGTGGAAACCAGTGTGAGGCTGTTGTGTTATAGGCATGCTGTTGGGATCCAAGTGCTAAACCAGGGTTGCACAGCACAAGGACAATCAGGAAACCTTAGGCTTGTCTGCCAGCTATTGGCATCCAGGCCGTGAGACACAGCAACAGAGAATTTAAAGCACCAAGAGTTACAGAGCAGTTGGTGACACAATCTATCACTGGTTTGGATTGAGCCCCCAAAAGTGACACTATCTTCAACAGCCTTTTATTTTCTATTAATCTCATTAACTCCATCTCACTTCAAGTCTCAGGTAAGAGCACAAAACACAACACATTCCAAAGAATCCAATTAAGTTGTTCTGGCTAAGGATCAGGGGTTGTCCTAGACCAGGGGTCTCCAAACTTTATCAGCTGAGGGCCATATTAGATTTTTGAAGGGACTTTGCAGACCAAAGCGACTGTGGGGAAAAAATTAAATATATTAAAAATATATGCAAATTGTAAAAGAACCGAACACTCCTCTACTGTGTCAGTGTTGCATTAAATTCTAAATCAGGTATAAAAGTAGCTGTATAATCAATGCAGGTATTGTGAAATCACAGAATATTTGTCAATACGTTATAAATCATTTCACATTATTTTTTAATTTTATTTCCATCTTCTTTACTCCATTTATTGGAGATGTAATTAAGCATCTGGCTTGTATTTCTACTCTAAGAAGGAGTCTGTGCCTGCTTGGCTCTCCCCTAAGTTGTCTCCCCTTTTTGGGGGACACTGGCTCCTAGGGGCACTCACCCCTCCCACAGCTCAGCTGCTCCCACATGTGAGCTGCTGCCAGTGGCCCCTCCCCCTGCCTGCTCAGCCTGCCTGCTCAGCTGCAGCAGCCTTTGCCTGCTCGCTTATCCCGTGTTGTTTGGGGGGGGCGGACAAATCAAAGCCAGTGGCTGAATCTGGCCCTCGGGCTGTAGTTTGGAGACCCCTGTCCTAGACTAATGCATACCATATTAAGTACCTATTTCAAAAGGCAGAAATGTTGTATTGATATTCATCATCAGGGCCTAAGGAGTTAAAGGTTTTTATAAACTCTCTCCATGTCCAATATTAAACAGTGATACATAGGTCTGGGGTTGTTTTCTATAGAGGCCATGATTTTACTACATTACTTGGCAAACACTCAGAAGCATTCATTCAAGTTGAAAGTTTATTGATTTAAACACAACACACACACACAAACACAAAACAAGGAATTAAATCAAGCATTTATACTGCAACTGTAATTGAGTGATTATGCAAAATAAACTTAGTCAGACCCTAGGAGAGTCTCATATCTTTTTTGAGATGAGGAGACTACATCTGTACACAGTACTGAAGATGTGGGTGCACCATGGATTTATACAAGAGCAATAAGATATTCTCCCTCTTAGTCTCTATCCCTTTTAAAATTATTCCTAACATCCTGTTTGCTTTTTTGACTGCCACTGCACACTGCATGGATGTCTTCAGAGAACTATCCATGATGACTCCAAGATCTTTTTCCTGATTAGTTGTAGCTAAATTAGCCCCCACAATATTGTACGTATAGTTGGGGTTATTTTTTCCAATATGCGTTGCTTTACATTTATCCACCTTAAATTTCATTTGCCATTTTGTTGGCCATTCACTTAGTTTTGTGAGATCTTTTTGAAGTTCTTCACAGTCTGCTTTGGTCTTAACTATCTTGAGCAGTTTAGTATCATCTGCAAACTTTGCCACCTCACTGTTTACTTCTTTCTCCAGATCATTTATGAATACGTTGAATAGAATTGGTCCTAGGACTGACTCTTGAGGAACACCACTAATTACCGCTCTCCATTCTGAAAATTTACCATTTATTCCTACCCTGTGTTCCCTGTCTTTTAATCGGTTCTCAATCCATGAAAGGATCTTCCCTCTTATCCCATGACAACTTAATATATGTAAGAGCCTTTGGTGAGGGACCTTCTCAGAGGCTTTCTGGAAGTCTAAGTACACTATGTCCACTGGATCCCCCTTGTCCATATGTTTGTTGACGCTTTCAAAAAACTCTAATAGATTAGTAAGACATGATTTTCCTTTACAGAAACCATGTTGACTTTTGCCAAGCAATTTATGTTCTTTTATGTGTCTAACAATTTTATTCTTTAATATAAAGCTGGCTTGGATAAATGCAGCATAGGTGATTTCAGGACTCAATGAAAAGCCAAGAGAATGAAAGATAGGAAAGAAAGAAAAGTCAGGAGGGATAGTAAGCAACACAAAAAGGGAAGGGAGTCAGGAGCTTAGATGCCTTCATGGTTCAGGCAATTAAATATCCATGTTGATGGGCTGAGGAGTGGATGTCATGATATGATTAGTTTCAGCACTCGCAGGTGAAAACAAAGTTCCTTAAAGAAAAGCAAGGCCAATGGGCCTTTCTTTTGGGAAGAGAGTCCCTTAGCTTGGTCTTCTTTTTCTGCCTTAAGGTCAAGAAAATTGAAATGAGTTGAGATGAGTTGCTATGCTGATAGGTCCAACAATGAAATCCATTTCTGTAAGGCCAAAGTTGGCATAGGTAGCTGTGTTCCCACATTTTCTTGTTGACCAAATATGATCACCATAGTACGTGACTTATAGCAGTAGGTGATTTTTGTTTGGATTAATTCAGTTATTATGTCTGGTTTTCTTGCACCTGTTTGCAGCATTTATTTACTGAAAACAAATTAGAATATTTTCCATGGTTAATTCTCAGGCAGGCAAAAAAGTCATAGGTGTTTTTGACATCTTATGAACTTTCAGTTACTTTTCACAGTTGAGCTTAGGGTAACTTTTTAGGTCCAATAATCACCACAATCCTCAAAGTCTCTGTGCTGGTCCAATTGTATCAAAGCTGGAAATCCATATACTTAAAAGTATTTCTCCTTCAACAGTCAAGCAACTGTAGTGGCCTTCTGTTCTGTAGCTGATTATGCCTGGACATATGGGTTGAAATGGTTAGTCCCTACTAAAAAGTGTCTCACATTCTTCTAGTTCTCATTTAAAAACAGGAAATCAAATACCTCCAAAGGCTTGCTACTGGTGGTGTTTTTCCAGATATGCATCTCTGATGGGTAAAGACTTCCTTTGACATAATGAATTGGAGGGAGCTGTGATAGCTGCTACAGAGGACTTTGCAAGAGATGATCCTTCTGTCCATTGCCCACAAAAGGTCTCTCTTTCTCCAATCTGTCTCTTTCCCAGTTCTGTCTTTTCCCCACCCTGACTACTTGTCCCAGTCCCACTATTCTCACTTAAGAAGTCCCAGTCTCCACTCCTAAGCGTTGACCTTGCTGTCCCAGTCTTCCCATCCAGGGTCCCCATCCAAGTCCAAGTCTCCACTTCCACCCAATGCCAATTTCTCCACCTCTGTTCCTAGTCCTGGTCTCTTTTCACTTGGCACAGGTTCTTGCTCTCTGTCTCCATTCTTTCCACCTCACAGAATCACAGTCTCCTTTTCTTGATTCCTCATCTAAACATCTTATCCCCCTTCTTAAGGTTCCATGGGCAAGCTTAATTTTAGCAATTCCTAACTTTTGATTGATTGACTTGGCAGCTTTAAAAATCTTTTAGCATAGTTTTTTTATGGTACATTTACATACGCATGGATTGCAATAACTTCGCTCCATGAAATATATTGGTGTTCTATCATCAGCTGTTTTTTACTGTTGAGTACTTTTAGTCCTGACGTGAATTAATTGATTTTTAGGATGTCTGTAATTTCAGGGATTTTGTTGACATTTTTGCTAAGAAAAATAAGCATTTTTTTTATATTCAAAACATCCCCACGTTCCCTGATGGATGTGTAAACAACCAACTGGATTTAATATAAATCAAGATACAAAAAATAAAAATAGAAAAAATGTGTATCTTTTACACATGGTTACAAAACACTGATTTTTGTAATTACCATAAAAGGCTTAGGTCTTAGAATGTTCAAAACAAATGGATAAACAAAATTAACTTGTTCATACTTTGTTTGTATTTGGACAGTAGAATAGTATGTAATAATAGAGGAGCCTATAGTATGGGATAGAGGCTAAACTGCTTGTTTAATAAATCTAAATGGAACAAAAAATAAACGCTGGATTACCGAAGTATGAAAAGAGGTACAAAAATGTTTTACATAAAATTTGGGGCAATTTCAAACTAAAGTTGAAGAGCACAACAGGCTGTGACCTAGATATTGCAAAAGTTTTATAGTAGCACCTCAGAGTTACAAACACTTTGGCAACAGAGGTTGTTTGTAACTCTGAACAAAACATTATGGTTGTTCTTTTGGAAGTTTATAAATGAACATTGACTTAATACAGCTTTGAAACTTTACTATGCAGAAGAAAATTGCTGCGTTCCCTTTATTTTTTTAGTAGTTTAGGTTTAACACAGTACTGGACTGTATTTCCTTTTTTTTGTTGTTTCTGCAGCTGCCTGATAGCATACTTCTGGTTACAAATGAGGTGTATGGTTGACTGGTCAGTTTGTAACTCTAGTCTTTGTAACTCTGATGTTCTGTTGTACTTGCTAAATTAATGAGTGGTGTTTTCAACCAGTTCCTCTTTTCTTTGTCATCCATATCATCATAAAACGACTATGGAAAAATAAAACATATATTATATGTTTTGAAAACTACGGATACATCCTATTTAAACTAATATAATGAGAATAGGCCACAGAACAAGTCAGTGCACAACTCATTCTTTAGCACTTGAGTGACTTGGCGATATAGGCCTGATAGGTGATATTGGTGATATAAGTTCCACAACTTCAGCTATGTAAATAACGTTGCTGAAGTTGATGTATTCAGATCTACTTTCCACAGTGTCTTCATTGCAGTAGGTAGACTACTGATGCTCCCCCATCGACTGCTTCTCGCTCTGGTGGAGTACCGGAGTCAACAGGAGAGCATGCAGTGGTCGATTTATTGCATCTTCACTAGATGCAATAAATCAACCCTCGCTGGATCGATTGCTCCGGAGGTAAGTGTAGATATGCCCATAGTTGCAGTTCCTGATATTAGTTCAAAAGTGAAAAAAGTAGCCTAATCCAGTGAGGTACTGGGACCTCAATTCCCACTGAAACTATTGCAAGTTGCGGTCACAAGGTCCTCTTATAAGATCAGGCTTACAACTTATAATGTTAGCAATCTCTGCTCAAAAAGCTCCCAGGACTGAGAAAAGCTTGGTCTTGCAGATCAGAACAGAGATATTTACTAGGGCTCTGTGGGGAATCTTACATAGCCATTGCTTGCATTACACTTGGTTCAAATCAGTGCTATTAGTTCCTCATTATGTATGTGGATAACTCTTTGGGTCAGGTTTTGAAGTTAAGCTGTGGTTTAGACTTTGAGTTCTAGATGAAATTTTGTGTCTGTCAGCTGCCTCATCTTAACAAAATTCAACTTTGAAAATGCTGTAATACAACTAATCACAACTTCACATAAACAGTTCAGATATAGCTAGGATGAAAACAAAGTTCTCTTTGATCTTCAGTAAAAGTGCCTTCGTAGTCATATGCTGATTATGGAAATGGGATGTTTTTACTCAGTACATTATCAAATATGAGAAAAATCCTATTTTCAGTGTGGACTTTCTCATAAATGCTACCATTATTTCAGTCATGATATTGGATTTCATGCTAATATACACTAGTAAAATCTGCTATAAAACAAGAGTACTTGAAAATATGTGATCAGTGAAGGAACTTTTATGGTATTTATAGCTTTCATCATAAAAAAATAAGAAACCCTTTAGCATTGGCATATACTCTTCTTTCCATCAACACTATTTCAGAAAGGAAATTTTTTTTTCACTCCAGCTTAAAGTGAAGTATTACTTCAAAGAGCAACTGCACATATTCACTGGAACCAAATTATTTTCTTCTACCTCATGCACGCAAAGGCTGTGGACAGTTGCAGTCCCTTAGGTTAGTGGACTGCAGAGACTACTCCCTATGTCCACCCTTGGTGGTGCAGATGCTCCCAAAGGGGACAGGGAGGAGATGGGGCCATGTTTTTCCTTCCCTTGGCCTGCAGAACTGATCAGCTGCAGAGGTCGAAGTAGGTGGCACCATATAAAGGGCTAATAGAGTTAGGGTTACCATTCGTTCGGATTTCCCTGGACATGTCTGGCTTTTTTGGTTAAAAATAGCGTCGGAGGGAATTTATAAATATATAAAAATGTCCAGGATTTCCCCCCTACAAAGCGCGGCAGCTGACGGGGCTGCTGGCTGGAATAGAGCTTGCATAGAGCTCCGCAGCAACAGCCCACCCCTCCCCAACAGCTTCCGATCACTGGCCAACCTCTCCCTTTCCCTCCCCTCCCCTGCCCCCTGCATTCTCAGGTTGCTGGCTGCTGGGGCCGTTCGCAGATCCTTCTCTGCTCAGGGGAGTGCAGCAGCATGTCGGGCTCCTCATGGAGCCTGACACGCTGTTTTGAGCATCGTGGTAAGGGGGGGGGCATTTGAAGAGGTTTCTGGAGGGGGCAGTCAAAGGACAGGGAGTAGGGAGGTTGGATGGATCGGAGATTCTGTCAGGGGCTTGCAGGGGAAGGGTCGGAGCAGCCAGAGAACTGTGAGAGGGTAGGTTCGTAGGGGGGCAGTTAAGGTGTGGGGGGTCCTCAGGAGGGGGCAGTCAGAGGACAAAGAGCTGCAGGGATGCTTAGATGGGAGTGGGCTCTTGGGGGGCAGTCAGGTGACAAGAAGTAGGGAGGCTTAAATAGGGGATGGAATCCTGGGGGGCAGTTAGGGGTGGGGGTCCCGGGGGGGGGCAGTCAGGGGGCAAGAAGGGGTTGGGAGTTCTGAGGGGGGTGGGAAGTGGGAGGGAGTGGATGGGGGTGGGGGTGGGGCTAGGGTGCCCCCCATGTCTTCTTTTCTGATGGCTGAAATATGGTAAACCTAAGTAGAGTATACATTCCTCATATAGTCCAGAGAGACAGTCCTTTCCTCAAATCCTCAGTGGGATGGCTCTGCACTGCCCCCAGTGTGCGCTAGAGGCTAAATACCACAACTTTGAGCTGCACTAGGAGGAAAACCGCTTTTCCCATCCTGTGAAAATTATCAAGCTTTCATACTGGTTTTCAATCATGATTCAAGATGAAAAGATAAAATATTGAAAATTGCTGTCTGACCATAATTTTTTTAAACTCAGGTTCAGTCAACTGAACTGTTTTTTGATAATTTTATAATGTTTTGATAATTCCAAAACATTTAGATTTGAACCTTTTATTTTTTTAATATATATATATTCAACAATTAGCTTAAATTTAGAACTGAAAAGTTATTTCAAACTGAAAAAATAGATTTTTTTTCAATTAGTTCAATCAATTCAATTTTTAACAAATTCTAAACCTACTTTTTCAAACTGAGAAATTAGTTGAACCCAGCCCTTTCCCATAAGCAGTTTTGGTTTTGATAAAATAGTATTTTCTGCTAGAAAAAGTTTTGTCGAAATATTAGCTCTAACCAGCATCCTTTTCACTTGGCCTCCTGCTGCAGTTTTAAAGAAGCAGCACACCAATTCTCACATTACTTTTTATCTCGAAGATACATGAATCTCACCAGAGAAACAGAGAAATGAATGGACATGTGAACTAATCTATTCTGTCACTCATAGCTTTGGTTGCTTGGCTTCAACACAAAGTTGCCACAAGGCAACATGTTGATGGGGAGGGGGAAAGAAACTTTGTCCGCACTATAGCTGTTCTACAGAAATGGAAAGATATCCAGTGCTACCATTGTGACTCCTTTTGGGTACACAGCAACTTACTACACAGAAAAAGTATAAAGTGGCCTATATTTTCCAAAATGACCAGTGATTTTGAGTGATTCAGTTTTTGTTTTTGGAACTAGAGAGCATTTAAAGAAGCTGATTTTCAGAAGGTAAAGTAAGTGCTCAAAAGTTTCTGAAAAATAGGCTTCTTCCAGATGTCCCAGGTTGGGCAATCAACAGCTAAGGCAGCCAAAATCACTAGTCACTTTTCAAAATTTTAGGCCAGAGTTTCCAGACTTAGTTCTAATTATTTAAAATTTGTAAGGACGGCAAAAGTTGAGAAGGTATGGGGTTGGTTGGATGACCAACATATTGACCATTAAGGGACAGCTTTACAAAGGTTTAGACACCTAAAATGCATACAGGTGCTTTTATAAATCATATTTGGCACCTAAGTGAATTAGGCCCCTAACTCTCCTTGAATATAAAAGGAATTTGCTCAGGCATGTTTATAAATCTGTATCTGCATTTCTAGGTGCCTTAAATACCTTTGTAAATCAAGCTTTAATGGGCCAGTTACAACATTAAAAAATCATCCATGATACTGTGCACAGAGAAGTAAGTTAAGGAAAGGACAACAGTGAGATATCCAAAAGGGCATGTTGCAAGCTTATTAGATAAAACAGTTGTCTTGTATGACATGTGGATCCCACCACTTAACAACTATGTCCTTCAATTTCACAGTTTTAGCTGCTACACAATGGGAGTTTTATGCCCGGTACTGAGAGTAACTCTGCCAGCTCTGTTTAATACTGATTCCATAACTGTGCATATTTAATCTACTCATTATTATTGCCTTTAGGACAACACCATGTGCTGCTATTTGTGTGACTGTGTTCAGGAAACATCTCTGAAGTGTTATGTGGGAAGATACAGATTAAAATAGGTTTTATAATACCCAGAGTGGAAATCAGGAGAAAAGAAACTTCCTAAGGGTGGTGGATGGCTATTCTTAATTGGTAATGTCAAGATATGTTGATCACATTTTTGCTTTGAACTCCTTATTAAAGTGTCTGCTTCTTCCTTTTCATCTTTTTACCTTAGAGTTAATACAAGAAGCTATGCCCAATATCAAATTTTAATATTTGACAGAAAACCAAATACCTGGAATTGGTACTTACCCAAAGTCAAATCAGCCACAGATTTGTTGAAAAAGCAATAAATGAGGCAGGTACATTTATTGTATTTGATAATTTTGTTAGTAGCAAGAACCTATACCAATAGTTAACCAACTCCATAACCATAGAACTGATAGTTATTTCATATTATATCTGCCTCATTTATTAACTGCCTACTGTTGTAACAAAATTATGAAAAAGCACTTCAGATAGATCTAATTTAAAATCACCAATTTTCTTAAAAATGAAAATTATTTAGCAGCTTGTAATGACTTTGTGCCCCTTCATTCCCTTCAATAATAAATAGCAGTAGCAAGTGTTCTTTTCCAAGGGTTTCACTGTGGATGACGGTGTACAGTGGGACCCACTGGAGAAAGTCAACTTACTTTCTTATTTAGATTTACAGGAAGGAACACAAAAGGTGCTTATCCCTGGCTCTAGGCACTTTCCCATGAATTAGAAAAATACAATCACGTAAAAGTAAAGGACGACTTTTAGACTGTGTGATTTTCAGGGTGTCCTTAGACTGTGTGTTTGCTGGTTGCCTGAGCCCTGCAAGCCCAGGCCCCAACCTACTAATAGACTGTATTGCAGGAGTTGGCAACCTTTGAGAAGTGGTGTGCCGAGTCTTCATTAATTTAAGGTTTTGCGTGCCAGTAGTACATTCTATAGTTATAGGGGCCAGCAGCGGGAGGGCCGGGGTAGAAAGGAGTGGAGAAGGCGATGGAGCAGATGGGAATGGTTATAAGGGGGCAAACATGATGCAGGTATAAAGGAGTGGGGGAGGCAGTGTGAGGAGCCAACAAGGAGCGGGGGTATAAAGGAGAGGATGTGGGGTCAGATGGGACGGGACAAGGTAGTGGAGGAGGTAGTGGGACACATGGGGAGTAGAAGGGAGTGAGGGAGGCCGTGGGGCAGCCAGGAAGAGAGAGTTGAAGGGAGGTGTCGGGGCAGATGAGAATGGAAGATGGGGGAGGCAGTGGGGCAGACAGGAAGCGGTGGAAGGGAAGCAGTATAGTGGGTAGACGGGAAGGGAGTGGGATGGTGGTGTGAGGGGTAGACAGGAAGGGGTAAGGGAATGGAGGGGTAGGGGGGAAGGGAGTGGGGAGAGGCGGAAGGGGGGCTGCAAGGATTCGGGGGGGGGAGTGAGTGGCGCGTTTTCGGGGACAGGACGCTGCTCCTCTCATGTACAGGAGGATCTGGGGGTGCAGCTGAGGAGCGAGGGGAGCAGGTTTCCCCTGGCTCCAAAGGGCGGCTGAAAGGACGGGAGTTCCGGCGGGCCCTCCCCCTCCATTTTGGCGGCGGCGGCGGAGGCGGGAATCGCCGCTTTCCCCGCACATGGCTCTGCGCCGCCGTAATTCTACATGCCACCTCCCCCGCCCTGTCCCCGGGCACCGCACCGACACCCACCTAAAGGAGCGAGTGGGTGGGGAACCCAGCAGCAGCCCCCTCCACTGCGCTCCCCCGTGGCATGGAGCCATCGCTCGGCAGCTCCGGGTCTCTCGGTGGCTCGGGGGAGGGCTTGGGCGGCGGCGGCAGCAGCCAGCAAAGAGCCGCTGGCCCCGCTGCACACATGCCCCTTCCTACGTGGGAGGCGGCGGCCAGTGCCAGTGATATTCAGTCCTCCCACGGCATTAACTGTCCATGTCACCCCGCGCCTCCTCCTGGCCCGAGGCGGAGGTGCCCGAGAGCTTGATCCGGTGGGCGGGGGATTGGCTCCTGCTGGATACACAGGGTCAGCGCTGCGCTCCCCAAGAGAGAAGAGGGTGGTAGGAGCCCGACCCTGGCTCCTGCCAGCTGGAGTCCCGGCCACCGACCCCACTCAGCCTGCTGCGTGCCACTGAAAAGCAGCTCGCGTGCCGCAGGTTGCCGACCCCTGCTGTATTGTTTTACTGGCTGCTTGAGCTTGGCCCAGGCTACAGCCAGCCCTTAAGACTATGTGTTTGCTGGCTGCCTGAGCCCCTGTAAGCCCGGGCCCCACCCCATCACAGACTGTTTGTCTGCTGGCTTGAGCCAGCCCCTAAGTGGCCTCCCTCCTCTAAGGTGAGGGAGGGTCCACTACATTCCCCCACCCTCACACAAACATCAAGCCCCTACTCTAACCGTCCTCCAACCCCAGGGCCTAGGTAAATAGACTATACCCTGAAGGTCAACATATTCAAACTGTTTTGGAACAAGTAGAAAGTAAGTGCAAAAACTTGAGGGCCCCTCCAGAAGCCCTTTAATATCAAGGAGACTGTGGTCGAAGTTCCTGTACTGAATGCACTGTGGGAGTAGGAGGAAGGTGGTCTGTCAGCTAAGCAGATCCCAAGCCATACAAAATATATCAAGACCAATACCTTATAGTCTAGTAGGCAGCCAGTTATGATCCCAGAGACACACTCCCACTGAGCTAAATTACTTAATAAATAGGTTACTGTAATCTGTGCCAGTTTCACCAAAAAGTGTAGCCCTAACTAGAGCATATTGCAAAGGCTAAGCCTGATGTGACAGAGGCATGGATAACATTGGCAACCTCTTCATTCCAAAGAAATATTTACAGTCTCCTAGAGAGATAAGGTGGGTGAGATAATATCTTTTACTGGACTAACTTCTGATTACGTTATCTATTTTCATGTCTAATATCCTTGGACTGACACAGCTACAGCTAAACTGCATGTTGTCCTAGTCTACACAGATAAGCATAGAAATCAGGGTGGAGTGCTCTAAATTGGAGTGATTTAAACCAGAAAGCAGGAAATGTTGACGTAAATAACAATGATCTTTTTACCTTTGTACTTTTTAGTTATTTTCCTAAAGCCAGTCATCCTAATTAATTGGTATAGCCATTAAAACATGTTAATTTGCAACTAAAAATAGCCTTTGCACTACATATGATATTACTTTGGCTAACCATAAGGATACACTAAATCTAGATGCATTTATTTAAGCAATTATATACCTTAACATACATTTATTCAGATTATTTATCTCCTTGTTAGAGAATGTGAATGACCAGGAAAAAAAAAAAAGCTTTCCTGTTTCCTCAGCTCCCAATCAGCTTCTAAAGGTTGAATGAACTATTCCAAATGAAGAGAAAACTCTCTCTGCACCTGCTAGCTAAACTGAAACCAAAAGTAATGAAGACAAAATCTTTTCTCCACTTCACAAACTGACAGTCTTAACGGTTGGACAAATGTAAATACTAGCATTCCTCCATTGTAGAGACTGTAAATGATATAGCTATTTAATACAGAACATGACACTCTGACATATGGTTGACCCATTTTGACCAGAGCACCTAATCAAAGTTCAGGACCCTGGGGTTGTTCCAGTTAGAAGGAGAAATTGGTGATGTTCAGGTATTTCTTTGAGGCAATATTATTTATTTACAAGGAATGTATTCAGGAGGAAACAAGAACAAAAAGAGTAGTTTCTTAGCTGACAGCCAAAGTCACTTTAGCTAATACCAGACCGAAAAGCTCTCTAGCTTTTTCCAAGTTTACACTGTACTCACCCGCTGCTACTTGGCTTTCTTGCTTCTGGCCTCTGCCTCTTTCTCTGTTCTTGTCTGTCCTAAGCTTCTGTATGTTTTCCCTTCTCACACGTGCTCCTGCGTATGCTCATACGTAAATACTCGGTAAAAAACCCCTCCACTCATACAACCTAAAACTCCTGGGTAGCTTCTGTTAGACCTTGTTTTAAGTGTGGTCCCTTACCTGTATTAAGTGAGGGACAAGTTCATTTATCAATTTCCATGAGGTTTTAACTGAGCCCTTAACAAGGGCTGACCCAGTTCATAATCACATTTTTGAATCTTGAACTGACCTCAAATGTCAAAGATGTTTTCTCCCTGATTCTGTATATAATTATAAAAGCTGTAAACTTTAACCCATTAAATGTTTCAGGAGAGATCATTGATGCAGTATATTATTTTGTAATTTATTTAGATGATTTTAATAGATGATAGTAAGTTTAGGCCTTAAAATAAGGTGTCATAATTTCAAATTAAATTTCTTTTCTTAAAAAGAAAAATTAATTACATTTCTTTTTTAAAAAAGAAAAATGTGTTTAAATAAAAATCATTATTTTTAAAAAATCTGATTTTTTTCAAAAATAATGGATTTTTTCCACCTTGCAGAAAATGCATTATGGTTACATGATCATGGGGATCCAGCATGACTTCTAGATTGCAAATTCTTGTAAGAAATGGAGAGTGTCCACCCACAATAATAGAGACAAGTTTTAGAAAAGATGAAATCTTTTGGTTGATCCCCCCGCAACCTATTATTACCACCTTTGGTCTTGTATAGAAATGTATGAGACAGATCCCCAACAGATACAAACTGGCATAGTTCCATTGACTTAAATGGCATTATGCCAGTTTAAACTGGCTGAAGATCTGGATTTAGTTAGTCCTGTACAGAAGACTTTATACTGAGGCAATTTTCTGACCTTATGCAATAAGCTTGGGGCAACAGATCTCCTCTACCCCCACACAAATAAATTTTAGATATTATGAAGTCAATGAAAAAGCAGACTTTTCAAATGTGCTGTGCACTTGTATTGTGGGATAGCACAGAAATGTAACATCAAACTGTGACTCTGCCTGCGATGTGGTGCGCCTTTTATGATCTGTCACAGACTGACTCATAATAGTGGTGTCTCACAGACTTAAAGAGACACAGTACCTCTTTTATCTGAAAGAGGATTGAAGCAAGTAATTGCAGAGAGAGTACAGTCATTTTCTTGCGACCAAGAAGGGTAGTGCAAATTAGACTGCTAGTTTTGCTTTAATAAAGACAGGCAACTTCAGTTGCTCTACTTCATTTGTGATAGAAGCCATGACTATTTTAGTTTTTAGCAGAAGTAGTTGCCCTTTCATATGCATTGTAGTCTGAAGAGTGGAAAAAAATGGAGAACAGCATCAGAAGTAAAGAAAGCAAAATAAAAAAAAGGTTATTTAGTGGTAAGAGGGTGGAAATGGAAATAAATGTCATACTAGGAAAACAAAAGATGATAACCCAACCCCTGGAAACACATGTGGAACTAGTGAGACAGAGAAGGAGAGAGGATATAATAATAAACAGAATCATTTTTTCTCTCTAAAAATTGTAGGAACCCAATATTATAGCTCTATTTGATGGACAATAACTTTAAGTAGAATTACTTCAATTTATTTTCATTCAGACATGGCGAAAGTTTCAAACTGGAAACTTCAGAAGTATTGTTGAGTAAGCCCTAACACAATGGACATGATTCTTACTTATACAAAAGGCTGCTTAAACCCATTTTAAGCTCCTTTACACTGCAAGAGTGGTGTAAAGGAGCATAAGTGTAAACAAGAATCATCCCCGAGAAGAACAGAATCGTATAGAATGTTGCTTCTGAAAATATAAAATTGCATATTAAAACAGATGTAGTATTTATATTTCATTAAAATAACCTATGCTAAAAAAACATGAAGGTAAATTTAAACACTCCAAAGTCAAGAATACCAGGTAAGGCTTCTTGTGCAACCCTATCTCCATCTCTTTGTGCATTTGGATTACAATACAGTTTAATTACACAATCATGCACTGTTTCTCAAATATTCAATATGACATCATACCGTTATTGTACAGTCATACAAGTGTAATAGCTTATAAGTGTAGTTCTCCGCTTATGCCACACAGATGCCATGAAAGCCATCTGTATGAAAGATGAGACCAGAATTCCTGCACAACTATATCCCTGATGACCTCTACTCCCAATTCTTATCACATCCAATGTCATCCCTATGCTCTGCCAATGATGCCAGCCTTACTGGTTCCTTTGTTTCCTGCTTCCATTTTCATCTTTGGAGAAAAGTACAACCTTCATCTTTTTCTTTTTTCATGTTTAATAGGATCCCCACATTCTTACTAGTTCTATTCCCTCCAAGGAGGCACACACCATTTCAAGATATTTCATCTACTCCTTCTTTTGGCTGGACTGAGCCCCCTGCAGGTGATAGGACACTTAAGTTTGGCACACTTGGAGTGGGACAGGGAGGATGGAACTGAATACTGAGCTTTACAACAGGGGAGGTCCTTGGATGAATGGCTTCAAAGTACCCCTCATATTTGTTTTAATTGGCCCTGAGAATAGAATTTGCAGTTACATTATCTAGCATAAAAATAACAAGAATGGTTAATCCTTGTCTAGGACATAATGTGATCATCATCAGGAAGACATCTCTCCTGGATGACATATTGTTACCCAATTGGTAAGGTACACCATGATTTATTCACCTACCTCTGAAGAATTCACTAGAGACAAGTGTCAAAGGCAGGATCCTGGACTATATGGACCACTAGTCTGTTATGGTATGGTAGTTCTTCTACTCCTAGTGAATCTTTAAAAGCTGAACATAACCAACCATCCACCATATCACCAATAGGTACTATAGCACTACAGAACCCATTAAATAACTGCACAGACATGCACAGTCTTCTACATACTCTCATTGTCATACAGAAATCTTCATTTGAAAGCTCTCAGCTGAAAATATGAATGAATGCTGCACATATTTTACAAAGAGGGACTGAAACTTTTACATCTGAATCTACCTTATCTCATGCTCTGCTTTCTCATGCCATGTAATATAAGACTATACGAGGAACAGCAAGGAGTAAATTTAGGCTGTTATGTGACATAGTATAAACATTTCTAGGCATTTCAAACTTTTTTGTACATTAATTTCATCTTTCTGAAGGAAGAAAGAAAGACCAGGTTAATACCTTCATCATCTTGCCAAATAGTTTATTGAGTCAACCAAAATATTCTGGATTGTCTCAATTTATGTGTAATTTTTAGTCTTAATTTTGTACTTATTTTTAACTTTGGAAACTCTTATTTTGTTTTGGAAATATTTCACCAGGCTTCCATCTTTCATGGTGTTCCTCTCTTGCTACACTGTGATATAAACCATTTATAAGAATCTTTCTAGACATTATTACTTCAAAATTGTTCCAGTTTGCTACTTAGTTTGTCAGTCCAAACCTAAATACCATATTCCTGATGCTAACATTTTAGTTTATCATATAATTATTTTATTTATTTAAATTATACGTTTAGCGGAAGTCCGGTGCAATCTATAGTGAAGTCTAGGATTGTGCAGGGACCACCCAACTGAACATGGAATGTTTACTTTCTCAGTAAGAGGAGACATCCTCCTGATCAAATGCTTTCTAGGGAAGTCTTGGAGAGCAGATTTTCGATTGGATTGCTGTTCACTTTTTAAAGACTAAATCAACTGAACCTTAAGATTCATAAAGACTCACATAGTCTTACCACAAATGTACCTATTTATCAAATTATTTTAGCCTTCTGACTGAAGATTCTTTAGCCTTCCATAGAAAAAGCCTCCCAAGCCTTTTAAAATGTTCTAATTTATAAATACACATTAAAATATTTAATAAGAAATTACTGTTATCTGAATAGCCAGAGATAAATCATCAGAACAGCCTACTCAATATCTGCCCCTGAAATGGGAAATTCAAGACAGGAAAAGTTTGCTAACAAACAATCAATACATGGTAATGATTTCCATCCACTACTTAACAGTGATCTAGAGGTGAAAGGTTCTGTATTCTACTATAAAAAGAAAAATGTACCCTGCTGCTCCTTACTGTTACACAAAGGCTTTCACATGTGCATAACTTTACACCCTGCAAGCAGTCTGATTGAAGTTCATGAGATTACACGTAAATGAAGGTAAGCTTGTATGGTGTAAGTCTTTTTAGGAGTGGGGCAATACATATTTCTAGATGCAGGGTAGTATTTTATATTTGTATTAAAGGTCATAATGTAGTGTGTATCAAATGTATTCCAGAACAGTTCTTATGACTGATTATGGTCACCCTTTGTTTTAAGATAAGTTATATTATAAAAGATGGGTTTCTGTTTCCCATATGCATTACAGTTCGCACCTGTTATAAAATTTAGTTAGCAAGAGACAGAATTTTGAATTCTGTCTATGATATATAGATAAGAGAAATGTCAAAAGCCTAAAAGCCACAATGTGAATTGTTTTAGTTATAAGATTTAGCAAGGTTTGATCTGTCTGTATACCTTTAAAGGTTTCTGTGAGAAACTGTGTGTGAGAATGAGGAATGCATTGATCAGGAAAAGATAAGGTGTGAAAGCCATCACAAATGTCCAGATGGTCAAGAAAAAGTGAGAGACATGGAAACACCAAAAGACAATCAGAAAACATCTATTGTTTCGGATGCGAAATATATTAGCAGCACTGACGGTCTCAGTGATGAGTCAGGCACCTCCAAAGGCGAGACAACAAATAGGAGATAATGATGAAGCCCGACAATAACCATCAAATGATAACAGCGGAAAACCCCAAGATTAACCCCACTTAAGGACTAATGGTTACAGGATGACATTGCAAAATGCATAGACTCAAATGGAAATAAAGATGGTGTGTTTTTGCCATGAAACTCTGGGTTCAGTTCTGCAAAGCCTCGGAGCATTGGATCACGACTGATAGAGCCCAGCTCCTCACTCATGCTCAGTCTAAATAGTCATTAGACTGACTTGAGCTACCACAGACTGGTAACTATAAAGACCATCTGCAGGACTTGTGTGTGTGTGCGTGTCTGTGACTCAACAGCATATGCTAACTGTTGTATTTTCAATAAATGCGGTGTATTTGCCTTCTTCCCTATAAAAGATCCCGTGTGCTTTGTATAGCATAAGATTTTTATTAATAGATAACAGGATTCCCATGCCACCAGTTACCAACATGTATGGGTTCAGCAACTGCAATTTTGCAGCACTCAAGTAGTCTTGACCCATGAAAACATCCTTTCTTTTATTGCAAAAGCTCCCAAACATGCTGCAGAAAATAATCTTTTCTTTAAATTTTAAATAAAGAAATAGAAACCTGGAGTGTCCTGGTCCAGAGCTGGTGCAAAATATCTCATCTTTAATTGTTCATTTCTTCTAACAGATACGTAAGTCCCCTTTAACACTTATAACTTGATTATGACACAAGAACAGCCATTCCTTCAGAGGAGCAATAAAATAATAAAATCATCTAGCTCTTATACAATATTTTAAAATATCTACGTTTCCACTATCTTGATAATGTGTGTACTGTTTTTATTAATAGAAATCTACTACAATTTTTAGGGTATTACATTCCTTCTCCTCACTCAGTTGCTTAGTCACTGGCTTTTATAATTAATTTATGTGTAGTATTTATTGATTACTTTTCCTTGGCTCCTTCCTTATTAACCCCATTTAACTTTTTGTGCTTCTGAATTTACCTAACCAAGGCCAAGGCACATGTCCTTAGGGTTATCTCTTCTTGATGCCTTGTTACCCAACCCAATGTACAAGAGCCTGAAGTTAACTGAGAAAATGAGTCTGTGACTCTTCTGAGTGTTGCATATTACATTACAAGTGGTCAGCCACAAAACAGGACATTTCAAGGATTGTGCTATTTCCCATTAATTTCGTAAGCCTGGTGCTGAGTTATCTGTGAACGCACACATATCATTTTACAGTCACTCTTCTTAATAAATGATTCACTTTTAATGGGAATAAGTGATGCAGCAACTGTTTCTTCTTTGTAATATGATTTCTGCTCTGCAATTTCCTTCCAATATTCTTTTCAAAACACTTAATATTTTGTGCCAATAATTAGCGAATTCTTGTTAGCAGAAGGGAAATGCATATCTTAGTAGAGTATTTTCGGGATAAACCAGATCCATTATAATTCATCTCCAATATTCATCTCCCACTGGTCATGTGAAAGAATGGAACTGTGTAACTTTTTATTGGACCCCCTAAAACAAGTGCCTCTCCCAATCTTTAACTGCAAACATTTGTATATGTCTTCAGTACTAGCACTCAAACTTAAATGGCAAAGAGAAGATGAAATATAAAAGCTGTTAAACTCCATAATTAATAATGTATATTACTGGGACAATTTCTGCACACACCTTTGCATGCCCAACTCCCACAACTTCTGCACGAATTACACACATACTTGAAGGATGAAGTTAGCTCTGAATGTTTTAAACTACAAAACTCAGTGAAGAACTGCTGAAAATAATGGCCACCTGCCTCTAAAAATAATCTGCTTCTGGTGTTCTATACTAGTACTGCCACCAAATGACTATTAAAACTGGGTGGACTAAGAAAATACCAGGGCTATAGTTCCAGACGAGGCATGGGTGCTCTGTTTGGAGGATTGGCCAGCTCCACCAATTGGTTCAACTATGCTATCTAAGACAGAGGAGGAACAGGAAGTCTGTCTGAGCAACAAGGTGGTTTCTATTGTGGCTGAATTGGACTCTGCTTGTGCCAGCCTCCTGTACCCAAACCTGTTCTTGATTCCTGCTCTGCTCTTGGCTGCTACTTTACTCCCAGCTTACCTCCTGTTCCAACCATGCTCCTTCTCCATGCTTGATCCTTGCCTTTCCTCCAGCCATTACTCCTTGCCTCCAATCCTTAGTGACCACTCCTGGCTCTGACCCTGGCCTGTGACTTATGATCCTGGCTCCAGCTTGGCCCTGGGCTCTGGCATTTGGCACCTGTCCTTAGCACTGACATTCAGCTTTGATTCCTGGCTCTGACTCTGGCTTGACCGCTGACTCTGGTAACTGGCACTTGACTCTGGTGCTGATCGTGGGCTTTGTTCCCCAACCTGGACACCTGTTCTGTCCACTAGACTGACTCCTGTCCTAACTACTAGGCCAAACACCTGCATCTCAGTCCATAACAGCTACCAGGCAGCCTTGTTAGTTACCTGACCATACAGATTGTGCAAGTCCTTGGGAAAGCAAAGAGAGGCAAAAGGTAAGATAGAGTTCAGCCTGGCAAACGCCAGGCCTGGACTTCCTTGAGTCACGCTTCTTCCAGCAACGCCATCATGGCTCTTGTATTCTAATTGCACTACGCTACATCCCTCCTTTCCCCCAAAAAACTTTAAATTGATAACAATACATTCATCACTTTGAAATACTTCCAGCTTATAAATAAAATACAATAAGCACAGAATAAATAAAACAATGTCAAAAGTTTGATGATTGATCAACATATCCACAGAAACACAGTTGCTTATGTTATATAGTCCTCCAAATGCACTGGAGGCTGATGGCTATTTCTTTTTGGGTAACAGTGACTTTACACCTTTGGCGCACAGAGGGTTAACTCACTTGCCTTGGAGAGAATATAAAGAGTTCAGTTTCTGTAAGGTTGTCAACATCATCATCATCTTGCAAAGCGGAATTCAATGAGTGTCATAAATGGTTTGATGAGAAATGCATTTTTAGGATCCTCTTTGTGCAGTGATTGCGCCTTTGACCGTTGTGACCTTATAAGGCTCAGGGTAAAAGTGCATACACAGTTTGTTGCGGGGCTGAAAATCTCTGACAAGAACAATAGCTCCCACATGGAAAGATGTGGTTTTGGCCTGTCTGTACTAGTCAGCATATTTTTTCATGATGAGCTTCACTTCCTTGTCATGTGACAAGGAGATTAATCATCTGCTCTTATCTCAACAGGTGCCAATTTTGTAGTTAGTTGTCTGCCAAACATAGCACTTGCTGGTGCAGTGCCAATTGAGCAGTAGGGAGTGGTTCAATAACTATCGCGAAAACAAAATAACTCCTGTATCATGTCCAAACCATCAGCTGCAGCAATTTGCAGTTGTTTTTACTTGTTGTATCAAGACAGCTTTATGATTGGTGTGTGATAACAGAACATGCGTTTCAGCTTTTTTCCATAGCATTCTGGTTGTTAGCTGTTTCAGCAGTAAGTGCCTGGAAAAGAAGTCAGCAGTGTGTACAAGTGTACTTGTGTGAACAGTGCAGATAACTTCTGCTATGTTTGTGGTGAAGTGACTTTTGCATCACAAAAGTGCAGTATAACAACTATGGTTAAGAAAGCCTATCACCTTTATTTTGGCTGCAAAATTGGAGATCAGGACAAGAGGTGGGCCCCACACATATGCTGCAACACTTGTGTAACAAATCTTTGCCAGTGGTTGAACAGGAAAAGGAAATCTATACCTTTTGCAGTGCCAATGATTTGGAGAGAGTCAACAGATCATAACAGCAATTGTTACTTCTGCATGGTGCCTCCAGTTGGGAAAGGTGTGTCAAAGAAGAAAAAGTGGACTGTGCATTATCCAAACATTCCATCAGCTATACGCCCAATACCCCACGGAGAAGGACTGCCGGTTCCTGATGCACCAGAATCATTCTCACTTGAGTCAGACGAGGAAGAGGAAGAGGATGAAACTTCTGGTCCTGAACCATCAATGTCACAGGACTCACATTTTCTCCCATCCTCCTCCTTTGAACCACATCTCATAACACAAGCTGAATTGAATGACCTTGTCAGGGATTTGGAACTACCCAAGAGTAAGGCAGAGCTGTTGGGCTCCAGACTACAGCAGTGGAATCTCCTGGCAGGTGATGTTAGGGTTTCCATGTTCCGTAACCGTCAAAAGGATCTTGTCCCATTCTTCTTCATGGAAGGTGATCTTGTAGCCTGCAACAACATCGATGGTGTGATGGCAGCCCTCAACATCGTTCACGATCCAGAGGAGTGGGGACTCTTCATTGATTCATGGAAGACGAGTCTTAAAGCTGTTTTGCTGCATAATGGAAATGTTTTTGCCATCAATTTCAGTTGGTCATGCAGTCCATATGAAGGAAACCTATGACAACATGAAACAACTTTTGAGGTGCATAACCTATGACCAACATCAGTGGCAGCTTTGTGGCAATTTGAAGGTTGTTGCTCTCTTGCTTGGTCTGCAGACTGGATACACGAAGTACTGCTGTTTTCTCTGCGAATGGGATAGTCGTGCAAGAGATTCCCACTACATCAAGAAAGATTGGCCACTCCGACAGTCATTGGAGCCTGGGAGGAAAAGTGTTCAGCATCCACCACTTGTTGAATCAAGGAAGATTTTGTTACCACTCTTACACATCAAGCTGGGTCTGATGAAGAACTTTGTCAAGGCCACTGACAAAACACAAGCAGCTTTCAAGTACCTCCGTGGAAAATTTCCAAGGTTAGGTTAAGTGAAGCTAAGATAAAGGAAGGTGTCTTTGTTGGTCCTCAGATTCGTGAACTTCTTCGAGATGATGCATTTGACCATGCACTATGTGGGAAGGAAAAGATGGCATGGAAAGCCTTTCAGTCAGTGGCAATACATTTTCTCGGAAACAACAAGGCAGACAACTACAGGTTGTTGGTGGAAAACCTTCTCAAGGCATACAAAAGCCTTGGTTGCAACATGTCACTAAAGAGACATTTTTTGCACTCTCATCTAGATTTTTTCCCACCAAACTGCGGAGCAGTGAGCGACGAGCACGGCGAGCGATTTCACCAGGACATTGCAACAATGGAGAAACGCTGTCACGGCAAATGGAGCCCATCAATGCTTGCAGACTATTGCTGGACAGTGACAAGAGATGTTCCATTTAATGAATACAAGAGACAAGCCAAGAAGCGCTGAGTAGACACTGAATAGGACTAAACTATGTACATAATAGTTTTTTGCCTTTTTGTTTCATAATATATTTTATTTATATAACCCTTTTGCTGATTTTTAAAGTGTTACATAAACAGGATAGGTGAAATATTATCATGTAAAGCAACCATAAACACATGAAAAGACCTAGGTTTACAATTTATGATTAAAACTCTACTATCTACACAATATACATAGACATAAAATATAAAAACTTAAATATCTTAGCAACAGTAGCCAATCAGTTGTTTTAATTGTCATATTTGAATTCAGCACATCAAAATACATAATAAATATCACATTTTATCTCTGAAGCAGACGACTTCTAAAAAATTGTAGACCAGTGTTATCCTTTCCAGGCCAATAGATAGCTTTGTAGTCATAACCCTGTAGTTTGATCATCCATCGCTCAATGAACGTTGGTGGGTGAAGAGAGAGATTATTGAACACAGGTTCAACAGATTTGTGATCAGTCAGAATAATGAAATAACATCCATAAATGTATGAATGAAAATGGGAACAACTCCATGCTACAGTAAGAGCTTCTCTTTCTGTCTGAGAAACTTGTTGCTCAGGGGATAAAAGAGCCTTGCTGAAATAAGCAATGGTGTAAATTTGACCACCTTCATCGAGCTGTGCAAGAACTGTTCCTAATCCAACAGCCTAGCATCTACTTAAAGTTCAGACCTCTTACCAGAAATAAAATATGACATGGTGGCATTGCTGGTAAGAGATTTGTTTAGTTCCTCAAATGCATTTTGATGTTCATCTGCCCACACCCATATTTTATCTTTCTTGGTAAGATCTTCCAGAGGTTGTGTGATATTGGCTAACCTCAGAATGAATCTGCCACAGTAATCTGCAAGATCTACCAAGCTACAAATTTCAGTGGGGTTTGTGGCTACGGTGGCATTGTGAATGTCCTGCACTTTCTTAGGATCCACTGAGACTCCATCTTTGGAGAATGTATATCCAAAAAATTCTAATGTGGGTTTATTGTAATCACAGTTGTCTGGGTTTAACATGGGATTCTGCTTCTGCACTCATTCAAAAATAGCTGCTAGTTTTGTGTCATATTCTTCAGATGTGGTACCGAGTACTAATATATCACCACTCACATTAAGAACCCCAGGGATTCCAGCTAGTACCTCATGTATGGTGGTTTGAAATATTTCTGCAGCTGAAGAAATGCCAAAACTGTCATTCATTGTGATGTAGATCCACATGTATTATGAAGGTTGTTACGTACCTTGACTCAGGGTGGAGGTCAGGTGGATGGTATCCTGCTGTGAGATCAAGCTTTGAGCAGAACTTCGCTCCATTCAGCACTGCAATAATTTCATCTACAGTGGGAATGATGTGTCACTCATGCTTGATAACCCGATTCTGTAAACACGTCCACACAACATCAGATTTTACCTAGATGCTTTGTGTTTGGAGGCCATTCAGCTGCTCAATGATCTCTAGCTCTTCTAGGCATGCTGATTCTTCTTCCACCAACTTTCTGACATGGAAAGGAATGTCTGGTAGAGCTACGGGACAAATCATGTCATCAATGTGCAATTTTATTTACTCCTTTCAACTTTCCTATTCCTTTGAACACATTCCCATGAAACTGGAGGAGTTGATTTAGCCTCTTAGACTGTGCCATTTGGATCATCTGATTCAAATCACTAGTACACTTGCTGTGGTATAATTAATCAGCTTATCTGTGCCATTAGTCACTATGTACATCAGACTGGCAACAGACAAGTCCTTAAATACAAAATTAGCTGAGAACACATCACATATTGTCAGTAGGTCTGGATTTCCATAGGGATATAGTTTTATTGCTATTGGCTGTAAAAGCAGTTTCTGTGGTATGGCATGCATTCACTGATTGATCACATTTACTGGTGCATCAGTGCCAGTTCAAATTTCAGTCTAGTATCTAGACTGTCTAGATACTATCTAGACTGGGATATCTAGATTACAGTCTAGTATCTGTAATCCCAGCTGCTTTGGAGGCTGCGGTTGGCAGATTGAGCAGGAGTTCTGGACTGCTGTGTGCTATGCCAATCAGGTGCCTGGTGCTACTATCAGCCTGGCCATCAGGTAGCTGCAGGACTGGCTAGAACAACATGTCTGACGTGTTGTGATCGGTGCTCTCTCTGCAAGGGCTAATGGACCGATTGATCAAGGCGATCTTTGTATGATGATGTGGCTTTGTGGTTGAATACTATTCCTGGAAGGCTTTGTTCTCTCTGGAAATATTGTGAAGACTTAAGAGTCATCATCTTCTGAGGTGTCAGCTTGAAGCATGTTCGCTCAATCTTAATGACATTGTTGGAAATTTTTCTTGACCTATGCAGGAGTAGTAATCTACAGACTTTTGTGTAGTGGTTTAAATTAACACAGCTACAAGAGAGAACCCCTTTTGCTGGCACCCACTATGGCATACACAAAGCCTCCACATCTGAGACATTTTATATTTGTCATTTCTGTGGTCAGACTAGAGTATTTAGGAGTTGGTTACCTTCTCGATAATATCATATTCAATATTGGAATGAGTTCTTAGTGTGGAATGCATGAGCTATTTCTGTACCTCTCACCAGGTTTCCTTGCTTTATTTGTTGAACAAGTGTTTCCGACATCTTGTTCACTCGAGCCTCATCCAGTATTATGACAAGAGTCATTTGTAGGGGTCTCGGACAATGTCTTCTCAGCTTAACCAACAAACATCTTTGTATTATCTGCCCCTTTATCTCGTAATCCACACTTGTGAACGCACATGAACTTGCAAGATGACATAGGCTGGCATGGTACTAATCCATGTTTTCCCCATCTCACTGACATGTTTTCTCGAACGTACATTGTTCATCATCAATGTACTTATGCAGTTTAAAATACCCTGTGACTGCTATTTTTGCTTTCTTATAGTCCTTACTATCCTCAATGGTAGGGAATGTTTCAAAAATATGATGCACCTCACTGTCTTCCAGTGTCAGAGCATAGTCATCTTCCTTCATCGCAAGAAATAGATTTTCAAACCTGTCAAGCCAGTGTTCCCTTCTGGATCCCAGAGCAGAATGACATTCATGGACAGGGAATGAAGGGAAGTTCAGGATTTTTTTTTTTTTTTAAGTTAAGACTGCAGTATTGCAAAGTAGGTTATGTGGCTGTGGGAAATGAAATAAAACCCTTGATAGATTTGTTGTCATGAGGCCTTGGTTAGTAGTGTTCTGTGTATACTATTGTGTTTTTTTTTGTGGTAACTTCAAATGGACAAGTTCAGGCTTTGTGATGAAGTCTAGAGGATATTCTCTACTCAGAATGGCTGCCACAACACTTCCAGGCTGACAGAGCAAGCCAAAATTGCAGCAAAGTGCTGATTACAGCATGGCAGAAAGTGGCTTCTGCAGACAGGCAAAATATTGTTTCTATGGGCAGTATTGCACAATCTAAAAATTCAACACCTAGAAAGAGCTCAGACCTTCCTTTTTTCTTTCTTGTGGTGTCTCTCTCTCTTTCTTTTTTTGTTATTTCTTGTGGTTCTTGTTGATCCTCTCTGCCTGTGTTGGATCAAATTGAGTAGGATCTTCTGGAAAGAGTCACAGAGGTATTGTATATAGTTTCAGATTAAGATTCCACAAACTACTAGTTTAATCCTGCCGCTCGCAGAATACACCATGCACCTTCTTTAACCACAACTAAGTGAACTCCCCAATACAACTCTAAAACCTGGAATGGACCAATGTGACCTGGGTGCTATAGTCAAAATTCTAAAAGAAAAACTCAACATGAATCACGGAATGATTTCTCCACAAATACTCCAGCTCTCTCTCTCTGTCCCTTTTCCCTCAGTCCCAGGTGAGAGTTTCAGAGCCAACTCTTAACCCCCTCACACACACATTGACCCATGCTGATTTCATATGTTCCACCTGCCAAAGACTCCTGAGGATAAGTGTTAGTTGTTCAGTCATTGGGGCTCCCGTTGTCTTGGCACATCTTCCAATGAGATGGGTGAATTTCAGCCAGTCCTGTAATGACCCATTCATTCCACCCCAGACAGTTACATGACACATCTTATGTCTCCTGCTGTGCCCAAACTGCCCCTCCAGCCCCATCCCTAACTTCCCCGTCTCCCCTACTCATTACCCCTAACTTTTGCCTATGCCTACACCACCTTCTTCACCCACTACCTCACTCCTTCCACTCATCACTACCCCTTACATACCTGTCTTCCTTTCCCCCTGATCCCCTCTACTGCTCCTGCCTCTAGTTTGCCTCCCTGGCCATACCCCTACCTCTTCCTGGCCTTTTGCACCCCCCAGCTCCCATAGCATAGTTTATTTCAACTTAGGGCAATGATTTCTTGGATGCTCAGTGGGTTACAGTGGTAACATCTTTCTGGGCACCTCCCCTTTCACAGGAGGTTTGTGATGGGATTTCCAGGAGAGGAATGTGTGACAAAGTTCCGAGTCTGTATTTGTGGGTCCTGCGCTTCCTGGCAGATTTAGTGGCCTCAGAAACTTATCCAGGCCCCAGAGTGACCTCCCTTCCTCAGTAAGTAATTAGGAGAGACAGAAAGGGGGGAGCCCGTGCCAGCCCTCTACTCCGGACTCCAGCCCAGGGACCCTAATAGTCTCAGCTAAGATGGCTGACCTTTTAGGCACAAAACACAATACAATTCCCTGGGCTACTTCCCCACAGCAGTCTCCGCTTCTTCAAACTCCACTTCACCCTTACCTCAGGGCCTCCTTCCTTCTGTACGATATGTTGTCCAACACTCAGTCTCACCAACAGCATAACTTCCTTCCACAGCTCCTGACACCCACTGCCCACCTGACTAACTGGGAGGTTTTTATCTGGTTTCAGCCAGTCCCTGATTGGCTTCAGGTGTCTCAATCAGGCTAGCTGTTTCTACTCCTTTCTAGAAGGTTCTTAATTGGCCCCAGGTGTCTTGATTGGCCTGGAATGGCCTTTCTTTGGCTATTCAGGGAACAGGGACCTACACATCCTGAGGCTGATATACCCGCCTTCCAGCACTCTCCTATACCCTTCTGGTCTGACTCCGTCACAAATGATACTGGAAGAGTGAGTGCCTAGGCTCCCAAACATCCTCCTTTTCTGCAGGGATAAAATAGGATTCCCCATTTCCACTGGGTTTGTGCCCCTCCTTCTGTGGCTTGCACCAAAGCGACATCTGGGGGTCCTCAAAGGCATCAGCCAGTGTAGCTATCTCTTCTACCGATTTTATAGATTTATAAACCAAATGAATTTGAAATTCTACCGATTTTATGGATTTATAAACCAAATGAGATTTTAAGTGATTACAAGTAATGAGGCATTTAACTCAGAATTGGTTACAAAGAAATAAAAGGTAAAACACAACTAACACCTTTCTTAACAAGTTAAGTGAATTCAAAGCAAGAGGTTTCCCTCACCACCTGCTCTAGCAGTCTTCCTGGCTGGAATCCTTTCAGCCAGGACCTCTCCCCTCAGGTCACTGTTTATTTCCTTGTCCTTCAGGTATTGTTGATGCTGTGAGTAGAGAGAAAAGGAGGAGATGATTTGGAGTGTCTGTTCCCCATTTTTTATACTTTTCCTTTTCTTTGAAAATCATCTCCATCTGAGGTTCAGGAGACAGCAAGTCTGTGGGGATGGGACCGTGCAGTTACTTCTTTGCCAAAATGTAGATTTCTCATTTACATCCTCTTTGCTGCCAAGGAATGGCTGCTTACTCAGGTGATAGCCCATTTGATTTGATTGACACCCAGCTGAGGTGTCAATTTGCCTTTTGTCTCTGAGGCACTGCTTTGTGCTTGTTTTTCTAAACTTGGAGCATGTCTCAGCAATGTTATACCATAGAATTTTATAACTACATACAATGTTCCTATACATTTTACCAGGACAATAATGATCAGCAAATTATGAGTTTTCAAATTCTTTACAAGGTGTACATATACAAAATTTTTCATAGCCTTGTAAAAAGGGCGAACACAGGAATATAAACTGTCAGAAACTCCCCTTGCCTTGACTCCTCTGATTCCTTCCACCCATCCCTAACCAAAGACCTCATCCCCCGGCTCACCAGATGCCACCTTCTCAGCTCCACTTGTGCCCTCCTCCAGTTTGCCTAACACCAGCCACACCTTCCTTTCTGCCCTCTCACTCTCATTTCACCCAATCCCCACCCCCAATTTCCTCTATTTCCTCTGCTTACGTACAATTTTATGAAAGTGAGAGGTCCTATTGACTTCAAAAAGATTATTCATATGCTTAAAATTAAGTATATGCATGTTTTCAGTATTGGAGCCTAAATTTGTCAACACTTCATCTAAAATAAATGCACCAACTTATATCTTAGTATGTTATTATACTATGTTATTCGCCAACAATTTTAGTTTTCCAATCACATCCTCCAGTAAGTTACTGAATGTGATACATCACACACCCTATAGTTATGCCTAAACATGTTCAGCCTGCATAGCAGCCAGATCACTCAAAGTCCTAGATCATTTGAGGGAAATGATTGTGTTTGCTATCATTTGGTTTTACTCCAATATACTATACACATTGAATTGTTTTAACATTTTAGCTTCTAGAACTATATGCCATAGCCACCCTTGCTTTTAGAGGATCCAGACAGCCATCTAAATAACATTAGAAATACATAATAAATGGTAGCACAAGATATATCCTTAGACAGTTATATGAACAGAGATTAATAATATATATATATATGACAGCTGTCAGGATAAAAATTATATAAATACCCTAAATAAGCAAATTATGTTTATTTTTAAATCTTGGATTCCTGGGAGATAGAAGCATTAAAGAGGAAGCAATAGGGAAGAAGCCAGTAAATTCATTAACACATAATTAGGGTAGAACACTAATGATGTTGCATTTGGCTGCTGACAGGCCCTTAACATTAAGCTGAAGAATCTGAAGCGCCAGTCCAATAGCTTGAAAATCGAAGGATGGTGATACACGGAGGTCGCAATCAGATGCACGTAACCAGGATTTGTCACTGAATTTGGTCCTCCTGTTGGATCAGTAGCTTCCCTGCCCCAGGCCAGATACTGACAGGGAGTGCAATGTGAACACTGATCCATTGCCAAGATATGCATATTGTTCCTGGGACTTTATGGGCATCTCCTTTGCCATGGCTATCGATACTTTATAACCTAGCACTGCCCCATATTCACCATGAAAAGGACTTTGTCGTGCTGCTGCCTAAGATCCATGAGAATAGTAACTTGCTGTTGTATGCAGACCTCTTCAACTAACCACCAGCTCACCTGTCTTCCAGACATCCTTTATGGTCATTTATGGCACCACAAGGACACATTCCTTTCCATGTCAGAAAGCTGGTGGAAGAAGAACCAGCATACTTAGAATAGCTAGACATCACTGAGCAAGTGGAGGGCCTGCAAAAAGCAAAGCAAGTGGGCAAAATCTGAATTTGTGTGAAATCTGCTTCTCGCAACGAGTGGTCAACGACAATAGTAGTTAATCACTCTCGTGTCACTGACCCAACCATCGGTCCAGAAGATTTTGATCTGCCAAGGCAGCTGTGGTCATCTCAGAACCAGTTTTGAAAAATACAAGGCAACTGTGCAGCCAATCCCTTTAAATGTGATTTTCCTAATGGCCCATGATACAGCTACAGTCAACTTGAAAGTATGGCACATATCATTGTCAAGTGCCCACTGACTTATTTCAATAGTGAGCTACTTGCTCCACCTGGCTGATGATGCCATTAAATGACTGGGCATACATAAAGTCCATCTTACTATATGGTGCTGAAACTTTGAGACTTCTTAAGACCTTATATCTGACATCCAACTTTTCATAAACAGTTGCCTTAGTCAAATCCTCAATATCAGATGGCCATAAAAATCACAAATGCAGAACTCTGTAGGAGAACTCCAGAGAAATGCAGAACTCTGGAGCTGTTTATACTCATTAATGATTTCACATATGTGATATCAGAATCATTAAGCACCAAAATTTAGAATTATCATGGTCATATCTGTGTTTCACATGCAATGTTGTTCTGAAAATGTAGTAATGAAAATGTTATTCCACTATTTATCAGAGTTATAGTGCTGTCTTACAGCAAGTCAGGACCTAGTTGTGTTTTACTGCGTTGCCAAAAACCAGAGCCTCTCTCTGTCCAAGCACAGTTTAGGGGTATGGTTAAAATATATCTAAGTCCCAGCTATAGCACAAAACAGAATTATATTTCAACCATGTCAGAATTATAGTTCAACTGACAAGTTGTATGTAGTTGACATATACCTGTGCACTCACAAAAGGCCTTGAAGAAACTAACATGTCATGGTTTCTCTTTGAAAACCTTATAGTCTTCCATATATCTTGAGGCCTTGGACTCTTGGTCCTAATTTAATCTACAGCACTCTGATTAGAGTAGGCCATTTATATGCTAAAACCATAAAGGATGAAACAGAAGCTCAAATAAAAATAACCACTGAAGCATCTGCTGGAAATAATTTTTATGAAAAATATAGATACTCATTTCAAATATATCATTAGATAAATTATCAAAAATAATTTTAGCAGTCTAATAAAATCAATCCTCTAAAATGAAAATCATCCCTTGAGGTTTTTGTTTCCACAAAAGACATGCCTCACAACAGCACTGTCACTTCTTTGTAATGTGGTATCATTGTAACACATCTCTACAGTGCATTACCCATTAGAATTACTGTAAGCTTTCAGACAATATCAGTGCCTGAAATCTTTGCTACTGGTAACTAAAACCATAGGAAGAGAGACATATTGGGAAGTGACATAGCAATGTAAACTGTACCAAGGATTCTAATCATCATTGCATAACTTTCCAAAGAAACTATTAGAAAGAACTGAACCAATTCTAATAAATCAGCATTCAAGGTTTCAAACCCATAAACTGATGAGTACTTAAAGTTACAGTGTTATTATTCTGAACATTAACAAATAATTCTTATATCTTCCTTCCTAAGGATTCTGGTCCTTTTAACTATGATCCAGAGGGTAGCTTTTATGTTACTATTATCACTATTATTCTTTGAATAGAAACTACATTTAGGTTTGATACATAGTTCACATGCAATAGCTTCTAGCTGCTTCTAAGATGTGATGTGAAAGATAGTATTCTGATAAAATGCTCTACAGCCTTAGCTAACAACCAGTTAGTTTTAGGTTTATGTTTTAAGCTCCATAGGTCTCTGACTCGATCCTGCCTGCCAACAACCAGGGTCTGTCACTGTTACAAGTGGGGGCTCATCTGGGATTTCAACTGGAAAGTCTGAAGCTCAGGACATGCTTCCTCAGCTAGGGGAAGTATGTAACCCACACATCTTTTACAGCACCCTGATTAGAGTGTAAAGGTCATTTATATGCTAAAACCACAAAGGATGTAGTGTTGTGTCCCATCTAGTGGCACTGAGACCACTTAGGGTATGTCTATACTACCCACCAGATCAGCGGGTAGCGATCTATCTATCAGGGGTCGATTTATCGCATCTAGTCTAGACGAGATAAATCAATACATGAGCGCTCTCTGTCGACTCCGGTACTCCACCGCTGTGAGAGGCACAGGCAGAATCAACGGGGGAGTGGCAGCAGTTGGCTCAGCATCGTGAAGACACCGCAGTAAGTCAATCTAAATACATCGACTTCAGCTACGCTATTCTCATAGCTGAAGTTGTGTATCTTAGGTTGATTTCCTCCCCCCACCCTGCAGTGTAGACAAAGGCTTAAAGAGAAAGAGAAAGCAATTAATGAGTCCACTTTACAGCCTTAGCTAACAGCCAGCTGGCTTTTGGCTCATGCACCAAGCTCCAGAAGTCCCCAGTTCGATCCTGCCCGCCGATGACCGAGGTCTGGCAGCACTTCACGTCCATGTGTGTGTGAACCCTGGCTAGAAAAGACCACAGTTCCAAGATGGCATGTAATCAGATATGGCCTGATTTTTAGAGGTAATAGACTTTTTTTTAAAAAAAGTTTGAAATATATATATATATATGTTTACTTTTTGGTAGAAAGAAAAATTTCTATAGCCATTTTTACAAAAATACAATAAAAATGTCACAAACATTGCACTGCAGGAATGTATAATAAGCACCAAAGCGAGGGATGAAAGTGTAGCTTTAAGCCATCTTCAGACTCCTCATACCCTTCATTCTCACCTAAGGGCTAATTGAGTTGATACTGCTTGTCAATGCTGGCTAGGAATTAGTAGGGTGCAAAGGAGCCCCAGGCATATGCCGTTTTCCCAGGCCATGCTACGTACACCAGCTCTCATTAGGAGGCACAGCATAAGTGTCATTGTGATAACCTGCACAAACCAAGAACGCTCACCCATACAAACTAAGAACCCCCAACACTGGGGTGATTCACTCGTGGCATGTCTGGCTGGCAGCAGAGCTGCTTTCATTGAGGTCTTGTGCAAAACTGTCACGGTGCAGGAAAGGACCTGTACCCTATTCTCTTCTTAGTTTGCATTCTCGGAGTTTGTAAGATCCTCGTTATGACCATGCTATTTTGTATGGATGCTAAAGTTAGAGGGAGAACAAGCAGCTTTTATGTAGGAAACCTTATGCCATTTCTTTATATCTGTTGGGTAAGACTCCAATAAATATTTAAACAGTGCTAGCAAAGGAAGCAGATTGCCAGGATATAAGTAGCTGTGTTTAATAAGCCACATTTAATGTTGTATGCTGGCAAAACATTTTAAATTAAAACAAATATAATCTAGAGGCGTGTTTGAACAGTGGCTCTTTTACTTATACTGTGTTTGCAGGTGGGTGGATTAAATAATTGTAGAAATTTCTGGCTACAGTAAACCTCTTAATATCTCTGTTAGTTTAGGGTCAAGTTTACTAAATTATTTAGCTCACTTCATAGATTCTGGCATAGCAGCAATGGCTTGCAGAACAAAATCAACACACCAGTAAACTAACAAGAATTGCAAACTAGGAAAGTAAGGAACAAGTAAGGAGTGTGGAAATCTTTAGAAGAGTGGGACCAAAAGCTCTGTACCTTTTAATTTCCAAAGATCTTTAACTTCAATGCCTAAATAACCATGCAGAGAAACTCAGAGACATATACATATTTACTTAGATATTGTTTTGCACTGCCATTAGATTGCTAGGCTAGACCAAATGTATTGATTATAATTGTATGTAATGGCGTTTCCATAGCACTCCTCCCCATACAATATGAGAATCTTTTAACATAATTGTACATCTACATGGAACATTTTGTTGAAGACTTCTATGACAAACATATGGGAACTGAATGTACACTATCACATAAAAGCATATATCCCAGCGATTCTTGTAGAACTCTCTGCACAAATACTGGCTGGAATTTCATAGCAGTATGCTGATGGTACTCTTAAAAAGAGTATGAGTTCACAGGTTGCTGGGGACCGGCCTCACATAGCAGCAGAAACTGTTCTCTTCAGTTACTAATTGAAGAGGAGTTGATATTAGTTTATAATTTGAGGGATTCTTTATGGGAATGAAATAAGATAATGTCTGCTATTTTTGTCTAATGTTTGCAGTGTTGTAGGTATGTTGGCTCCAGGATATTAGAGAGACAAGGAAGGTGAGGTAATATCTCTTATTGGACCAACGGCTCTTGCTGAAAGAGACCAGCTTTCAGACTTACATGAGACTCTTCTTTAGGTCTGGGAATGTTACAGAGAGTGTCACAGCTAAATACAAGGTAGAGCAGATTAACATAAGAAGACAATAGATAGACTATTCAAGGTGAAGTTGCCAGGTAACGCCGCTGCAGTCATGGTCAATAGCCCCCATAACACACCTTTCAAGATCCATAGGTCCATCAGTTGGCTATCACAGTCTGTGGTGCACCTCATCCAGAGCACTAAATGCCTCAGTAAGAACTATGTGAGAGAAACAAGACAATCAATACATTCTTGAATTAGCCCTCACAGAAAAATGATAAGACAAAAGTACCCTGTAATCTGAGCCCCACCATCCAGGGCTGCAACTGTAGCCTGACCCCACAGCTTGGAGCAGGACTTCGGCTCTGGCCTCGGACTTCAGCAAGTCTAACGCCAGCCCTAGCAACCCACTTTGGGGTCCCAACCCAGTTTGACAACTGCAGCACTACAATACTTGTATGAGGTAAATTGAAAAATACTATTTCTTGTTGTTTATCTTTTTTTTTCTGTGCCAGGATTTGTAATCAAAAATAATAATATAAAGTGAGTACTGTACACTTTGTATTCTGTGTTGTAATTGAAATCAATATATTTGAAAATGTAGAAAAACATCTAAAATATTTATAATAAATTTACATTGGTATCTATTATTGTTTAAAAATGCAATAAAATCTGCAATTAATCATGACCACTTTTAAAAAATCTAGTTAATTTGTTTTGTGTTAATCGCTTGAGTTAACTGTGATTAATTGACAGCCTTATTAACTACCTAATCAGTGGAGCTCCTTTGCTTTGCCTAGAGATAGACTTCTATATACTTTCTTATTTAGGGATTGATTTTTCCAAAATGACTGCTCAGCATCCTGAAAGTCAGGCTTATTTACATGCCTAAATATGAATGTAGACATCTATATCTAGGTACCCAAGACAGGTTAGTCAAAATGTTTTCCGTTGAAACTTCTGACTAATTGATATTTTTCCATGACAAGTGTTGATAGAAAATTTTGACTCTGTCTAAAAATTGAGCACCTGAAACTTCGACATTTAATTTGGAAACGATTAAACATTTTGCTTGGCATTTGAAGTAAAACAAAATGTTTCAGCATTCCCAAATCAAAACTATTCACTTTGGTTTGGTTCAAAATTAAACCATGGCCTCCAGTGTATTGCCCCCACTCTACACTGAGGTTTGAAAATGTTAATGTTTACCCCTTTGAGTTAAGCATTTAGTCCATCTAGTGTCATTTAAAATATTTTCTTAGCAATCTGCTGTTGGCAGAAGTACGCCATTATTTCAGCACTAAGGCTATGGAATCTGATTTGTTTGGTATAGATAGGAAGCTTTTCTGAAATCAAGATTCATGTGGTGTGTTGTTTTATCTCTGTGGCATTATTTCAGTACTATCAGGAATATTCATCATCACTTAATTTATCCAATCAGTTCCCTACTGTATATGTGAGATCTGTATTTATCATCTTCCAGCCCTTTGGTACCTGTTGTATCCTGAGTTCTTTCATTGTTTATCTTTGCTGCTTTCATGAGAATTCTTGGATTCATTGCCTATGGTTCTAGCTCCTCATGAACTTTTTATGATTCTAGCAGCTATATCCTTTAAGGCTTTCGAATGATGCCAGAACTCTCATTCATTAGGAAAATGCATGCAGTTTTGAGCTTAAGTTGTTCTTCAGCTTCTTTTACAAATGAAGAGACAAATACAGTAATTTATGTTCAGTCCCGTTTTGTCACTTATTGGCCAGAATACCAGCAGGTGTAGATTAGTATAGCTCCCTTGAAACATTTTTAAAGAAAACAGCATTGAAACATTTCTTTTGAGTGTGGGAGGAATACAGGGCACAGCATTTATAAACTTTTTAGAGGACAAAAATGGAGACTGCATTTTTGAGCCTATGAAACATGAGAGTGCCTGTTCACTGTTACCAAAGATACCTCAGATACCACTGTGTGGGCTTGTCTTCTCTACTGGGGTAAGTTGAAATAAGTTACGCTACTCAGCTACATGAATAACATAGCTGGAGTCAACATAACTTAGGTGAATTTACTCCAGTGTCTTCACTGCATTGCATTGACAGATGTTCTCCAGTTGACTTACCTTACTCTTCTCCTAGAAGTGGAGTACTGGGGTTGACTGAAGAGAGCTCTGCATCAATTTAGCAGGTCTTCACCAGACCTGCTAAATTGACACCCACTGCATTGATTGCAGCAGTGTCGATCTCCCCAATAGTGAAGACAAGTCTTGCGATAACAGACTGCAAATTCTTTTTTGGTGGTGACCATTGTACTATGGCAGAATATATTTCATAAAGCAGCAGTGTCAGACTAGTTAGAAGAATACAATTCTGTTTTCTATGTAAACAACCCTGGTGGTATAAAATTACCTGTTTAAAAGATTTCAACTAAATCTGAACACACACACAGACACCCACATAGTTTCTACATCAATACCTTTTTTCACATAGCCTGGAAAAAGCACACTACTGCTACTGCCATTCCAAACCTAAAAGTCATGAATCTTATGTATGTTTCCCTGTCATCATAGTCTCTTGACCACCTGAAGCCTTTTATTTTGGCTGTAGCAATAGCAATTTGATTTGCAGGGACAAAAGAAGAAAGATTGGAAACCACACTTCCTGTTCTCTCAATTGGGCAGAACAGACTGAAAAAAATTGTGCTAAAAATCTAAACAGCTGAGAAAACAAGACAGACTCATCCCTTGGTAAAATCATATTTGTGTCCTTGGAAGAAGAGAACCATGGCTTAGCAGCTGCTGCTGGCTAGATATAATGCAAAGCATATGAATGGATTTCTTTACTGAATACACACTTCTGCTACCTTTATTTTGATTAATAGAGCGAATACACTTAAAAGTTCTACAGTTTAGTAAGGTGTGGGTTTTGTCCCCATTTTCAACAATATTCTCTATCTAGAGAATGGGAAGTTCCACTAGCAATGGTAGACTTTTTCAAAATGGCACATTTCCATTACTGTGTGGGTAGTTTCACAACTTGAATAAGAGTGATAGTGCATAGTTGGTGGGGAAAAACAATATTATTGGACATATTAGCTGCCTTAAATTATGAGTTTTTTTTCTCCCTAATTGCAAACAACTTTGAGTGAAATTTAGAAAATCTCTCTCTCTCTCTCTCTCTCTCTCTCTCTCTCTCTCTCTTTCACACACACACACACACACACACACACACACACACACGTGATGGGACAACCGTTTAGATTGTTTGCAGGCTTCTAATTTCATTGCATTAATTTAAATATGATGTCATTCCACTGGAGTCAGTGTAATTACTTGTAGATGTCTCCGTCAGGTGTTGAACAGATAAAGTACAGTATAAAGACAGTTCCTGTCCGAAATAAATTACTGTTTAGGTATTTGACAAGATGCAACAGGTGGATGAAACTAATAAGATGGGGGAGAAAGATGTAGCAGATAAATGAGCAAATTTTGAATAGTAAGAAGTAGTTGCAGCTCACCACCTGCCTCCTCAGGATCAACTGCCATAATTCTGTAGACAGTACAACAAAGATGAGTCAGAGAGATATGAAGGAGGATAAAGTATATAGGTGGGGTATCAGAGATATTGATCCCAAATCTGCAAGCCTCAGGCAGGTGTGGAATTTACCCTCTCCTTGACCTGTCTGGAGCTGTCCCCATAAATATAGAAGTCAAACTATGCCTATGATAAGGTAGGTGTTTTATGGATTTTTTTTCCAGGAGTTTTCCCCATCCTTGTGGCAGAAATGGACTTCTAATGTTACCATGATTGGTAGCATTCCTAAGTATGCCAAGGAAAAAGTCTAAATGCAATGGCAGATACCACTATCTACTTTTCCCCACTTTCTCTTTTTCCCATGGGGAGAAGAAATGGGTGGGAGGGAGTTCAAAAATGAAAGAAAGTGTGTTTTCCTCACTAAAATAAATATTTCAATATTTATTCATTTTAAAAAAAGTATTAAAGAGCGTAGTGGCAAAATTTTTAATCAAAATCCAAAAAATTTATGAAAAACTTCAAATGGATGTATTAATTTTTTTAAAGACATGAGGCCCAGGGTGTTGTTAGCATGTCCCTGTGTCAGTGAAGAGACATTGCACTATTGAGAGGATTCTGCCTAAGGAAGGCAGATCATCTTTCCATTACCACCCTAGCTGGAGGTTATGAGGGGAGAAAGACAAGGTCTTGTTTCTGCCAGGAGTTTCATAGTAGTTGCACCAGTGATGAATGCTAATGGCTCTTGTGAATCAGGTTGCCACCGGCCATTCAGACTATGCCCTCTCTCCGCTTTTCAGGCTGTGCTGGCCTTTTGAGGGCATACTATCAGAGGGGAAGTTGTACCAAGACAGTCTTCATTCTTCCAGACTTTCCTCCTTTCGAGGCCCTATGCCAGGGGTTAATCCACCCCCTTATTTCACGGATAGTTTGGGGAATTTTGCCTGAGTACTAACTGCAATTTTAGGCCTCTGTTTCTAGGAATATTGCAGGCTGGTAAGTCTGCTAAGGGGATCCAAATAATAGATTGTACCTCAGCTGAGTGTTGAAACAGGGATAATCACAGACACTAAAACCTTTTTGGTTTGTTAAAGGGGAGTTTGAAATCAGTGAGTTAAATGATTCCCTTATGCCATAATGTCTAGCACAGGTTGACCCATACAACTGGGGCTTGCTTGTTTGGGTTTCAAGTGTCCCGTGAGGTGGACGGGGTCTGGGCAACTGTTTTCAGCTTTGAGTGTATCTGAAAAACATTGATGACCCAGACATTTATTTGATATATTTAAATATGTTTATAGTTACTTGGGTCACATCCAGGATTCAGTGAAGATATGGCAAGCTTAATTAATTTTATATTTCCAGGTTTTCTCCTCTGTAGATTCTAGACCTAGAGTATAGCAAATTATATTATTCTTGGAACCCAGGAGTTGCCAGATATATAATATCTATTTGGCCATTTATTTTGTCTTTTCTCTGTCCTCACAAGTAAAAGCAGAGGCAGGCTAAGTCATCCAGAGGCATAAGATGAAATCCAGTCACTGTGTAAGTCCATTGACTTCAGTGGAGAGGTGCCCACTTACACTGGGGCTAGGTTTGGCCCATATGTCCTTTGGAATATTAAGATTAGAAAAATAGAATGGAATGGAGCTCTGTTTAGAGGTAAGATGATTTTCATAGCTGTAATTGTATATGCTACACTCAAATCTTCTGTAATACTCAACTATCCAATAAACAAATACAAAACCATTGTCATCTCCTTCCTTCAACATGGCATTCTCTTGTTGAGCTAGTTGAATAATAATCACAACTAGTTTTTTCTTCATCAATTATCAGATAATTTTTCACAAATAATTTGTTTCTACTACTTAACCAAATCTATAGGTAGATGAACAACATCCATCACATTAATTATTTCCATTTTCCCCCATAATTTATTCAGAAATCCAGATCCTTAGCTATTTTTAATCACCCTCACTCTACTGAAGTCCATAAAGCTATGTCAATTAGAACTAGCTGAGGATCTGGCCCAATTGTTCTGGTGTTTAATATAGGCTTTAACCAGCCATTTTATTGTGCACAAAGTAGGATCACTCTAGTTTTTAACTTTTGTTAACATTTTAAATAAAGATGCTTACACAATCTTAACAAAGTTTGGATGCTATGTTGTCTATTTTAGTTAAAATAACTAGTTAAAATCTTATCAAGCAAGAAATCAGTTGGTGAAGAAAGACATTGTTTCTAGTTGTCCAAGCACCAAGAAAAGCATGATGGATAATGATGTACTAAATACATCTCTAAAACAAATGCTTTTAAACTGATCACAAATATAGAGTGTGAGTAACAACTATTTAACTCAATATCTTAATTCCTGTCACTCCTTCCTTTGTAGCCACCAATTTCCAAAAAGAAAATCCAAAAGAAATGTTTATAACTTCTGGCCAAACTAAGATAGGAAAAGGCTATTGTGGAAAATACATCAATTTTTTTCTGCCAGATTTATTTCTAGCATCAACTGAGAACCTAACCAACTGAGACTGTGAACTCTGGTGATAAATAGTTGTATTCCTCAGTTTGCTGTCATTATTTCTGTCTTGTCTAAAGACAGCTAGCTGTCAATTTCAATCAGACATTGATTACAGCTCTTGACTGAATCGGATGAATCAGAAGAAAGAAGGAGAGCTGTGAAGCCATCAGCATACTGAATGAACCCAAGCTTTTATCTCTTTACTAACTCTTCTATTGTTTTCATATACACATTGGATAGGAAAGGCGATGCAGTGGAATGCAGTAGAACCTTATTCTTGAGAAAGGAGAGCTGTTGTCCAAAATCACTCTGAGTACCCTATAAGGAAGGAAGAGAACCACCAAAGCAGCCCCATGCATATCAGCTAGAGGCAGCAGATAAGTCAAGAACATCTCATACTCTAAGACAGCTAATATATCTAATAATATTAGCATGGACACCTGATCTTTGTTCATCACCAGGAAGAATCATAGAATCATAGATTAGGGTTGGAAGAGACCTTGGGAGGTCATCTAGTCCAATTCCCTGCTCAAAGTGGGACCAACACCAATTAAATCATCCCATCCAGGGCTTTGTCAAGCTGGGCCTTAAAATCCTCTAAGATGGAGATTCCACCACTGCCCTAGGTAGCTCATTTCAGTGCTTCACCACCCTTCCAGTGAAATAGTGTTTCCTAATATCCAACCCAGACCTCCTCCACTGCAACTTGAGACCATTGCTTCTTGTTCTGTCATCTGCCACCATTGAGAACAGCCTAGTTCCATCCTCTTTGGAACCCCTCTTTAGGTAGTTGAAGGCTGCTATCAAAACCCCCTCTCACTCTTCTGCAGACTAAATAACCTCATTTCCCTCTGCCACTCCTCGTAAGTCATGTGCCCCAGCCCCTTAATAATTTTTGTTGCCCTCCACTGGACTCTACAATTTTTCCACATCATTTCTGGAGCAGAGGGGGCTCAAAACTGGATGCAATACTCCAGGTGTGGCCTCACCAGTCCAAATAGAGGGGAATAATCACTTCCCTCAATCTGCTGGCAATACTCCTACTAATACAGCCCAATATGCTGTTAGCCTTTTTGGCAACAAGGGCACACCACTGACTCTTATCCAGCTTCTTGTCCACTGTAATCTCCAGGTCCTTTTTTGCAGAACTGCTGCATAGCCAGTTGATCCACAGTCTGTAGTGGTGCACGGGATTCTTTCATCATAAGTGCAGGACTCTGCACTTGTCCTTGTTGAACCTCATCAGATTTCTTTTGGCCCAATCCTCCAAGAGATCATCTATAAATGTGAACTATGAAATTTCTGTGCTAAGTTTTTGTCAGTACCCAGACTGATAATCCAGAACGGGGTTTGAGCCAACTAGAGTCTCTGAGATCTGGTTGCCTTTCCAATAATCTTAACCAAAAGAAAAATTAGATACAGGCTGATAGTGGCCAGAACATCTGCATCCAGTGATAGCTTGACTAAAGGCCATGCAAGAGCTTACATAAGAGAAGGCAGCCACCTTCCCTGCTTAAGGGAGCCACTGACAATCTTCATCAGTAGTGGTCTCTGTTCTCCCACAATGGTCTTCTTCAGCCAACACAGGTCATGGGTCAAAAGCACATGTGGAATGAAGTTCCTGTAACAGTTTTATGTGCAGAGCTCCATCTTTACCCCAGGAACAATACAAAGGGCTCATGAGGGGGAAGATTAAGGTAGAGGGAGGCCAAATGTATTTGAGAAAAGGGAAAGAGATCCAAATTATTTAGATGGGAGATCAGCAATAACTTTTTTGGGGGGCGGGGGAGCGGAATGAAGTGAGATATAATTTTTTCAGGTATCTAGTTCCCAACCCTATCCCCAAAACTTATTTTTGGTACCAGCTGCTACTGCCATCTAGTCTTTTTTCCATCTGAAATGTTTATGAAAACACTGGGTCAGATGCAGGATTAATTATTTTAATATTGTTGACAAATAAAAGCCCAGCTGGCAAAGGAACCAGAAAGGTTGTCCTTATGCAACTGGAAAACTTGTTTCTTCTGTACTTTAGCTACTTATGTAGTTATGGGATTGATTGACTGACTGTTTTTTGTCCTTTGACATTCAGTACGGTGGCAAATTGTATAATTCCGCTACAGACATTCATCAATTCATTTTTGTTGCTGCTTGTAGAATTAGTTAGACATTTGTGGGGAGCTATTATTTACTATGGTATATAAAGAACTCTACTTGGAGTTGGTGAGTAACAGGGTTTGCTCATACAGAGTATTTAAACAATGTGATACAATCTTTTTTCTTGTGTGCGTTGTTGGAACCAACTGTATACAATATCCTTGCAAATCCATGTTTCTCATTCTGCAGCAGGAAAAAGATTGCTAATGACTTCAATGGGCTTTGGAACAGGCCCAGTATGAATATAATGTTCAGCTGTTCACTGTTGTGCTGGAACAACATTTTCAGAATTTGTTTAATTTCCTTTGATAAATGATGATTTAGTCAATCTGGATTGTTAGCTCTTTGAGGCAAGGTTTTGCCACTTTTGTTTTTCTGCAAACAAACAATGCAAACATATGACTCCCCAGGTGTAAGTGATAAATAACTGCCCACCTCATCACATATGGAATTTAGCATTTTTGCCACACATTTATTTGAGTGCTTTTAATAGGAGTAGTAAACACTTCTCATAGATCAGTTATGAAAGCTCATGTTTTCTTATTTTTACAACACTTACATTTTCTCAGTGTGTAGATTTCTTTTTTCATTTTTATGGGACTGTATAGCTCGAGGGCTTGATAAGGAGCTTATGGAACCTTTCAGCTAAAGATTCAAATCCAGTTACCATTTAAAATGCTTGTATTTGATTACTGAATGACTTGGTGGCCTCAGTCTAGTTCATATTGGCAGTCTCTACAGAGAAGCCAGGAACTGAATAATTAGTTTGGCTGGGTACTAGCCCTATAAAAATTTTTCTTTTTCTCTTTCAAGGCAAGTGGAGCTTTGCCTTCCTCTACTATGTGTACAAGTAACCCCTAAGTGACAGAGCTGAAACCTGAGAAATGTGCCTGCATTAGCAAGTTGCTGGTGTCTTTGGAAAGTGTGCTATTAGAGTTGCATGCAGTTTTGCTGTCTTCTGCTTCTGGCTTAAATTCCTCTTCACGGGAAAATCCTTTTTACCAGCCATCCAAAAGGAAATCCACGTTTCCCAGAACCTGGCAAATCAGGGATGTTTTCAGCTATTACTAGTGGATGAATAGCCAAGAAGCTACTTATCAAAGGGTCAAATTTTCAAAAGTGCTTTATAGATTTAGACACCCAGCTCCCATTGACTTTCAAAGGGAGGTGGAGACCTAACTTCCTTAGATGCTTACAAAAATCTCATCCGGGGTTCATAGAGTCAGGTAGAGGATCTAGGAAATCAAATTAGATGTCCCACATCCTTTGCCCTTCAACTCTTAAAGATCACAAAAGAATAACTTTCTTTCTTCAAAAAAATTACCATTGTCAAGATCTGGCAAGCAGTCCTCTGGTGCCATTGAATAGTTGACTGTCCAGAGTGAATCAAAAAATAAAAAGATGCTGATATCTGTGTCATTTTTTCAATATAAAGATTTCAAAATGGGCTAGACAAAGGAAGAAGCAATTCTCATCATCAGTAATGTTGTATTTTATCAGAAGCAAGCAAGAAGTAGTAATATATTAAGCAGGGAGGGTAATATAATCAATGCCAATCAACGTGTGTTTATAGATTTTGTCAAACTAACTTGTTATCTTTTTTTGATGAGGTTATATGTTTGGTTGATAAAGGTAATTGTGGGATGCAATATACTTAAAATTCTGTAAAGCTTTTGACTTGGTAGTACATGATATTTTGATTAAAAAAACCAAGAATGGTATAAAATCTACATGGTGCACAGTAAGTGAATTTAAAGCTGACTAACTGGTAGGTCTCAGTGTTGTTATAAAAGAGGAATCTTCATCAAATGAGTGTTTTTCTAGTGAGGTCAGACAGGATTGGTACTTGACACTATGCTATTTAATACTTCTATTGATTACTTGAAAGAGAACATAAAATGACTACCGACAAAGTTTGCAGTTGACACAAAATTAAAAATAATGAAGAGGTCTTGTCACTGATACACAGTGATCTGGATAACTTGGAAAGCTGGGCCCAGCAAACAAAATGTATTTTAATACGGCTAAATGCAAATGTATAATCTAGGAACAAAGAATGTAGGCCCTATTTATAGGATGAGGGACTCTATCCTGGGAAGCAGTAACTCTTAAAAAGATTTGGGGGTCATGGTGGTTAATCAGCTGAACTTGAGCTGGCCAAAAGGGCTAATACAGTCCTTGGCTGAAAGGGAGTCTTTGAGTAGTAGTAGTGAGGTTATTTTACCGCTGCATTTGACACTGGTGCAACTATTAATGGAATATCATGTCTAGTTCTGGTGTCCACAATTCAAGAAGGATGTTTATAAAGTGGAAAGGGTTCAGAGAAGAGCCATGAGAATAATTAAAGGATCAGAAAACATGAAATAATGATAGACTAAAGACTATTTAGCTTAACAAAGAGATGGTTAAGGGGTGACTTCAGTTGAGCCTATAAGTATCTACATGGGGAATATTTAATAATGGGATCTTCAGGCTAGAGTAAAAGATATTACACAATCCAATGCCTGCAAATTGAAGCTACACTGTTTGAGACTGGAAATGTCATAACATTTTAACAGTGAGAATAATTAACCATTGGAACAACTTGTTAATGGTTGTAGTGGATTTTCCATCACAGGCAATGTTTAAATTGAGATTACATCTTTTTTCTAAAGCTATGTGCTAGGAATTATTTTGGAGAAGTTCTATGGCCTGTGTTATACAGGTGGTCAGATGAGATGATCACAGTAGTCCCTGATGGATATGGAATCTACAGTTAGTAGGATTAAACCAGATTCTTTATCCAAGATAACTCAAAGAGTAACAGTTCCCCACCGTATTATCTGTTCCTCCTCTCTCCTCATCTAAGCTGCCTCTAGTGTTTGAAGTATGTACTGCATTGCTTTATATACAGCATTTCTAGATTTACTCTTGTAAGATCTGACAGAGTCAAATTTCATATTCTTTACTGATAATAACTCCAATTATATATTCATTTGGAAGCATGTTCCATTTAAACCCCAATAGCCCTTTGAATAACTTAGATACCATTTAGCGGCTGTCTTACTTAGGACATACTCTGTTGGCCTAGGACAGCGGTCTGCTTGCAATTCTGACAGTGGGAATTATGTCTCATGCCACTAAGAAGTCAGAAGGCATTTTAAGAATGCCTCTTTCAACATCCCATCTTTTTTTAAAAAATTTAAAACTCCAGTAGATAAATTATTCGTGACATACCTGCATTTCATTCCCCTCCTAACAAAATACTTGTTAGTTTATTAAATACCCTTTTTTTTCCTTCTTCCCTTATCTCAAATATTTGCCACCTATCCATTACAAACATCGTCTCTTGGGATTTCAACACCAACCTACCTTGCGTGTCAGAGAACCTATATGTTACAGTGCTAGGAATGGTAGAAACACTCTTGGCAGGCACAAAGTCTCATTAATGAGAAATTACCAGATGTTCATAAAAGATTTTCCTTGTGGGACAAAAAAAATGAGAAAAATCACAGTTTTCTTTGAAATGGCAACAGGCTCATTGTTTTTTTTAATATGAATTTGGAGTGTAGCAAAGCTCAGTTCCACAGTCCTTCCTGTGAACAGCAGGAGGCCATTTTTGGCAAAGAAGTGAAACCTCTTTTGGGAAACAGGGCCTAGTTATTTTCTGATGCCTGTTTAAAGTAAATAAAGTCTCTCCATAAAGGCCTGCACTTCTTCGGACCACTTAGTAAAAACAAGGTTCACAACACAATATAGGAAACAAAATTACTTATTACCGCAGTACTCTTTCTGGAAGTTTTCTTCACAAATCAATAGTCGCCTTCTTAGGAGATTGCCCTCATTAGATGCACTTTTAAATATTGGGTGCAGCTGTCCTGCCTTCTGTCCTTGTGCTTCTGAGGAAACTCTTCGGGGCCCAGCCTACCAATTCTCAGACAGATGTTACTGCATTTTGTTATGGAAACTGGAAATGGATGAACCATGACACAAGGATTCATTTTTGCATCTCAAAGGGTCTGTACTACAGGTCAAAGGAAGAATGTTCCATTCAACAACATTGCACAATGAAAAAACAATTTTCCCAAACTAATTCTAAATTAGAAAAGAGAAAGATCTGAAAAAGCCAAAGATCTGAAGACCTACATGGCATCTATGAATTATCTCCATCATAACTCATTCTTTAGGTACTTCTAGGTGTTCTGTAAACAGAAACCTTATCTTTGGTGGGAAAGAAAGTTTTGAGGCAAATCATTTTAAACAATTCAGAATAAAGCTAGAAAACTACATTTAATTTCTCACTAATATATGTTACACATAAATCCAGCTCTTCTCAGCTGTGTAAATGATGGTGGAATAAAGTCATGTACCTTAGCTGAATACAATTGTTTTATATTTTAAAAGTTTTCCATCTTTTTAGGTATCTTGCGTTTTCTCCTCTTTTTATTACAAATAACTAGGCTTTGAAGGATTCAATTTTTGTCAGTAAATATTGGTAAATGTTGATTTCACCATACAAACACACTTATTTTTTCATCAGTATTTCCATTAATAATAGTCATAACTTATAGATAGGCACCAAAAATAAGAAAAATTCTGCTTGAGAACTAAAGTTTGTTTTAAGGATATATTTTGTATATTTTGACCTGATGTTGACAATTTATGTTTTAAGAAGTATAAAGATCTAACATGAATTTCAGCATCTACTGTCATTAAATAATTATGGTCTGTTCTCTCCATTTTCTGACTCCATCCACCATAATTTTGTGCAATGGTGAAAATTTAACTAGATACAAATAAAACAATGCTTAAAATAAATAGATATTCATCAAAATTGTTTAAAAATCCAAAAATCCAAACCTGAACTTTTGCTGAAATACTTACAGTAACATAAAACTAAATAACAGTGCCCCAAAATGTTACAAATATGATTAAAAAATCCAGCAACCACTTTGATATTGTAGTCTTCCACCTTACTGTATTCTTGAAGATATTGGATTGTCAGTTGTACAGAATCCTGGGGATTCCTATGTGCTAACGAGAGTATTCTAGTCTGATTTACATCCATTTTACTTCAGTGTAATTCTATTACTTCAGTGGAATTACACCTAATTTACAACAGTTTAGATAAGATCAGAACTGGATTTCATTGCATGATTTAGGATTCCCTAGCTATGCAAAATGCATAGCATAGCAGTGAGGCAAGAACCTAATGTATTGACTCATTATACAAGGATTTAATGTGTCATTTTTTTCTACTGTAATAGTGAGTTTGTGATGAAGATGTGAGTTCTAATGAAGATTACTTTAATTGGCTGGTGAGGATGGCTGCCTGATCCTCACCCGAACTGTTAGTGAGATACATTTACTATCTTCCTCATTAGACAAATAGGTACACCGTGTAGGGATTTTTGCAATTTTAAAATGTACAATAGTCATTGATGAGTGTTCTGTGTGCTACTGGTGAGTTAAATCAATAAGGAGACATCACAGCCTGTTTGTTTGAGCTGTAAGATATAGCACACAGTAAAAGTTGGATTGTAGGATTGGTCTTCAGTGATAGGTGATCAATATTTTCAAAACTTGGACAGCAAATGTAAAAAGGAAATATGATAATGGACTATTTACCTAAAGAACTCAACTTATATATGAAGAGGATAGTTCCCCACTATCAGTTTAACTGAACAGAGTTTCACATTACAGCTCTAATTTCAGTGGAGTAACTTATTGATACCGTATTCCTAGCCTGCGTGCTGGAAAAGGTAGAGTTGCAACTCTTAGATATACTTAGAAGCTTTATGAATGTCCAAAGAACCAAGGTCTCAGTCCTGGCTGGCTCCTCTCCGCAGCTTTCCCCTAAGACAGGAAAAGAGGGGAGTCTTTCAGGGAAGAGGGGAGTCTTCACCTTGGTCCTGGTGCTCTCGAAGTGGTGGAGGATCTCCTCTGCACACACTGACAGAGTAAAGTCCTCTGGAGAGGGGGAAGTGTTTGATTTGAACTTTGATTCCAGTGGATGAGGTGGGGGTATTGGTTTGTGCTAAAGGAGGAGCTACCCTAACCAATAAGAGGTAGTGCTGCATAATCTGCTACCTTTTTCCAGGGCCTATATGGTACAGCTGATGTTATTAGAGATGTTTTGTATTGTGTTGGTCTGTTAGTTTTGCAGTGTTTGCATGAAGAAACTTTATTCTTTATGTTGTTATGGATTTCAGGCTACCACACTGACTGATTGGCTTGTTCATACCATTTAGCTAGTCCTTGATGTCCTTCATGGATTAGGTCTAATTTTTTTCCTTTCAAAGTGCTTGGGATGACAGTATCATCACCTTTAATCATTAGTCCATTGGATTTATTTAACTGCTTGTGTACAGCAAAGTAGACTCTTGCCATGGCCATAGTATTCTTTAGATACTTGAGCCATCCTGCCCCAACATAAGCAACTTCAAGAAAGTTTCAAGTTATCTGTCAAATTTGCTTTTCATGATAGGTACAGTCTCATACCTGATATTGTCCTGTAAACTTCCACAGCATCCATGTGAGCCGTCACATCTTCTTTTAGCCAATAGTTGATGAGTGTGGTGGTGGGCTCCATGATAGGGTGTATGTTATTACCAGATATTTTTTTGCTAGGAATATATTCGGCAATTGAGTTAAATTGCATTAGCTTAATCAAAAGACATGGACATTTCTGATCCATGTCTTTTCTGGTAATGAGAGTTACTGGAGGCTTATGGGTAGATATCGGTTTAGAGGAACCCAACCCACACAGATATCTGAACAAGTTTTCACATACCATACTTGCCAGGCACTCCTTTTCAATCTATGCATATTGTTTCTACTTCTGTAAGTGTACGAGAGCAGAATGCAACTGGCTTCCACTCAGATCCATGTAAGAATATACCACCAAGACCACAGCTACTGGCATAGCCCTGACCGTTGTGAGTTTGTTTACAGTATAGAACTTTAAAATTGGAGTAGAGGAGATAATTTATTTTATCCTTTTGAAGGTGGTTTCCTGATTTGCCCTCCTTAATAGTTCATTCTTTGGTTTTGCCACTGTAGAGAGGTCTTGCAGGTGCCATCCAAGATAATTTACCATCTCCAGTATGCGTTTCAGTTCTGGTACATTTGTTGGTGAATTAAATTCTCTAACTGTTTTTACTTTTTTAGAACTAGGACTAATTCCATCTTTGTTTATTATCTGTCCCAAAAATTCAGTTTGTTGGCAGAAAACACACTTTTCTTTGTTTAACTTGAGACCAGGCTCACTGATTAAGCTTAGAACTTCACTGAAAGTCTGTCATGTTCTTCCACTGATGACCTGAACATTAAAATATCAATCTGTAAAAACAACAACCCTATTTAGGTTCTTTAGCAGCTCTGCCATCTTTCTTGGGAAAAATTCAGGCACACTGGTAATAAAAAATGGTAATCTTTGAAAGCAAAATCTCCCTAACACCGTAATGAATAAAGTCAGTTTAGCACTTTTTTTGGCTAAAGGAATTTGCAAGAATCACTTAATGCGTCTAGCTTAGAGAATATAGTAGCTCCTGACACTTTAGGAAGGAAGTCCTCTCATGTTGGGAAGATGTATTTTTCTTTCACTACTGCTTCACTAAGTCTTTTAAAATCCACAAATTCCTATTTTCACATTTTTCTTTGTAACAGATGCCATCAGTGTTCAGCGTGGAGTTGGCATTCTTTCCCACTCTCCTTAATTCAGTTTCTACTTTATGAAGTAACAGGATAGAAAGTCTGTGGGGGTGTACGCTCTGTGGGGTACATGGTTCAGCATTGTCTCTTAAAATTATTTGATCTCCTTTCAAAAGTCTACTAGCACCAAATATTCCTTCAACTTCTTCCACCTTTCTCATTAGCCCGATTATGGCAACCACACGAAGGCTGAGAAAATTGACTGCTTGTGCTACTCTAATTAAAATGAAAGCTTTTGTCTTTGTAGGTTGTTTCCTTGGAAAATTGTCCAATGCAGTTCAAAATACTGCCAGGACCATTTAGGACAGTATCTGCTGTTTCAGCTCCAGGAGGGGCTGAAGGTGAGTAAAAGTCTCTTCTGCTATCACTGTTACATCTACACCTGAATCTATTTGAAAATTAATAGTTTTTCCACAGATACAGTTCCGCTTTCCAGACTGGGCCATTATACGTGATTTATCCCACAAAAATGGCTCTAGATGCTCAGTGGGCACATCCCATTCTACCTTTGTGTGGCAGACAGTGGCAAAATGTCTAATTTTTTGCTCTAATTTAGTTGGCATTTGATGCCTTTAGCTGGACTATCATTTCTTTGACTGTGATTTATCCCACATCTTGTGCATCTAGTCTGAGAAGTGTTGTATTTTGCCTGGGGATTACCCCATATTGCCTTTGAGGATTTATTACAATTTTTTTTTCAGCTGTGCTATCTCTAACATGATTCTAAGTCACTTCCTCTAGGTTTCTTTCTGGTGGCCACCGGTCTCTATTTTGATTTTGATCCTCTCTGGTTATCTTGCCATTTCTATTGATTTGTGAAGAATTTAATCTCTCCTCACTTCCAATTTCTCTGACAGACCACTGTCTAAAATAACAGTCACTACTCTATCTCTAATGTCCTCTTCCTTTTTGTCTTCAAAATCAGTTTTCTGTCATCTTATGAAAGTTTCCCCAGCATCCCCTGATGGGGTTTACCAGATAGCAAGTGTGAAAATCATAATGGGAGTTGGGGGTTATAGGTGCCTATATAAGACAAAGGACTGTACCTATAAAAATCAGGACATCTGATCACCCAACCTCAAGGTTTTGTACACATTGGTAGAAACACACTCACTCATAAACCAAGTTATGCTGAGGTACAAAAGGTTCATCAAACTTAGCCAGTACCACAGCATAATTTTTCTTGGGGCTCTCCTCTCTAAAGACAAAGGATTTAAAGATATGTTCAGCTTTCCTGCCCACGGCATAGAGTAGGGAAGTAACCTGCACCTCCCCACTCTCCTCATGGAGTTTAATTGTGCTGTGAAAATGTGCAAACAGCTCTTTCCAATAAAGCCAGTCTGATGGCCTGCCAAAGTTAAAGCTCTCTGGGGCATGAAACTGTCACCTTTTGATGATATTCTGCAGTTTTATTGTTTTTCTGATGTAACCATGTCAAACTGCAGCAGAGGCAAGATAGTCTGCATTCTTTTGTTTACAATAAAGTTGTTGTTACTAGTGTCTATCTCCAGCACGCGGTAAAGAAGAGCTCCAGTCATTTTTCATACAGCACTACCTAGAGATTAAATATTATGCCGTTTAAGCTTTCCATCACACTGTTCCTCACTAGAAAGGCATGCTACCAGTACCACCCACCCAGTAAATGTAATGCTAATAAGGGAAGGAAAGCACTCTTTTGTTTTCACCTGGGGAACTCATGGGATGCAGTCCTGGCCTGGGTGAAGTCAGTGGCAGTTTTCATCCCATGGCCTCTAATGACAACTCTGTCTCTCACTCCTTGTGTAATGTTTAGTATGTCAACAATTTGTAAACTAGTTAGTAAATTCTTGCCTGTGTCACATGAGGGATATGAAGCTTACTTAAATTCTGAGTTCTTTTGGTAAAGATGCTAAATCCAAATTGTTATTGTTAATATTAATATTTTATTAAAAGAAGTTGGCATTTTATTATGAATTACAAAGCAGGTCGTAATGCTGACAAAGAGAAGAGATCAGGGTGATGGATGAGGTAGTCTTGGTAGATCAGGAACAAAATGAATTGAACTGTAATGCTGTCTCCAAACATTTCTTGGGTGCAGCAGTAAAAACTGTATGCTTTATGAAATATATCTAATATCCTGAATCAGTTGTGCCAAAACAAATTAGATCTTAAAACATGACTTGCTGTACATGTATTTCTGTAGCATATTGGCTTGGAAAATATACAGGAATTGGTCATTTATTACATTGACAAAAGCCTTTTACTGGTGCCAGGAATAACTATGTTTTCAGAAGGAAGAAACGGGAATGTTTTGTTTTATAAATAATAGATAACGGGGGAGGGGAAGAGAAGAACCATACATAATCCAGCAATATTCTCCCTAGGGAAAGATAAAACCCTATAAGCCTAATTTGTGTACAAAGATCCATTAGGCAGGAAGTTAGTAAGCCAGCCTCTGTCCTATGACTCTGAAGGGAATATATTAATGCTGGGGGTTCAGTGCCTCCAATAAGGAACTGCGGAAGGAAGGAAGAAACTTCAGCGTTTCATTATTTCTCATTAGTAGTATGATCTAAGAGGGCTGTGTCTAGGAACACACATTTTACAATACTAGAGTATAAGGTGGAAGAAAATTGTGTGTGCTTTGGTATTACTGAAGCAATTCAAGAAGCTATATTATGATTGCCTTAGCACCTTCATTCTGGACTCTGGGTCTGATTCCCAGTTGCCTTGCACAAGTGTAAATGAATACACCAGGTGAAAGGAGGATGAAGCCTAGAACATTCTTAAGGCTAGACTGTTACTTGGACTACACGCCTGTATGAGTTATCTGAATCTTAGGTCCAGGCATGCCGCAGTTAGTGGGCGCCATGCCCATCTGGAGCAGCTAGATCGGGAATAGGTGGAGCCAGCATGGGAATATTATTTGCTGCTGGGAAATTATTACCCCTTGTAGAGCAAGAGAAAGGAATTGTGCCTTTCTAAGGCAAAATGCCTCTTCTGGTTGTGCTGCTTACACACTGAAGGCACATTCTAACATTCATTTTGGACAAGACGAAGCAAGTGAGAGTAACAAAAGTAGTAGGAGAAGGCTACAATGCGATTGTAACAAGAGCATGTGGTTACACTGATTTACTATATATGCAGGTTTTTGTTGAAGAGATTTGTGTTTTGTTGTATGAGCATGACTTGAAGGGTCATTATTTGTGAGAATATAAATGCTTATACAGTTGTGCACAAGACAGACATGCACACAAACATGGAAGAATACAAAGACCTGATCTGGTTCTCATTGAAGTCAGTGGGAGTCCTTTCATTTATGTTAATGGTAACTGGATCAATTCAATATACACACCTATCAGTATGCCTAAGAGATGTCTGGTCAATTGGTTTCCTCTTCCCTTTCCCTGAGTGAGGTGTGGAACCCGAGTGATAGTAGTGCGCCGGGAGAGAAAAGTGGGAGAGGTGTGGCGAGACATGATGAAGAGGAGGTAGAGGAAGATGGATGAAAGAATTAGGAGTTAAGGCAACATTTTAAATTCTGTGGAACAAACCTACAGGCCACAGGTTCCTTAACTTTAACGTTGAGATTTTCAAAAGCGCTTAAGTGAGTTAAGAGCAAAAGTCCCATTAAAGAAATAATCAATAGGATTTATAGGATAGGACTAGGACTAGATGATCATAATGGTCCCTTCTGACCTTAAAGCCTATGAGTCTATGAATCTATGCTACTAGCTCCCTTAGGCACTTTTGAAAAATCCCTCTCAATCAATAGGTAATAACACTGTTTGAGGCTTAATTAAATGTTTGTGAGGGGCTTTGGAATCCTCACATGGAAGTTGCAGGCTGCATATTTTCTTTTAAAAATTCCCAAGTGCAGTTCTTCCAAAAATGCAGTCACAATCACAATGGTACACAATAGGCATGAATCAGCTCTCAGTCCAGCCAGTTCAGGATGGATGAGTCCTTAAATGGACAATTGGTATGTCTGTTGCGGAAACAGCACTGCATGTATTATAAACACACATGCCAACAGCACAAACTGTGCTACTTGAACTTTCTCAGTACAAAGACCAAACAAGCACAAAAATGTTTTTGATGTTAATTAGGACTGGCGAGGAGGACATAGGTTTCAATTGCTTTATGATCTCCTGTGTCTCATGTCAAGTCTTCAGATCCTTTTCTGGGAATTAGCTCCATGAAGGCAAGGCCCCTTCCTGCAGTTGTATGCCATCTCCCTGTCAGCCTGTGGCCTCCCTCTTGCTACAGGACCCACAGCATCTTCTTTGTAACTCAGTTCTCCAGCCAGGTCACTCAGCATCCCCACCTTCCAGGGCACAGTCTTTTAAAGTCTCTCTCAGTCCCACAGTGGCCCAATCAATCTTCCAGTTCACTGCTCTGGCAGTGCCACTTCCCTAGTAGTGGGTAGGAAAACCCCAGTCCACCCTCTACAATGGGTTCCAACCTAGGGACCCTACAACACACAACTAAGGTTTGTTCAGTCCCCAACCTTGCTGCTTACTCCCTGGGCTGCTTCCTATTCTGCATCCCACAGGCTCGCTTCAGGGTACACTCTACTTCTGAGACAGCCCCAGGTGTTACACTTTCCCTGGGTTCCCTCTTTCTCTTTCTACTAAGCAGAGACTGACCACAACCTGCCTTCCAGCTATCCTTGCTGCTGCTAACTTCCTGGGTTTATACTAGCCCAGCGCACCTCTGCTCAGGTGAGCTTCCTTCTAATCAAGACTTGTCTTCCAAGCCTATATCTCCCTTCTTTGCTGCTTCATAGGTCAACTGGCCCACCTGGCCTCCATCAACCCCTCAGGGAAAGTGTAGGGTGGACAACCCACCATACATGGATAGCAATAATTAATTGTATCAATTTCAATAATATCTTTACATTCAAATAGGGTATATTTTTATTGAGTCATAGACAATAGGGATTGTGAATCTTTGTAGTCTTAGGAAGTATAATTTCAGTGTTGTACATTGATGTGCACACAATTCTGGTGTCATGTTTCATGTATATCTCCTGGTGCGGACCTCCTGTAGATATCCTTTGTTTTCTTTGTGTCTGTGTAAGGCTGTAGTGTGCACTGGCTCTGTTCTCGCCCTGTTACAATGACGTTCAATAACTCCTTTACAGTTATTAATGGAGTCCAGGTCATTTTTAATATCTTTTTTTGCCACAGGCTCCCTGGTATTTAAAATATATATTAAAAAGCAATATGGAGGATACTCTTAGAAAAGTTAATGTTCTCATACAATTATTTATTAGAAAAATTGTTACTAGAAAATAGTCCTTCCTCTTGTCTAAAGTGTCTAAAAATAAAATAACATGTTTATTTTTGATGGGCTGAGAAAAGTGTGCTATAATTATGCCCATATTTTTGCATTTATATAGCACCTATCACCCAAGGACTCTAAACATTTTATAAACATTGAATATTTAATTTCCATTCTAGCTCTGTGAGGGGAGTAGGTAAAAGATATATAGGGATCAAGTCACTCACCACTGGAATGTAGCTAGCTATCTCTGGGGTGGAACATAGCAGATGTTAACAGCTCACAACAACATTATGCAACATTTTAGTATAGGAGATAAATAATACTACAGCCATTTGAAACTGAAAGGGAAATTAAAGTTAGAAAATGTAAGCTCCTGAGCAGCAGTTTGGCCAGAACACAATGGATGAGATCCTGGCACCAATGAAAGGAATTTCATCTTAGGAAAAGAGCAATGGACTCTCTAAGGACCTTTGTTTTAACCTCTCCTGTATTCATCTGCACAATATGGAGAGAAATATAAATACTTTAATCCCACATTGGTGCAGTAGGTGGTTAAATAGAATTCCCCTCTCATATTAGCTGTCACCAGCCCCACCACATAATTCTCACATGAAGGTAGCCACAGTCTGGCTGCTGAGTCCAGTTTATTTCATTAATACCCCACAAAATGGAACAGTCAATTGCAGTTAACCTCATCCAGGGTGCAACTGCAATTACTGTCAATCATACTGAAGATTAAAATTATTGTATCTTGTGCCTGGATATTATGAATGATGCACTGAAATAGATCCGTAGACAGGGAAATGGCAGGTGGGGTCAGAGAGCAGATACAGCAGAAAGGAATCAGGACTACAGCGAGAGAGAAACTAGCGAAGTAATAAGGTTGAATCAGTGGTTAAGGGCTGAGGCTGGGGAGTAAGAGACCAGTGTTCCATTCCTTTCTCTACCATAGCTTTTTCTCTATGACCTTGGGTTCTCTATGTTGCTAGTCTTCATCTGTAAAATAGGAATAGCATTGCCATACCATTACAGGTATTGTGTGGATAAATGCACAAAGAATTTGGAGGTGCTCAAATACTGGTTCAGGGGCCCGATACTTACCCTAGAATAGGCCGACAGTCCCAGTGGAGGGGACATAAATAGGTCAGTAAAAGGTTAAGAAAGGCGGGGAGGAACATGTCCCTCACAGTGGCAATATGTATGGGAGGATCATAATGGTAATTCTACTAAGTATTTTTTCATATCACATTCTCACACCATGCTACAAAGGAAAGTAACCATCATTATTAAGTTGGACATCATGGAACTCTAATGCAGGGAGGTGAAGTGGGTTAGGGACTTGCCTCAGGCTATAGAGATAGTCAGTGCCAGAGCTTTGACTAGAGAACTCAGGTTCCCTAAATTCCCTTCCAGTACCCTGTCCGATGGACTATGTTGTCTCCCACATAAAACTACTATGGCTAATACAGTCCCGATTAAGCAGCAGCATTTCCCATTCCTTATCATACTGAATCAGTTTCCTGGAAGATGTTCCAAAAGAGCAGATTCTCCATTTAGAGTAAGTAAAATAACAGCTCAGATTTGGCCTCTTACAGCATATGAGCTGTTAAAGAAGCAAATCTCTATACATTTTAGAGTTACTGTATTGTTCCAGAATATTCTAAAGGACCAATTGCACATATGAATGACTCTATTTTGATCTCTCTTTCAATTACAGTGGCAACATGAGTTATTTATAAATGCAGCAGCATGGTTATATCACTGTAGCTTATGTTAACTGCTGACATATGTCCTCACCATATCAATCTCTGACCAAACAATTAGATGAAGCAGAACAATTTGTTGCTTAGATATGGGTTAGGTTTAAACAGATATCTGAATTTCCACAAGCTTTACTGTAAAACATATAAGGTAAAATTTTGCAATGTGCTCATTACCCATAAGCACTGAGAACCCAAATGCTCTTATTGTACTTGTGGAAGATGCAAAGTGCTGAAGACATTAAAAATTCTGTCACTTCTTTTAGGTGCCTACCTGGGAGCTATTGGATGTGCTGAGATCATATCTATAAAGGCCACTTTGCTCTGTTAGATGGAAGCACCTCCTATAACAGTTGACCCTCATCATCCTCTACAAAAGAGTGAGGAAGGGATTGTTGGGGGAAAGCTGAGGGCATGTTGAGGGCAGGAGGGTGTCTGGCAGAGCTGAACTCTGCTATGCCTGATCTTCTGCAAGCAGGCTTTGCAGAATTTGATATTTTTAAAAATGAACAGATAATATCAATTTTTATTTTTAAGCATTTTAAAAAAAATTAGAGAGAAGTTTTCCCAGTTGTGGGAAATTATAGGGGCATCAGACAATGGTGGGGGTCAGACAATAATTACTTAACAACAGTAGACATTGAGTTTATAAAAACTCTTAAAACACAAATAGCCAATGTTACATATCAAAATATACAAAGTAAATATCCTTAAATCAAACTAAGGCCTGGTCTACACTAGTGGGGAGGGTCGACCTAAGATACACAACTTCAGCTATGTGAATAGCGTAGCTGAAGTCGACTCATCTTAGGTCGACTTACCTGCTGTCCTCACTGTGGCAGCAGGAGGCAGCGGGCTCTCCCATCGACTTTGCCTTGCACCTTTTGGTGGGCTGGAGTTCCGGAGTCGACTTTGGGAACCGATTTATCGCATCCTGACGAGACGTGATAAATCGATCCCCGATAGATCGATCTCTACCTGTCGAGCCAGAGGGTAGTGAAAACAAGGCCTAAGTTGTGAAGTGGATTTATTGATTTATTGATTTTACTTTGCCTATTCATAAATTCAGATTATTATCATTAGAAATATTTGTTGTCGGTTTGTGTGTATATGGTGAAGTAGCATAGATATACCAGGGCCCTCCTTCTCTAACTTATCCAGAGACTAAGCAGCCCTGAATCACACAGCATCAGCCATCTCCTTGTGGCCACCACTCTCTGATACATCCAAGTGAAGTATTGGAGAATTGAGTGAGGAATTTGCAAACTGTTTCAGATTAACAAATCTGACCATGTTGCCATACCCATCAATGTGAGCACTTTGCTCATACTGCCAGCAGGAAAACAAGAAATCACCAGGAGAACAATAGAAGTTAAAACAGCTGTTCAGATGTTTGCTGCAGCTGCCAGTGCAAGGAGGGAAAGTATAGTATGGAAGTAAATCTGAGTGTTTGTTGTTTTAGTGTTTAGGGTTTGTGGGCATGTCATTTTGTTTGTTACTAAAGACTTCTTTCCTGAGTTGGTCCTATTTGTGGTCCTCTATTTGGTTTTTTTACTCAGTCCCTACTTGGTCAAATTCCCAATGTGACAACTGAGTAAGAGACCTCAGGATTTGGCCTATTATTCTGCATATTTATATATTGCTGTAAAGGGAAGTTACACTGAAAATTTTGCCTGGAATTTTAACAATGAGGGTAATTAACCATTGGAACAACTTCCCAAATATTGTAAAGGATTCTCCATCACTAGAAATTTTTAAAGCAAGCTTGGATGTGTTTCTATAAAATATGCTCCAGTTCAAACAGGAATTAATTCAAGGAAGTTCTATGACCTGTATTATCCTGGAGGTCAGACTAGATGATCAAAGTATCCCTTTGTGTCTTTATAATCTATGACTGTATGAAAAAAATTGACATGGCATTTGACAAGCACAGAGCCAGAGTCTGAGGGGTGCTGACATATTCCAGACATGAAAGAGCATATAAGCTAAGATAGGCAAGACCAACAGAGATAAAAAGTACAGAATGATAACTTAGGCATGTTACCCAAAATTTGGGCCAGCTACTAAGCTTAGGGAGGATTAATGACCCACCAGAGTTTGGCAGAAAGCAGCACATTTATTACATTGATATCTAAGTTCCAAAGAAGGGAGGAGCAGGAGTGAGAGGTCAGGTCACACTCACACTCTCATACTCACGCTCCCAGGACAGGCACAGCACTGGAGGTGTCAGGATCTTTCAGGGTAAGTGTCCAACAGCACAGCAATGGATGGTGTGATGAGGGTAAATCTTCCCAAGGCAGATGGAATGCAACTCAGTTGGTCCGAGCGAAGGGCCTTCTTGGGAGGTACAAGCTTGAGAGAGAGCGAGCACATGACACCTTCCCCTTTTAAGGACCAGCTCCTGGCCTGCGACTAGAGATGACTTGGCTGCATCTGGTTGGTCACACTCCATGCAGTGTCCATGCTTTGGGTGTGTGATTGCTACCCAATTAAGTGTCCCAGACACCTTCTCTACAATTGGAGCTCTTCTGTCTTCTAGCTGTTTAAACAGCCCATTCATCTCCCAAGCACTCCAGGAGGGAGGGGTGGGGGAAAGCCACTTCACAGGTATTCAAACAGGGAGAGGAGACAAGGTGTGGGGGAGGTTGTAACAGACTTTTGAGCATACAGGTATACCTAGGATACAGATCACAGCTGCTCCTACAACAAGGCAAGGGCTGGGAGAGAGTACCATGCAGACAGTACTGCAATGTGAGATGGGTTAAACGAAGAAATGAGTTTTAAGGATCTTAAAGAAGAGAAGAGAGACCACGTCGGGGAGGGGCAGATAAGACGTGAGAGACTGTTCAAAGCAGAGGAGAACCAAGAATGAAGGCACAATGCTGAGCCTGGGAGAAGGAAATGAAGAGAGCAGTTGAATGAAGATTTGATGTGAAATAAGGAGTGAGAGATGGAGTAGGAGGAAGTGAGAGCACAGAGAGATGCGTGTGAGAAGATCTAGGGGACTGGAATGTATGAAGTGATGCCTGGTGTGTGTGTGTGAGAGAGAGAGAGAGAAAGAGAGAGAGAGGGGAGGGGGAACATGTTTGAATGGCAGTAGAAAAATTGACTTTTTCAGTCGTGTTTTCAGAAGATTGGAGAGAGAGAGAGATGGGGGAGATGGGGAGAGTTGAAGAGAATATGATGACATGCTGTGACAAAGGGGTTTAGCAGTAGGGACTGTGGGGAAAAGGGTGGATTTGGGGTAATAGTGCATAGAAAGGATGCATAAGAATGGCCATACTAGGTCAGACCAATGGTCCATCTACTTAGTATCCTGTCTTCAGACAGCAGCTAGTGCCAGGTGCTTCAGAGAGAATGAACAGAACAGGCAATCATTAAGTGATCCTTCCCCTTGTCGTCTACGCCCAGTTTCTGGGAATCACAGACTTAGGGACACCCAGAGCATGGGTTTGCAACCCTGACCATCCCTAATAGCTGTTGATGGATAGACTCCTGCAGAGATATAAAAATGTGGATCTGCATCTGGTCTGAATCCACCAGAATCAACATGCATCTGATCTGAAATCTGCTAGCCAACTATAATGTGTATCCACACCCACACCACACCCACAGCAGCAAGCCATCTCACAATGCCTTTCAGGAGGAGCATCTGTGTTAGTGGGTGTGACACTCTGTATCTCCGGGGAACACCCAGCACCCCATGCTGATCCTTATAAAATGATTGTGTGGTAACCAGTGCAAAGTTTGTTATGTTGGGTGTCTCTGGAAGGCTCATGATGCACTGAGCATTATGGTTATAATAATATTATAATGATGTCATAGGCTGTAATTTCATATATATAGTTTGGGGGCTGAAAATGTGTCCTCATGGCTTAAAAAAAGCCTAGGCAAAACTCTCCAGGAGCAGAAAGGCAGTTCACACTTCATCAGGGCATGTATGGGACAAACCCAGCACAGCCTCACAGGAACAATGATACAGTTCAAATGACTCAGCCACGGTGTACAAATTAAAAAGTTGGAATGCCTTCATAAGCGATAAATCAGCTCTCCATTAGTCTTGATTTGTCAGTAATTTGACAGTAAACATATTAATTTTCCTATGTTCTGAAGGACAAGCATATGGTTTGAAGACAGTTTTGTTAGATAACAAGCACACTGTAATTCACTGAATGTACGTCTTCATCTGCTCTTCTTTTCTCAACTGCATGTTTCAAAATATAGCACTTTCACTTTCACCAGAAGAGGAAAACACTGTGGGTGAAATCTTAACCATAATGCAACCAATGGGATTTTGCACTGACTTCAATAGAGGCAAGATTTCACTGTTTATTTGTTAAAGATACTCTCTACAACAGCAATACAACACAATACATGCATAATATAATATGAGATTAGTTACATCTTCCAAGCATAGCTTCAGATGGATACCCATATAGGGTATTTTCCCCTAAAAGCATTAACAGATGACAGGAGTTATAGGCCACTAGAAAAACAAATAAGTGAATGATGGCTGTGAGGGATGGTGGAGTAATCCAAGTAGACATTACTTTGAGGAGAGACTTGCTAAATGTTCCACTCAGACCGATCATCCATGAAAACTGGCAGGCCAAAGAGTTTTTAACTTGAATAAGTCACACACGTTCTACATTTTAATTTCTATTAAATCTTTTATATTAAGCTAAGAAGTTGGGGGCAAGTTATGGCTATTGGGCAGCATTTTCAATTGCACCCATGTAGATTTATGAACCTAAGTCCCGTTGATTTTCAGTAAGATATGAGACTTGCATGTGTCTAAGTAAATTTTGAAAATGTGATTTAGGTTCCTAAGTCATCTGTATGATTTGAAACATTTTCCACAATAGTTTAGGAGTATTCATAATATTAGAACTTAGAATTTGCTTTGTTTGCAATAAGCTATCATTTATGGGAAACATTAGAATATATTCCAATGAAGAAGCCAATTTTTCAAAATTTCAGTATGTCTTGTGTTGAGTGTGTTTCCATTACTTGTAGGGTATTAACTTTGTAATAGATTTTTTAACTATGTTTGAAATATTATTTATTTTAATTGTTGTACACGCCCAGAGTTTGGGATGGGTGCCATAAAGCTCCCATCAATTAAAGCGCTTAATTGTGTGATTAAGTATAATACATGAGCAGTCTCAATGAGGTCAGTGGGTCTACCCATGGGCTTAAAATTAAGCATAAACAAGTACTTTTCTGGACTGGGCCTAAATATCTGAATAAATAGAATTGATAATCTTTATTATGTATTGTGCAATATTTCCACAAACAGAAAGCATATGAGAAAATGAAGAGTGTATCCATCACAAAAAAACAGTACATTTTATTGATCAATTTTCATTTTATTTTGGACTATATTGTATATACTGTAGGAATATGCCTTACCTGCAGCTGAATGTGCCACAATCTGAGAACTTCACATCCTTTGTTGTCATAGAATAGGTATCACAGTTCTTAGTATAGCAGGTGTTGGGAGGGTGCCAAATTGATGTGGCCATACTGAATGAATGGTATGCGCATAACTTGACATGATTTAAACATGGCTGAATGGCTGCAGAGGATTCTGGGAGCAGGTTCTCCTTAAGCAGAAGCAAATTTGATAAAGGACTGACAAAGTCTGCATTGTATATGATCAATATTGAACCTATTGATCGGCAAATACGGGCCCAGGCAAAAGCAAATGTCATATGTATAAAGTTCCAGCATGGAGTACAAATCGACCTGGTTATTGTGACCTTACAGCAGGAACGTCACACAGAGAGCCAGAGTGAATGATTAATGAGTGAGTAAACATGAGGTGATCCTCATTTGGTACCACGCCCCAGGCCCTTCTGAAATACTAATTAGGTAAAAATTAGTAACCACACGCCCAGTGGGCATGCTTTTAAGACACGTGACTCCTGTGAGGAAAAAGAGTAAAAGAATCAAGCAAAGTAAATTACTGTCCTTGGGATTCCTTAATTTTGATGCTTGAAGAAGCTTGCAATGCTGGTAGACAGAGTACCCAAAACTCTGCGCCGTGGGCTTAAGTAGAACTGTGAACCCGAGGGGCCTCAAGGCAACCAAGGCCTTGCCTCAGGGGAATCCAAGGCAGATCAGAGGGTTGAGAAGAACAGACCAGTAGGAAAGAAGCCATCTAAAGAATCAATAACCGCCTTCTCTGTTTGCTAAGTAGTAACTACGTGGGGCCAGTGCAGGACCTGTTTATGTGTGTTTGTGAAAGAGAGACTTGTTAAGGGGAATGTAGACTTCTTAATGTATAGTTTTTAATGTCTAACATAGGAATTACGTGCTTGATATAATCCTTTACTGCTTGTATAATTCCTTCTCAGTAAACTACAGTGTACTGAAGATAAATACTGTGGACCTTTTTCACTGATTTGACAGTAATCTGCTCCATTGGGAGCCAGTAAAGATCTGTTTCAGGGGTAGTAGAACCTCTAGTGTCAACAGCAGGAACAAAGGAATTGCCATTTCAGATCAGACCATTGGTCTACCTAGAGAGGGATCTTATCTCCAACAGTGAGTGGCCAGGGCTAGTCACTGAAGATAAGTACAAGAAACCTCATAATGAAAACATTGGGATTAAATTTCCAGGGAAATTGTGATACTTCCTGGGGACACACAGCGTTGTGAGGCACCTTGCTACCACCTTCCCTTAGCACGAGGAAGACTTGTCTACCTGTCAGGGGTCAGCTCCCCAACACAAGCACTGCTGTGAAGACCTGCGCAGGCTCCCCTCTCTCTACAAGTTAGTGATGGGCACACTCCAACCCTTGAACCCTCCAGTCATCCTCCTGGAGTGTCCAGCCCCTTGTCCACTGGACACTTGCTGAATTCAGATTCATTGCTTCTAAAAAAACAATATACACAGCAGCTTACCGCTCCACTTAACACTCAACACTTAGATATGTTTATAATGAAAACAAATAAAAGTTTATATAGCAAAGAATAGAGATTCTAGAAGTAACAAGTAAAAATTTTGGAAACAAATGGTTATATGTAAAATAAAATCATAATATGCCTTCTAGAGGGTAGACTCAATTAACAAGATATTGTCTTGTCTGATGAAGTCTACGACCCTGCAGGGTGGGAAGATTCCATAGCTTAGGCTCATCAAATTCCCTCAGCTCTCATAATTTCTGTCTTACTTTTCACCTACCACATTTTATGCTACTTTCTATTGGTTTCATTTGGGCCCTTTAACCAGTCTAATAAAACTTTTTCTATCATTACTGGAGAAGTTGGGGCAAACTATGGGTACTGGTAACATCTTGAATCACACCCAGGTAGACTTAGGCTCCTAAGTCTCATTTTCAGAAGTAATTTCGGCATGTAGGAACCTTTCTACTTTCAGTGAAACATGAGATTCCTAGGTGGCTAAGTCCGGGGCATGGCTCATGTATTAATATGCCCTAGTAATTTTGGGGGCTTTCACTGGCATAGATTAGAACAGCCCAGAAATAGACTGAAATCAAAATCCCAAACAAGTACATACAGGCGCTAGTTGTCATTGACAATTTTGTGCTTTACCATTTGCTCACAAACATCCTGCCATCAGAGAACAGTGAAGCTAATTATCTTTTTTCCAAAGACAGAGAACTTGAAAACAATCACCTAGATAAAACTTTCTGCTTGGAAGAAAAAGATGAAGATCAATAAAGAGAGAGAAAACATTTATTAACAAACTGGAGAAATACAAAAGACAATCTAATTTATAAAATATACACAGCTTTTCACAAGCAGAACTGTTTCTTTCTTCAAAGGAGACTGACAAGCTGCCAGCAGAAAATGCCAAAAGCTGACCTGACTTTCATATTGCAAGGAAAATTACTTCCAGCTTTTGAAAAAAGCCAATATGAGACATTTAATTTGTATTTATTTATGTTCAGATGTGTTTCTGTTTATGGACACATAATATACACAACTGTGCTTTAAGATAACCAAATTAGGTTCACAAGATGGCTCAGTGGTTTGGTAATGAACACAAGAACTTTTAGTCTCTGGGTCACTGAAATCAGGGCAAGTTGGTAGTAGGTGAATCTCACTGGTTTCTGACTACTGTCTGGGGGTCTCTGAGGACCTGACCTGGAGGCCTCATTTTAGTTCTTAATGGGTAGGTATCTGCCTTGCAAATCCTCCATTGGCACTTGGCATTTTCGCTGGCCATCTTAACTTAGACACCAAAGGCTGCATGAACTATGGAGACTAAACTCTTTTTCTTAGCTTTACTGACGATCCCTCCAAGTCAGGTTAAGACACAGTGGTGCTGTAGGTTGAATAGACTTTCATTATAATTGCCTATGCTACACCTGTGCAGTGGGTGAATTGAGGACTTCATTCTTCAAGGATATCAGCCAAGCACCTTTTAAAAGCACCAAATTCACGGTTTTATATTTTTTAAAAAAACATTTCACCTAGCTTCTTAAAACTGAAAACTTCCTCAGAAAAAAGTGAAGATAAAAAGCAAAATTATGCCCTAAGTTGTGCAAGCAATAAGAGGCCAGAGTGTGTAATTGAGAGCAGAAATTGCCAGAAGTGTTTTGAAAGCCTTATATATGCTAGCAAAATTACCCTTTGCTGAAACACCTTGTCAGAGCTGAACCTGTGTGGAAGGTTTGCAGGTGTAGCCAAGTGTGCTTAGCCCATTTAAGGAACCTGGGTGAAGAAGCAATTCAGCACTGGTTCGGCTGCATCTTTTGCTGACATTTGTTATCAGCAAGGAATAATTTTGCTAGTGTACACAAAGCTTATGAGAATATGCAAAATTGATCTTCTCCAGTATTAGCGATTTGTCGTATTCTTCAGGCTTTTTTGAATATCTTAGAAAATCAACCACTGTAAGGCCTTTAGAAAAAGAGTTGAATAATAGCTCAGATCTTTTCAGGTGAGTATTGGTAATGTTTGTTTCATTCTTGAACCAACAAACATCCCAAATTTCCCACTGGATGAAGTTTGCAAAAACAAGTGAAAAGTTATTAAGTTAAGTCAGATGTCAGTAGAACAAACCATAAGACAAATTCTTCCCTTGGGTATCTCCATGGATGAATTTGTCCATTTATCTGTAAATACGTCACTCTTAAGATTCTCTCATGTATATAGCTCAGCAAAGTTCTTACTCAAACCTAGACAAGAAGGTTGAGATTACTTATGAGTTAATATTAGATCTGCTGCTATGTGAGGATGAGATCACCTAAGAAACACGGAAGATGACTGAAGTTTCATTTAGAAAATCCAGTCCACTTGGCTTGAGAAAGATGTTGTAATTCTCTCTGTGTTGCATGATTCTTTGCTTTGCTGTCCCTGAGGAAGGTATGTACTCAAATGGACGTCATCGGTACAGATGCTGAGCAGCCACTTCCGGATATAGTAAGACTAGCTTGTGCTGCATTACTTTGTTTTAGTGAATGGCGCGGTGGAATTTGGAGATAAGGGCAGTGCTTTTACACAAGATTCTATTTTCTCTTGAAAAACTGTTTCAGATGTATTCTATTTTTATTTTGTTTTTCTCTTTTTTTCCCCATAACTTTTGACAGTGCTTGGCTTTGTAAAGTGTTCTCCTGCTTCAGAAATAGGAATTTTTACCTCCTAGACATGATGGACAGCTTTACATCAATTTAAATATTTAATCTGTTTAAGAATATTTGTCCCCATACACACAGAATATATATTATTGATGAATTAATCAGTGATTGGCATTAATTTTTCATCCCTACTAATACAGCATTTCCATTAATCTTTCCATTCAGAGATCTTTTTTCCTCACTATTAATTTAATGCATTTTCCCCACCTTTCCTTTCTCTTGCTATATTTTTTTCAGTTATGAAAGGAGCCTCTTAATTAACTGATTTTAAGACTAGCATGAAATATTGATTAGTCTCCACCTTTGTATATGATTAAAATTATATATATATAGATATCTCTATCTATCTATACAGATATAAATATAGATATAGATAGATATATATTAAAAAGGCCCAGGTAAGCAGGAAACTAAAATAAATAAAAGAAGACTTTCATAAGCAGTAACATTCCATTGGTGGAAGCATAGAAAAGTATAAGTAATTATCATGCTGCCAATTAAATAACGAGGCTTTAAGGAAAAGCCATTTTGCTAGCAGCATGAGAGCGATTCATTGTGCATATACTCCAGCCAACAGTTTTACTATACAAGAAATTTTTTAAAATGTGAAAATATCTGGTGGAGAATCATTATTCTTTGGCCATCTGTCTGGTACATCACTACATGGAAATCTCTGACAATATAAAAAGTACTTGGAATTTTATGACTGGAAAAATCTAATGAGCAGAAAACTAGCTAAAGAATATGAGCTCATAGTGGACCCAGTTTGGCTTCCATCAAGGTCAATGGGAGTTTTGCAACAATAGGCCCAATGTAATGTATCAGAATCTGATTGGCTGACTTTATGGATTAGCACATTCCTGCAGTGAAATAAAAAAATCACTGAGATCCATAGTTAGGATTACAGAGCAGAGAAACAAACGTCTACCATATAGGTGCTCTATTATGTCAGCATTATTACAGTGACTTTGCATATCAGTTTTTCAAACACAGAACAATTAATCAAAAGTTTGGTTTGATCAAATGTTTGGTTTGATTTCACTGTTGCTGAATCCATCAAGTCTCTCTAATCCATCCATTGCTTGGTGGACAGCAAAAATAATCAACTATTAAATTGCATTTTAAGTGCAAATCCCAATATCTTGTTTAATTAACAAACTGGCAATGTTACCTTTTAACTTGTACCATGGTACAATCAATTCCTGAAGAACAATGAAGTCTCAACAAACATAAGGTAGCAATTTACTTTGTAAACAAGTACTAAAAGTCAGAACAGTATAATAAAATAAACAGGAAGTGAGATTTGTAACTATGGATTAAATAATTTTTTAAATAAATGTTTGGATGCCTCAGATATATCATATCATAGATACAGGTAGCTACATATTTAAATATGCAGTCAAGTACATAGATGAGAATATACTAAACAGGAAGTAACACAGCATTATTACTGTACACAAACAGCAGGCAGTCAGGACTTACCCAAATAAGGATGACATGAGTAGGTACCTGACTGGCTTAGTGAACAGGGTAAGCTTTCTAAATATTGAAAATATTTTGTGAGCATGTTTTAGTTCAGGAACAAAGATTATTATATGAGTAGGTTCAGAAGTGGTATAGGGCCTAATTCTCATTTACACTAGAGGCTCTTTACATTACTCTGGCAGTGTAAAAGGACCTTAAAGTAAATGCACCTTACCCCTACTTTAAGGCCCTTCATACTGCCAGAGAGGAGTAAAGGGAAGTAAATGAGAATCAGGCCCTTGGGATACAGAGTGTCGTTTTTATAAACTGCAATTTTTGTGTGTGGATGTTTCAGTTCAGGACCAAAGATATCTACTCTTTGGTTCATCTTGTATGTGTTGTGGGTAGCAACTGAATCAATCCCAGGGTTGTCTCATTTGGGGAATGATTTGACCCATGTCTCATGTTTCTTGCATTTTGTGTAGCCATGTCTTCACAATAGGGTTTTCTTTTGTGAGCCTAACATGGTGGTGTGTTTCCTATCAGCTAACATTAATATTTTGCCAAGGTGTCATTCTGCATTGTTTTTGAAAACTAATTGTTTATTTCTGTGTGTCTCGCTGCCTGTCAGTATTCATATGGGTATTTCCGAGAATAAACTGTAAAGATATTTACCACAGTGTAGAAAAGTTTGGGGGGGTTTAGATCATGTAAAGCTTTTTTTTTCAGTCTTCTCTATGTGTGTGACCAGACTTTCTGAATCTGAGAGCAATTTAAAAAAATGGGTAAAGTGAACTGTGTCGTATCTGCCAGTAATTTCACCAGCAAATCTTGGAGGTTGGTTGACTTAATGTTGTTATTGATAACTTTATATAAGAAATGTGTGATTACTTTCCTTGGTGCTAAGGAGGTGTTGATGTGAGCCAGGAAGGATAAACATCTATTATCTAAAATAAATAGATTTTAAACATCAGGTTTTATTTAAATCAGATTTTTGAAAATTTAAGGGTCAGTTTTTAAAAATAAACTTATTTAAAATTAAATTTGAAATTATGACAACCTCTGTTATGGCCTAAATGTATTATAATCTTTAAAATAATTTAAATTTAAAAAATAACTAAGCTATACATGTTTTAAAGAAAGGCACACAACTGATCTTGTGGAAGTCACAGTCTAAGTATGTTGAACCAGAATTTATAGAAGTGCTAAACCAGTTTTTGACAACAGTAGCCTCTTCTGCGGGTACAGAGAGAACATTTCCTTCATTTCAGTTTATTCAACTTTTTCAATTATTAGTTGATTCAAAGTAAATAAACCAGTTGGGAGTTGAAAAATCAGGAAAACTTGTTTTCCTTTTCCAATCTGTATTAAAAACTAGGTGTGAGAAGATGAGATCTACTTGTTCTAAAATCTCAAGGACATGATAAACAGAAACAATCAGTTCAAGTCATTACAGATAATACTTTCTAATGAATCAGTTAAATTCTAAACGCAAAACATGTTTTCATTAATTTTCTGATAATTTGTTCTTATGTATCAGCACATTTAAGAGTTTTATTTAATTAATAAAAAATGGAATGCTGTTTTTGTTCATTTACAGTTAAGTTTGAATTTCCAAACTGACATGAAAACAAGTAAAAGCTTTAAGGTCACCTAATAAATAAGAAATGCATCACTTACCATTTTAAGCTTATAATTACTTAAATAAATGTATATAAATATAGCATATCCTCCTGGTTAGCAAAATAATAATTACAAAAAGTGCACCAAATGTAATGTAATAGCTGTATTTAGTTGCAAATAAATATGTTTTAATGGTTCCCAACCAATACAAGTCAACCTTTTTTTCGGAAAATAACTACTCAATACAAATACAAAACAAGATTAAAATTGATTATTTAAATAAAATATTTCTGCTTGCTGATTTCAGTTACGTTTGATGATTTTAACATTGGTGATTATCCTTGAATGGTCCCTTAGAATATGTGCTAACTACTTTATGCTAAATTATCTATTCAATCTTATATTTAGCTATGATACTCTAAGTACCTTTCCCAGACCTGAGGAAGAGTTCCGTATAGCTTGTCTCTTTAACCAACAGAAATTGATCCAAAAAAAGATATTACCTCACCCACCATGTCTCTGTAAAGTCCTAGCAGAGCATGGCTACTACAACACTTCATAGTATTCTTATGGTAAGTGTCACCAGGTGGTGCTGTTCCATATTCTCTTCCAGGCTGTTTTTCTTAACAAGCAAGCAAATTTTTAGTCTTTGAATAAAGACTGTATTGTTCATGGTTTATATAGAGGACTGAGGCAGTTGACGTTGGGAAAATGTTGGGTTGTGGTTTTGGGGTCGGTGATTAGATGAAGTGTGGTATTGTTTGGTGGAGGTAGGGGAGTGCTTCTGCTTTGGACAATTTTTGCCTTGTGTTTCTTTAAAGGGTGTTTGTTTCAGTAATAGTCAAGGGTGCACTGAGCTTTTGATGTATATCTTTTAATGTGAAGTTTCTTTCAGTCCAAATAAGAGGGCCTGTATTCAAAATGCTGGTATTCTCTGGGATCTCTTCCTAGGCATTCCATGTGAGGTACTTTCACATTCAAGGATAACATTTCTGGGAGTATTTTCCCAAGGAATTCCATTATTAAATAAGAACATAAGAATGGCCACACTGTGTCAGATTAAAGGTCCATCTAGCCTAGTATCCTGTCTTTCGACAATGGCCAATGCAAGGTGCCCCAGTGGGAATGAACAGAACAGGTAATCATCAAGTGATTCATCTCCTGTCACCCATTCCCAGCTTCTGGCAAACAGAGGCTATGGACACCATCCTTGCCCATCCTTGCTAATAGCCATTGATAGACCTATCCTCCATTAATTTATCTAGTTCTTTTTTGAACCCTGTTATAGGTCTTGGCCTTCACAACATCCTCTGGCAAGGACTTCCACAGGTTGACTGTGTGTTGTGTGAAAAAATACTTCCCTTTGTTTGTTTTAACCTATTCATTTCATTTGGTGACGATAGTTCATGTGTTATGAGGAGTAAATAACACTTCCTTATTTACTTTCTCCCCACCAGTCATGCTTTTATAGACCTCTGTCATATCCACCCTTAGTAGTCTCTTTTTCAGGTTGAAAAGTCTCTCTTATTAATCTCTCCTCATATGGAAGCCATTCCAAACCCGTAATAATTTTTGTTGCCCTTTTCTGAACCTTTTCCAATTCCAGTATATCCTTGGGGTGACCACATCTGCATGCAGTATACAAGATGTGGGCGTACCATGGATTTATATAGAGGCAATTTGATATTTTCTGCCTTATTATCTTGCTCTTTCTTAAAGATTCTCAACATTCTGTTAGCCCTTTTGACTGCCACTGCACATTGAGTGGATGTTTCCAGGCAGCTATCAACAATGACTCCAAGATCTTTTTCTTGAGTGGTAACAGCTAATTTAGACCCTATCATTTTATTTGTACAGATGGGATAATGTTTTTATTACTTTGCATTTATCAGCACTGAATTTCAGCTGCCATTTTGTGACCCAGTCACCCAGTTTTGTGAGACCCTTTGCAGCTCTATGCCAGGGATCGGCAACCTTTGGCAAGTGGCCCGTCAGGCCAATAGGGGCTACAGGAAGCAGCATGAGCCAAGGGATGTACAGGCCACCACTTCCAGCATCCCCCATATGCCTGGAACAGTGAGCTGCAGCCAGTGGGGGCTGTGATCAGCCAAACGTGTGGACGCTGCAGATAAACACACCTTCCTAGCCCGCCAGCAGAGTTTCCTGATGGGCCACGTGCCAAACATTGCTGACCCCTTCTCTACGCAGTCTGCTTGGGATTTAACTATCTTGAGTAGTTTTGTATCATTTGGAAATTTTGCCACCTCACTGCTTATCTCTTTTTCCAGATCATTTATGAATATGTTAAATAGGACTGGGTCCAGTATACACCCCTGGGGGGCCATCTACGGTTGCCAACTCTGACTGAAGCTATTCCAGGAGGGTTTTTTTTCCTAGCATGACATAATGTCATTTCTTAAAATAGCCTATTAAAATCTCCCGGATTACTTTCAGTAGTCACCGGGAAATCAGTGCCGATTCCAGGAGACTCCAGACCAACCCTGGAGAGTTGGCAACCCTAGGGACACCACCGTTTACAAATAATCTCCATCTTTCCAATTTGTTATGCTATAAAGGAGGGGTAGGCAATCTATGGCACGAGTGCCAACGGCAGCATGCAAACTAATTTTTAGTGGCACTCACACTGCCCAGTAACTAGCCGCTGGTCTGGGGGGCTCTGCATTTTAATTTAATTTTAAATGAAGTTTCTTAAACATTTCAAAAACCTTATTTACTTCACATACCAGAATAATTTAGTTATATAGTATAGGCTTATAGAAAGAGACCTTCTAATAATAGAATCATAGAATATCAGGGTTGGAAGGTACTTCAGGAGGTCATCTAGTCCAACCACCTGCTCAAAGCAGGCCAATCACCACCTAAATCATCCCAGCCTGACCTTAAAAACTTCTAAGGAAGGAGATTCCACCATCTCCCTCGGTACTTCACCACCCTCCTAGTGAAAAAGTTTTTTCTAATATCCAACCTAAACCTTCCCCACTGCAACTTGAGACCATTACTCCTTGTTCTGTCATCTGGTGCCACTGAGAACAGTCTAGATCCATCCTCTTTGGAATCCCCTTTCCCGTAGTTGAAAGTAGCTATTAAATCCCCCCTCATTCTTCTCTTCTGCAGACTAAACAATCCCAGTTCCCTCAGCCTCTTCTCATAAGTCATGTTCTCCAGCTCCCTAATAATTTTTGTTGCCCTCTACCTGACTCTTTCCAATTTTTCCACATCCTTCTTGTAGCGTGGGGCCCAAAACTGGACACAGTACTCCAGATGAGTTTTCACCAATACCAGATAAAGAGGAATGATCATGTCCCTTGATCTTCTGGCAATGCCTCTACTTATACAACCCAAAATGCTGTTAGTCTTCCTGGCTACTGCTGACTCATATCCAGCTTCTTGTTCACTGTAACCCCTTGGTCCTTTTCTGCAGAACTGCTGCCTAGCCATTCGATCCCTAGTCTCTAGCAGTGCATGGGATTCTTCCGTCCTAAGTGCAGGACTCTGCACTTGTCCTTGTTGACCCTCTTCAGATTTCTTTTGGCCCAATCCTCTAATTCGTCTAGGTCCCTCTGTATCCTATCCCTACCCTCTTGCGTATCTACTTCTCCTCCCAGTTTAGTGTCATCTGCAAACTTGCTGAGGGTGCAGTCCATGCTATCCTCCACAGATCATTAATGAAGATATTGAACAAAACCATCCCCAGGACCAACCCTTGGGGCACTCCACTTGATACTGGCTGCCAACTAGACATGGAGCCATTGATCACTACCCATTGAGCCCGACAACCTAGCCAGTTTTCTATCCATCTTGTAGTCCATTCCTCCAGTCCATACTTCTTTAATTTGCTGGCAAGAATACTGTGGGAGACGATATCAAAAGCTTTGCTAAAGTCAAGGAATAACATATCCACTGCTTTCCCCTCATCCACAGAGCCAGTTATCTCATCATAGAAGACAATTAGGTTGGTCAAGCATGACTTGCTCTTGGTGAATCCATGCTGACTGTTCCTGATCACTTTCCTCTCCTTTAAGTGCCACAGAATTGATTCCTTGAGGACCTGCTATATGATTTTTCCAGGGATTCAGGTGAGGCTGACTGGCCTGTAATTCCCTGGATCCTCCTTCTTCCCTGCTGTGTTGGGCTCTTTTCATGTGTTTTTGTAGTTTTTGCTCTATTTGGAAATCTATTTCCCATTTTCCTAAGTCTGGCTTTCATGCCAACCAATAACAGGAGTAACCAATCAGAGTTACAGTTCAGGTTAGAAATATTTCTATTTATTTTCTTCAGCAAGATGGAAACAGAGTTCTTTCTGTCTGCACAGCTAGATCAAGGAAACATTCTGGCATTTGATCTTCTGTGTATGACCTTGTGGATGAGTTTCACAATGGAAAGAAATAATTCAATGGTATTTTCACTGCTTTCATTTAACTTTTTGACCTCTTCCTTCCCAGTTTGTTTTCAACAGCCTGGAAGAAAGGAAGTCAAAGGAAATAAATATATTAACCTTCTCTAATTTGGAAACAAAACATAGACTTTCTCATAACTCATCAAGGACTCTGATTTTCAGTGAGGCTCAACTGTATCCTGTTGTGCCCGTTTAAATGTAACTGGTTGAAGATGTCCAGAATCAGACTGTGTTTAATATGAACCAAATACTGAAATTTGTAAGGCAAAGCAGAACCTCTTCTCTGTCAAAGTAAAATCTGAACAACAAAAAATACCCAAATTTTCTTTTATGTGGATTGTTTATTTGGAAGGTTCTGTACTTCACAGCTGTTACTGACCAGTTTACTATAATTGTACAATGGCAGTGGCAGAATATGATAGAAAATGAAACTTTTCGACTTTTCATGCCCCATCCCACTTTACAGAAAACTAAGAAGTACAGTTGAAAGAACAGTAGTGATGGAAGTTACTGATTTACTTTGGACAGATTGAAATGGTAGACTCATGGTAAGCAACAATTGTCAATGCTCCATATTCTGCAGTTTTGAACAATCTGAAATGGGACAGTAGAATATGACCTAATCTGAATTGATTGTGTCACATTTTGGCACTTCTGTTTTGCTTCAGAAATTCAGATCATTTTAAATTTGGATGTGAAATTGAGCAGGAAATTAAAGCAGTGACTGTCAGAACATCCAAAAGTTCATACTGTGAATGAGAGCAGCCTGAATCACATAAGGGAATTCCAACAAATCACCTGTTTAATTGCATAACTGGGAGCCATTTGGCAACTAGCCCTTGCCACTACCTTACTTCTGCAGTCACACCAAACTGCTCTGGAGAGTAATTCCTCTTACACACATTCAGCAAGACATCCTATTTTAAGGACCCCCTATCCTGATATCCGTATTGCTAAAAAATCCCATGGTGTGAGAATGCCACTCAACACAGTCCCCATCATGCTGGGTCTGGTGAGTTTCCTCTGATAAACAGAGACAGCGTGATAATGAAAAGCATTTTTTCTGTGTTTTGTACAAATGATTCTCTGATTTTATTTCCTCCTCTCACCACACAGGATTTTTTCCTTTGCAATCTTGTAAGAAACCATCAAGGAAAGGGAATGTACTTCCTGCACTGCCCACCCATCACAGACACAGGGTGCGTTCCTACACCTCTAGAAATCAATAGCAAAAAAACACTCAGAGACTTCAGTGGAGAAGGAGCAAGCCAAAGAAGGAGCAGAAAGCCAGTTAAAAGGATCAGAAGGAATATGGCAGCATGGGAGATTGTAGAACAGCACTCCAACAGCAGGAGGAAAGGAAAGGGAAATGGAGAAAGCAAAGAGGCTGGAGGTGGTAGAAGATAGTGAAAAGGGGAAGAAAAGAAAAGAAAAGAAAAGAAAAGAAAAGAAAAGAAAAGAAAAGAAAAGAAAAG
>ML677333.1:19973319-20082095 GCA_007922305.1 Dermatemys mawii | reverse complement strand
AGAAAAGAAAAGAAAAGAAAAGAAAAGAAAAGAAAAGAAAAGAAAAGTTTGTAGGAGCAAGGGATTAACAATACAAGGATGGGGGCAGCACAAATGACAGTGGGAAAGATAGAAAAAGAAAAGAAAGGGTAAGGAAGAAGAGAGCAAAGGGAGGAGGAGAATAATAAAGAATGAGGGAAATGAGGTGCTCATTTCAGTGTTTCACGTTGTACCTTTTGCTCCGGGAGTCTGAGAGATAAGTGCAAATAAGGGATGAGCGAAGCAATTCAGTGAAAAAACATAAGGACCCACACACAAGTATGCTCCAAACATGAACCAAACTATGTAGAAGCAGGAAGTACTGGAAAATATTCAACATCTCTTTTTAAGAGATTTTCATTCAATGTTTGCAATTTAGACAGTAGAATAAGGGACAAATAATCATCTTCACTTTGGCATATTTATCTGAAACTAAGTGACGTTCTAAACTATAGCAGGGTTAAATTGTACCTTCTGATTGATATTTGTTATAAATTTGCCCCTTCTTCTGGCAAAGGAATCCTTAGCAAATCAATACTATTTTCTAGGACTCTATTCCTTATTCAGAAATGTTTGCTGACTACTTTCAACAAACAGTTCTCAGGCTCCTGGCTGACTGTTCAGTGTCAGTTATTTGTGTTGTGTGGTTGGTCACTAAGGGCTTGTTTACATGATCCTTTAGTCCACACCGAGGAGTGTAAATTCTAAAGCCCCCCTCTAGCATGTCGTGCACTAACTAGCTCATGTGTACATGTCTGGTAAGAACATAAGAACATAAAAAAGGCCGTACTGGGTCAGACCAAAGGTCCATCTAGCCCAGTATCCTGTCTACCGACACTGGGCAATGCCAGGTGCCCTGGAGTGAGTGGACCTAGCAGGTAAAGATCAAGCGATCTCTCTCCTGCCATCCGTCACTCCCCTCTGACAAATAGAGGCTAGGAACACCATTCCTTACCCAGCCTGACTAATAGCCATTAATGGACTTAACCTCCATGAATTTATCCAGTTCTCTTTTAAACCCTGTTATAGTCCTAGCCTTCACAGCCTCCTCAGGCAAGGAGTTCCACAGGTTGACTGTGCGCTGTGTGATGAAGAACTTCTTTTTATTTGTTTTAAACCTGCTGCTCACTAATTTCAATGGGTGGCCCCTAGTTCTTCTATTATGGGAACAAGTAAATAACTTTTCCTTATTCACTTTCTCCACACCACTCATAATTTTATATACCTCTATCATATCCCCCCTTAGTCTCCTCTTTTCCAAGCTAAAAAGTCCTAGCCTCTTTAATCTCTCCTCATATGGGACCCATTCCAATCCCCTAATCATTTTAGTTGCCCTTCTCTGAACCTTTTCTAATGCCAGTATATCCTTTTTGAGATGAGGAGACCACATTTGTACACACTATTCAAGATGTGGGCACACCATGGATTTGTATAAGGGCAATAAGATACTTTCCATCTTATTCTCTATCCCTTTTTTAATAATTCCTAACATCCTGTTTGCTTTTTTGACTGCTGCTGCACACTGCATGGACATCTTCAGAGAACTATCCATGATGACTCCAAGATCTTTTTCCTGATTAGATGTACCTAAATTAGCCCCCATTATATTGTATGTATAGTTGGGGTTATTTTTTCCAAAGTGCATTACTTTACATTTATCCGCATTAAATTTCATTTGCCATTTTGTTGCCCCATCATTTAGTTTCATGATATCTTTTTGAAGTTCTTCACAGTCTGCTTGGGTCTTAACTATTTTCAGCAGTTTAGTATCATCTGCAGACTTTGCCACCTCACTGTTTACCCCTACCTCCAAATCATTGATGAATAAGTTGAATAGGATTGGTCCCAGGACTGACCCTTGGGGAACACCACTAGTTACCCCTCTCCATTCTGAAAATGTACTATTTATTCCTACCCTTTGTTCCCTGTCTTTTAACCAGTTCTCAATCCATGAAAGGATCTTCCTTCTTATCCCATGGCAACTTAATTTACGTAAGAGCCTTTGGTGAGGGACCTTGTCAAAGGCTTTGTGGAAATCTAAGTACACTACGTCCACTGGATCCCCCTTGTCCACATGTTTGTTGACCCCTTCAAAAGAACTCTAATAGATTAGTAAGACATGATTTCTCTTTACAGAAACCATGCTGACTTTTTCCCAACAACTTATGTTCTCCTATGTGCCAGACAATTTTATTCTTTACTATTGTTTCAACTAATTTGCCCGGTACGGACGTTAGACTTATTGGTCTGTAATTGCTGGGATCACTTCTAGAGCCCTTTTTAAATATTGGCGTTACATTAGCTATCTTAGCACTGTTTGAAACAGGACTATATTCATGCTGTGATGGAGTCAGACCAGAAGGGTATAAGAGAGTGCTGGAAGGCAGGTATATCAGCCTCAGGATGTGTAGGTCCCTGTTCCCTGGATAGCCAAACAAAGGCTACTCCAGGCCAATCAGGAAGCTTCTAGAAAGGAGTAGAAACAACTAGCCTGATTGGGACACCTGAAGCCAATCAGGCACTGGCTGAAACCAGATAAAAACCTCCCAGTTAGTCAGGTGGGCTGTGGGTGTCAGGAGTTGTGGAAGGAAGTTGTGCTGTTTGGTGAGACTGAGTGTTGGACAACATATCGTACAGAAGGAAGGAGGCCCTGAGGTAAGGGTGAAGTGGAGTTTGAAGAAGCAGAGACTGCTGTGGGGAAGTAGCCCAGGGAATTGTATTGTGTTTTGTGCCTAAAAGGTCAGCCATCTTAGCTGAGACTATTAGGGTCCCTGGGCTGGAGTCCGGAGTAGAGGGCGGGCCCGGGCTCCCCCCTTTCTGTCTCCCCTAATTACTTACTGAGAAAGGGAGGTCACTCTGGGGCGTGGATGAGTTTCTGAGGCCCTTAAATCTGCCAGGAAGCGCAGGACCCACAAATACAGACTCGGAACTTTGTCACAATGCATACTAGGGAACTTCTAGTGGGCACCAGCAGGTTCCACATTTCACATGGGCTAGTTAGTGCCTGACATGCTAGTGTGCACTAGATTTTATACCTCTTTGTGCAGACTAATGCACCATGTAAATGAGCTGTAAAAGAGCCATTGTGATCATTACCTTAATGTACTTTAGAAGTACATTAAACTAAATTGCCTGAAGGCCCTGTTAGTAGACAGTAACAGTGTACACACAGGGAGTTAGTGCAGAGTTGCTAGTGCCCTTTAAATCCACACTCTAGCTTAGTGCACACTATCATCCCCCATAGACAAGCGATAGGATAAAAGTTTCACAAGTGCTCAAGGGCAAGATTTTCTAAGGTTTTTAGTTATAGAGAGGTGCGTAGTGGGATTCGCAAAAGTACCTAAGTGGTATAGGTGCCTAAGGCCCATTTATCTGGTACTTTTATTCATGTAAATATCCATGAATATCTAGCCCATCTCTAAAGCAGATGACATTGTTTACTGGTCAAAGAACTTGTCTACACAAATATTTAATTCTAAGCATGTTGGCATGTCAATCTATCCTGCACTAGCCTGCTGTAGACTAACTGGATATGGATATGACTTAACATTTCACTAATGCTCTTTGGTTTAGTCCTCTTTGAATTAGGAATAGATCAAAGTGCTCAAATGAATGGACATCAGCAGGGTCCACACAACAGTTAGTGCATGGCAGGCTTGTATTCACACCCCAGCTTGCTGAAAACTAATTGTTTATATAGACAAGCTTAATTCCCAGGCTATTTTTCTTGTTTAATATTCAAAATTGCAATTGTTATTTTACTTAAAAGTGAAACATGTCTGGATTTTATATTGATAATGTTTATGAAAGGATGTACTTAGCAACTGATCAATTTAGTGGCTTTCTAAAAGTTATTGGAATAAAAAAATGTTTAAGAAAGTATAAAAACCAGCATTTTACCATGCTTTCCTGACAACACTGTGGGATATTATGATAACTGAGCTTTTCCTGATTATTTTTACTCTCAATGTAAATCTCTATGGAGTATATCTCCTTTTTGTGTGGGAGCTTTGTCATTAATATTGAGAAGGAGGTGTCCTGCCAAAAGGGAAGAGAGGGAAACCAGAACCCCAAAATCATTTTTACAAAATATAAATGTATATTTAATATTCTATCTCAGTAAGATATCCCAAAAGAAAAGCAAACTTTTTAAACAAAAGTTTTACACATGCATATTCCATTTTTTGCTCCTCTGAATTACTGTAAGATGAGAAATGTCTAAAACAAATGAATGCTAACATATATTTACCTCCAGAATCCTGACCAAGATCACTTGGCTGGGCCCAGGCAATCAAATTGCAGTTTCTCCCCAGTGGTCCTTTGTTTTAGACCAGCATTGGTCAAATTTATTGATTCTCCAAGACACATATGACAATAATCAGAATGCCAGACTGCACTTTCCGGGGCTCAGAGCTTTAACCCCACAGTAGGGTGGTGGGACCAGGGGCTTCTGCCCTGCATGGAGTGTGATCTCAGGGCGTCAGCCCTGCAGGAGACAAACGCCAGAGTTCAGGGCTTCAGCTCCACTCCTTCACCTCCAGCAGGTGTGCCTGGCAGGGCTGAAGTCCGAGATCCCTTTTCCCGCTGGGCAGAAGAAGCCCAGAGTCCTACAGTTCCACCTCAGGGCAGAAGCCACGAGCTCTCCCCGCACAGTCTGGTAGGCAGAAAATGAAGGGGATTCAGGGGGCTCTGTAAACTGCACTTTAACTGGAAAAGAGCCACATGTGGCTTCTGAGCTGTGGTTTAGCCACTCCTGCTCTAGACCATTAATATCGTGACCATCAGCTGTTGCGGCGGAACTGTCTGGCCCAGCTACAGTTATATATTTGCAACATTATACCTCACAGACTTGCTGTGAAAAACACTACAGCATATGTGTATTTTTAATATCTGTTTTCAAGTTAAATTTCACTGCTTACTCATATAGTTCAATTGCAAACTTTCACTGAGGCGTGGGGTAGGTTTAGACTTCAGGAATAATGCAGTATAGCAGCTTTCAGGACAATCAGGTAGGAGGCTGGAGGGAAAGAAGTGTGTGGTAAAAATACTTCTGGAGGAACAGGGTGTTCTCTGAAAAGTCTGTATAAATAGCCCTGAATTTTGACTTTAATAAGTAACTTCAGTCTAATTTGCAGATACCACTTCTACATGTGCTTTTCAATTTTATCATTCATACAATACCAAGGTTGGAAAGGACCTCAGGAGATCATCTAGTCCAACCCCCTGCCTATTCCCAACTAAATCACCTAACAGAGTTTTGCTCCAGATCCCTAAACAGCCCCCTCAAGGATTGAGCTCACAACCCTGGATTTAGCAGGCCAATGGTCAAACCACTGAGCTATCCCCTCCTCTGTTATCATTGTGAAATATATCACATCTTTCTTGCTGCATTGATTCTGTTACTCATTCAGAATTTGATACCTTGCAGCCACCAATCTTAGAAAAACAGAAAGCGGAACACAATTCTTATGCATCCAAGCCCCACTGGTTTATACACATTGGAATTCCGATGGGGTAGACAGGTCCCACATTGTCAAGGAGGGGGTTAATGAGACTCTGTTACCCCCCAATTAATGCCTCCCTGCTATACCTGCAGCAGAAGTCAGGTATGGAGAGGGGAGTTAAAAGTGGAAACCTAGCTCTGTTCAGAGTTGACTAAGCAGGAAAGTAGAGCTCTGCTTCTCCTGATGTGAGAAAAACATGATTGCAGCCCAGGGACTGAGTCAGCTTTCTGGTTGGATGAGTTCCCAATGGAAGGGACCAGACCCAGCATACTGGTTATTTGAAGACAGGCCCTGAACAGAAGGGCAGGGTTCTGCTGAACATTTGTTAGATGCCCCTGTTTTCAGCTGTACTTTTTCCTGACCTTTGGAACTTTAACACCTTGGAAGGGTAGGATTGAATGGTGCCTTGACCAGAGGACCAAAGTATTGCTACCCTGGACTGTGTGAGAGACAGTGTCCAATCAGTGGAGTCTCTGTGACTGGGTGTGTTAATCCAATGTACCGCTAGATCAAAATAACGCAAGCAAGAGCCAATGAATTATTGCCTATTACAAATTACATTAAAGGAAAGCAGCTAGGACTAATAAAGCATGAGCACTAATCCCCCTACAACAGTTTTTATACACTGGAAAGCTGTGCTTCCAAAAGTTACTGTACAGAGATTCATCTATTCTATTTAAAAATGCTCCAATTATAATATATATATAATTATAAAAATTATAAGACTTAAAGTGATGCTTCAAGCTATTAAAATATGATAGTATTTTTCCTACTCTCAGTTTTACGGGACTAGATTATACCTGAGTCTGTAGAAGGGTTGAGATACCAAGAGCCTTCCTCCAAAGGGGTACAACAAACAGACTGTCCCTCATCATCAATAAATTGCAGGAGACATTGTAATGAATCTCTCTAGAGAGATATGGCTCTGCACCACGTCCAACGTCAACCAGTTCCCATTCTGACCAGTCAGCCTACAATGGTCACTTATGGGAAAATTGAGCATAGAATTATAGAAATATATGGCAAGAAGGGACTTTGGAAGGTCTTAAAATCCAACTCCCTATCAGTGAGGCAGGATCAAGCAAATCCAGATGATGTTTGTCCAATCTATTCTTAAAAGTCTCCAGTGATGGAGATTTCATAACTCCCTTGGAAGCTTTTTCCAGAGCTTAAGTACCCTTATAGTAAAGACGTTTTTCCCAATATCTAACCTAAATCTCCCTTGCTAGAGATGAAGCCACTACTTCTTGTCCTTTTTTCAGTGGACATGAAGAAAATTTGATCAGTGTCCTCTCTATAACAATCCTTAACTTAGCTGAGGACTGTCACCATGTCTCCCCTCAGTCTTCTTTTCTCAAGACTGAGCACTCCTGGAGGGAAGTATAGCTCAGTGGTTTGTATCTTGGCCTGCTTAAACCCCAAGTTGTGAGTTCACTCATTAAGGGAGCCATTTAGGCATCTGGGGCAGAAATCTGTGGGTGAGATTATAGCCTGCATTGTAGAGGAGGTCAGACTAGATGATTGTAACGTCCCTTTAAAAAAATCTATAATAATTTTTATTTTTCCTCAAAAGTCAGGTTTTCTAAATCTTTTTATCAGTTCTCTTGCTTTCCTCTGGACTCTCTCCAATTTGTCCACATCTTTCCAAAATGAGGGGTCCAGCACTGCACACAAAACTCCAGCTGAGGCCTCATCAGTGAATAGGGTGGTACAATTACCTTCTGTATCTTACATATGACACTCCTGTTAATACACCCCAGAATATTAGCCTTTCTCATAACTGCATCAAATTGTTGACTCACACTCAGTTTGTGATCTGCTATAACCCCCAGATCCTTTTCAACAGTACTATTACCAAGCCAGATATTCCCCATGTTGTAGTTGTATATTTGATTTTTAACTCCTAAGGGTAGTACTTGGCATTTGCCTTTATTAAGTTATGTCATATTGATGTCAGACAAATTCTCTAATTTGACCACGTTATTAAGTTCTAATCCTCTCCTCCATAGTGCTTGCAACCCTTCTCCAGCTTGGTGTCCTGTGCAAATTTTATCGCCACTCCATTATCCAATCATTAAAGAGAATACTGACTAGTACCGGACCCATGACTGACCTCTGTGGGATCCCACTAGTGTGACAGCAGATCATTGATAACTACTTTTTTAGTCCAGTCTTTCAACCAGCTGTGCTTCCACCTTATAGTAATTAGTCTAGAATACATTTTATTAGCTTGCTTTTGAGAATGGTATCATGTGGGACTGTGTGAAAAGCCTTACTAAAATCAAGCTATATCACATCTACTGCTTCCCCCCATCTACTAGGCCAGTAACCCTCTCAAAGAAAGAAATTAGTCGCTTAGTGGAAATTTTGTTGAATTCAGATGTCTCTGTGAGAAGACTTCATTATTCATGGTCACTCAGAAGATATGCATCTGATATATGTGAAAACGCTGATTACTTGAGAACACTTCCACTGCATATTGCAAAGGATCTATAACAAATTTATTTCTCACCTAATATTGGAGAAAATATTCCAGTGGGACCTTGAGAAATAAGCGTTTTAAGAAGTTTTAAGAATGTTTACTTATAGGTATTGTGTGATGACTTTGCTCAATCCCTCTCAATTGTGACATGCTACTTTGATTTTCATCAACCTGATTGGCTTCTCTTTTTTGCCATAAACAAGACTCCACATTTCATATTTCCAAGAGCAAAATGTCTGTTGCTTGGCTTCTTAATCTAGTTCAGAATAAATTTACAGTAGTGATATGAGAAAACTTCTCTACTGACATGATCTAGGCCCCATTTCTGTATAGGGCTGAGCGCTATCAACTCCATTGACTGCAGTAGGAGTAGAAGGTGGGTGACACCTCACAGGATAGGCCCACAGCATTCAACAAACCATGGGACGTCACAGTTTCAGGTTTTCAGACACCAATTATTGCCACTCAGAATAAATGCAGGTGAAGCTGACAGCTTTGGAATGATTATAATGACATATTCAGTAGGTGTTAGTTCACTTTCACCGAAAAGTTGTCACGTGTCACAGCAGATATCAAATTGAAATCAAGCCAGACCACAACAACAATGAGAAAAAGAATGATGTGAACTCTCACCTGTCTTCCGGTCTTTAACTGCATGCTAGGAATCATTTTTAGAGCTCATTGTCTATGTAAGAGGGTTTGAGGAAACCTTATTGGCATAAGTGGAAGCAAAGGTGGAACTCTCTAGCTTTATGCACTTTTGGAATGGAAAAAATGGACACAGGCCCAAGTAAGAAAAAGTTTTGTGCTGACAGATATGTGAGTCACTGACAATATTTTAAAGCTTGACATGTAGTGTTCCTCTTCAGTCTCCTTCTTGAGATTTCAGTAACAAGAATCATCCATTCATTTAAAAAAATGGATCCACTTACCCAGGAACTGCCTATATACATCACGATGAGAAAGACAATGAAGGGGGAAGGAAGGGTCAGGAAGAGAATAGAAGGGTGAGACGGGACACAGGACTACAAAGGAAAGAAAGAGAAGAGTGGGAGGACGAGGGGAAGAACTGGATGAGAAAGAAGAATATCTGCAGCCGTTTCTGTCTCTCCATGTCCTCCTCCATCTTCTGTCCCTCCAATTCTACCTACTCACATCTTTCCTCCATTTCGTCACCTCTCTTCTACCAATCTAAAAGAGTGTTTAAAGCCAAACTTTTTAACGTTTAGGTTACTATAGAAGCATTTCCAAGGAGTGAGGCATGAAATTCGATAAAGTTCTAATCCTACACAGATTTATGGAGAACTCATTCCTCAACCATTTGACGTTAGATACAAGTGTGAAGGAACCTCTAAGAGAGGAGACAGAAGTCTGGCGGCAAACAAAGCAGAACAAGTACATGCAGTTTAAAGAGACGTGGAGTCTATGCAATAGCTTAAATAAACTGTTATTACTATCTATAAAATGTTAGCTGTTTTAATGCCTTGCATATGAATTGATTACTCTTTCTGGAAAAGATTTTTTCCTTCTCGTCTATTGTATTCCTTCTTAACTGTGCTCATCACTGTAGTATTCGAGTACTATCAAACACTTGGCATCTGCATCACACTTGGATGTGAACTGTAATTAAAGGGCCTGATTTTCATACCTCCCCCCCCCCGCCCCACATACACACACTCTGATCTCATTTCCAATTATATATGGACACGGTTGACCCTATTTAGATGTATAACTACCTGGCTCAACCTACAGTCAAAATCTGTCCCAAAATAAATAGGTGTTGCTGGTTATTGAGATGAGATTAAAACACATACATTTATTTAAATAACACAAATTTTAGTGTGTGGAAAAGGAAACAATATTCACTGCATTTAACTTTCTTTAATTCTCATTTTTTTAAGAATCCAGGTGAAACAGACATGAAAAATCCAAACCAGCTTCCGACAAAGGTGAAAATGTCTTGCAACTAAAGCAACATATGAATGTCTCTCAAGCTCTGTTGACTATTTTCTAATGTATTTTTAAATAAAACCTCTCCTCTGCTATGTTGGTTGCCACTAAAAAATTAAGTGCTTAACCAAGGAAATTGTAATACAGCAGACGCAATAAGCTCTTTTCCTCTTGACTTTTTTCATTTTTTTCTGTTCTACAATTTCATCACATAAACGTGTATGTGATGAGTCATCTCAGAGTTGCCTCTCAGTCTGTGTTACCTCAGAGTCTGAGCCTGTTTAAGCCTGATGAGTCACCCGAGCCAGAGAGTGTGATCTATCATTAGAGGCAATTACCTGCAGGTCTTATGATAGGCCCCATGCCATTCAACCAGAGTTCAGCCATCCATAGGTAAGGACCCACCCTGGTGATCCAAGACAGGCATATAGGTTTCTAAGGGAAGCAGTCTTTCTAGTCTGATCAATGTTGCTACCTGGGTGGGAATGTTTCCATTGCCTAGTATTCTGGCAGACTGCCTCTGCTCGTGTGCTAGCCAGAGGCGATGCAGGGGATGACATAGAGGGTCAAGTGCCCCCCAAGACTGGCCTGTCAGGGGTGGAAAAGAAGAGGGGCTCTGTCCTCCTCTCCCTGCGCCTCTCACCCATCACGTTTGGCCACTCTCCCTAGCAGCCGGGTAGGAAGCAGGACAGAGCCGCTTCTGCCTGAGAAAGTCTGTCTGGGATGCAGCAGCAGCCTGCCTGGGCTCAGGGGTGCGGGAACAATTTGTATAGGGGAGGTGCTGAAAGCCACTGAACCAAACTGTAAACCCTGTATATCGTGAAAACCACTTCAAGCCAGGGGGTGCTGCAGTACCACCCAGCACCCTTAGTTTCAGCACCTATGGGCTTGGCTATCAGTGACAGGGGCTGAGCGAGCCAAACACATGCTGGGGGGTTGAGGAGATGGGGAGGAAAGTGGGCTGCTGCTGCCTCCCAGCCAGGCTCTCTCAGGCAGAAGTGACCCTGTCCCGCTCCCCACCCAGCTGCCAGTGAGAGCGGCTGAACATGGCAGGGGAAAGGGGAAAGGCACCGGGAGAGCAGTACAGACCCTCCGCCCCATAGATATCATGGGGCGGGGAAAGCATTGTGGCCCTGGGCTGGGTGCAGGGTGGGGGAGGTCCCTGGAAGAGGAGATGTGGGGTGGTCATGTGTCCTCCTCTTTAGATTGTGCCCCTCAAGTATAGGAAGGCACCAGTCACCTATAGCTTTAGCTTGTGCCTGTTTCCACACTAACCAGCCCTGTTTCAGTCTGCATCTGCTCCTACCTCAGAAGGCTACCCAGTGATTCTGACAGTGTGTGGCTGTAGTTAGTTCACTATCCATTAACTATTTTGCCACGGCTTAAATATCCTAGCATGTCATACAAAACTTATTGCACTGTCACTCTGTGTGGTAGGTACCAATAGATTATGAATTTCAAAATAACACTTGTTCAAATATGGAACAATGTTGCAGCACACAAGCTCTGAAGAAGAAGTTCTAAATGAAATATAAAATATAGTTTTCTATAAAAAAGTGCCCCCATGTCTATATAATATTATTGTTGAAATTTTTATAAGAAACAAAAATTAGGGAAGTCCAAGCTACATTTTCAAAATTAAGTTGTCTCCTATTGAAGCTGCAGTATTTTAATATACATGTATGTTATGCTATCATTCTGCATACTTAAATATAAGCTTGATTTTCTACAGCTTTGCAATGTATGTAGTCACATCATTAGAAAGTAGGATGTAAAATGCTACCAAAGCAGAATGGTAGCATCTGAAACTCACTTTGCACAGGTTTAAATGAGTATAAAATGTGCTAGGCGATGGAGAAGAAAGACCATATAATCATAATACCTAGCTCTTATGTACAGTAGAACCTCAGAGTTGCAAACACCTCGGGAATGGAGGTTGTTCATAACTCCGAACAAAAGTTATGGCTGTTCCTTTAAAAGTTTACAAATGAACACTGACTTAATACAGCTTTGAAGCTTTACTATGTAGAAGAAAAATGTTGCTTTAACCATCATAATTCAAATGAAACAAGCACAGAAACAGTTTCCTTACCATGTCAAATATTTTTTTTAAAAAAAATTCCTTTTTTTTTAGTAGTTTATGTTTAACACAATACTGTACTGTATTTACTTTATTTTTGTCTCTTTCTGCCTGATTGGGTACTTCCTGTTCCAAATATGGTGGGTGGTTAACCAATCACTTCATAACTCTGGTGTTCATAACTCTGAGGTTCTACAGAGTAAAACAGGACTGAGTTTTACATTTATATTTTAAATTTCCTTACATATGATCATTAACAATCTCAACCATAATATCACATTGACTCCATTTTTTGCATTGATTTCTCATTTGTTGGTGGTATTTGGGGTTTGGGGTTAATATTTCTTTATTGAGGTATCATAAATTGGTAAGTGCCTTGATCAATGCTCTTTATTGGATTGAATGAGTGTTTTGTCTGAGCAATGACTGCAGGACTAGACTCTAACAATACAACAACAAATACAAATCTGTACGTAGTGAGGTCATGTCATCATACTTTCAGGAAGGTAAATGACAATAATTTAAATAAAGTGGAAATAATATTTTTGTTAAAAGCTTTAATACCTTTCAAGAACATTTTTATAAATATAGTTTGAGGTGAATTCTTATTAAATATAATTTCAACCACTTTGTTATCGTGAACAAGAATTCAGTAAGAAGAAATCTTGTGATGTTTTAAAAAACTATATCTGTTGCACTGAAGTAGATATGGCTTTCCTTCTGCTCTAATGAGTAACGCATCAATCTCCAGTCAGAATCAGACTTTTTTTTGTCCATATTCTTCCAAAGTTCAGAATCCAGAGGCATTATATTTCACTTCATAATAACCTTCAAACATCCCCTTTATCCTGGACTTTAAAGTGTTACGGCTAAACGCTAATTCTACGTGGACAGACATTTACATAGGATGGGGTGAAAGAATTTTGTTGACTATTTTGCAATTGTTGTCTAGTTTTACTGTTAAGCAGAGCAGCTAATGCAGAATGTATGGTCCAAATTCAGTGGCTTATTACTTTTGCACTAGACTTATTTTGAGCAGAGGCCAGTTACACATTTGCATCTAAATCACTGAAGGTTGCCATTTGACCGTAATAGGGAAGTGCAGCTATTTGTCTGTGCTAAGCATATGCAGTGTGAGCCATTAGCTTTTATTTTTATGTTTCTCATGCCTTGCAGGTGCAGGTGAAATATGGGGAAAATTATAATTTGTTTTTTAATGCCAACCCTCAGTGTGGATCTGAAGATCACGGGGAACCTGTCTGGAACATTTAGGGCATAGGGAAAGTCTTATCTGTTTCAAAACACTTATTCCTAACTAAACTGTGGAATTGTCATGGCTGTGGGACCTGAGAAACAGATTGTTTAGATTACTTTCTCTCAAGTAAGCAGCTTTATTATTCCGGAGGAGGAGCTAAGAGCAGAGTTCCTATTCCATGAAGGACTGGACAGACTTTGAAATAGAGACAATGATACATAGAAATATGCATAATGATCTTCTTTAATATTTTACTTTCAGTTTATTGCAAGTAGAGCTGCCCCCCCAACTGAAAAAAAAACCCTATTATTGTTCTTTGTATCATTAATTTACTCACTAAGACATGAAGTGACACTGACTGTTTGTCTGGAAATACATGAGGCCTTTCTGTTAATGTCGCTCTGATTCAATTTTGTTAAGTCACATCCTCATAACAGGAAAGGCTCGCCTGGAATTTCCATGGGAGGTGACACAATGGTGTCTTCTGATATAAATCACTTTTGGAGGCATGAAAGAACCAGAGACTGCATCTTCTCCTCCAGGAGTAAACCACTAAAAGAGGCTTCAAGGCAATTTTCTTTATTGCATTACATGGTAAGAAGAACTAAACGTGTTCTGGAAAAAGCACTTTGGGATCGATTGTGGCTAGGTCTAATGCTTCTATGCACATAAGTAAGGTGGAATAAACTCAGTCCCCCCCATTCCCACGACAGTCACATTAGCCCTCCTCTGACTCGATCCAGGGTAGGAAAGACAGCAGAGGCTGCTAGCCCCATAAAAAACTATGGCTCTCACCTATATGTTCTAGCAATTATAGCTGGCTGGGCACACTGCCGGGAGCATGCTGTGCTTGAAAATGGCTGTAGCAAAGTATTCTCCCCATGGACCATGGAAGACCTAGTTGTAGCTCTCTGAGAACAGTTCCTTTTGGTGACTTCTCGATGCTACCTGCTACTGTGTATATAGAGCTCAGCCATAAGGTTCCATCTATTATTATTCATTTATTTGTATTATTACAGCACCTAGGAACCCCAGCCATGGACCAGCACCCTGTTGAACTAGGTGCTCTAGAAACAACAAAGACAGTCCCTGCCTCCAACGCACTTACTGTCTAATATAAGACAAGAGATAACGGGTGGAGATGGACAGACTGGGAATACAAGGAAACAATGAGGATAGCACTGATCACATGATAAGCATTGGTCTCTGCACACCAGCAGCCTTACCATTGTCAATTTTTTGTCAGCATCATGGCACAGGAGAGTTTGGAAAGTGAACAATGAGATAGCTTTGCAGATATTTATAGGGCGCTCCTCAAAGTATAAGGGAAAGGGTAGGTTGGGAAAAAGCATAAAGGTGCTTGCTTGGAAATTTGACATGTAACCAATGGAGACTGGTATCGTGTGCCAATCAGAAGTGGGAGGTGACATCGAGACAGTGAATGAGAGATGATAGATAGGGTGGGGATAGGCTGTAAAGGGCCTTGAAAGTGAAGCCAAGCAGCTTATTTGTGATGTGATAGAGAAGGAAAGCCATTGGATGGATGCAAAGAGAGGGGGACATGATCGAAGTGATGGGCTAGGAATGTGATCTTTGCAGAAGCATTCTGAATGGATATGAGCAGGACAAGATTGTGTTTGCTAGACCAGAGATAAGGACTTGCAGTCATTGAAATGCACGATGATGAGAATTTTAGCTATGAATGGCTAGAGATCTTTTCTTAGAGATGTTATGCAGGAAGAATGGGCAAGATTTAGTCATAGCCTGAATTTGAGGACTTAGAAAGAGGTCCTAGTTGAAAATCATGCCCAGTGTATAGGCTTCATTGACAGGCAGGATGGTTGTGTTGTCCACAGAAAAGAAGTAAAGGGAAAAGTTTAGGGGTGGGGGAAGACTAAAAGCTCTGTTTTAGCCATGATCAGTATGAACTAATAGCTAGACATCTAAGAAGAGTATCAGAGACATGTAGCTTTCTGTGAATTTATAAGCTGGGACATAACCTTAGCTGGTGTAACTTGGCGAAATTCCATTGATTTCAGAGGAACTGAATCTGTTTATACTACCTCTGGATATGACCTATTCTGAATAATGGACAGAATCAAACCAGTATCAAATACTCTGAGTTGAAAACAGAATAGTGATGTGTGGGAGATAGGCTAGATATAATAAAACTTTTCTTTTTCATAATCAGTCAAGCAATACGTTCTGATGAGTTATTTCTGCTGTGATCTCTGGAGTCTTATATTAAAAAAAATTACTCTGTTTGGTGCAAGTGATTCAGTAAAATCATACTTTATCACAGTCTCTCTACATTTAATTGCCCAGGTGGTTTTATAATTATTCTTTTCTGCAATTCACCGTCTTACTTTTCGGCATATGATGATAAGATTTTTGACAGATGAGTAAATGGACTATTGGAAAATCAGGTTCGTTGTCTCTCAGAAGAAAAGAAATCTATAAACATATCAGTCACAATCAGGGATTCAGGATAAGATGCCCAATATTAATGGCAACTAGCAAATGCTATAAAACTAGTTTCACGCTTGAATACTTTTTATAACATAAAATCTATCCAGGATAAAGAACTGCCTCAAACACTGAGCCCTTTGGTAGGGTAATGTATTATACTTAAAACAGAGATTGTGAATCTGGTTCCTTAGAGGATACATTACTTTTCTCTATTAATATATATGTCAAGGTGCCTTGCAAATCATACAACAATATGTGCTTGAAATCTCTATAGGCTAGTCTAACGATGAACTTGATAACTTTTTGATACCAGCCATGCCCCCATTCCAATCCAACAAAAAGACTGTTGTCAAAATAATCTCCTTTCTCTGATTTAGCCCATATCACTAAATTCCCATTTATGCTGCACATCCAATTCGGTTTTCTTGTTCTTGCTTTAAACATACAGTCTCCTCCTATCTTTTAGTTCTTCTCCTGATCTACCACTGATACAAGTCTCAATACACCTTTCATCTCCTTTTACCACAATAGCTTTATGCATTCTTGAATGTTTAGAATATCCTACGTAAAACTACATTATAAAATATGACAGGATTACGAGTATTAGAGGATTACACTACCCATCTCTTCTTACTTGCAGAAAGACAGGATTTGCCCTGATATTGTACCTTTTAATAAACTTTTAAAAAAAACCATGCAAAATCATGCAATATAATCTAATAAAGGACTTAGTCTGTTGAAAGTCTGTCTTTATCAGCAGACATTCAATTAAAGCACAAGGCATATTTTTATCTGAATATTTAATTTAGCTGTTGCTTTATTTTGTAGAGTCCAAAAATACTTCTGTACATCCATTCATTATTTGGTCTATGAACATCAGACATATACAATGTCTCTTCTAGGAAGGTTAAGAATCATTGAATTCTCAGAGCAATTGCTTCTGCATTCAAGTTTCAAATAAAATATAAATCATCTTGTCCTCACTTTTTATTGGCTTTTTAGTAGTGGTATTTCCTTATTCTGCAGTGTCCCAGTGCATTAAAATGGTGTATCATTGTGACCTGCGGCATTCTTTATCATACCAAGTGAATTACTGCATGTTCAGAATGATTTTGGAATGGATATCAGTTTTATAAAGGATGATACTTCTCCAGAAAAATGAAAGGAGGTCTTTCATGTATCACTGCAGTAATGTCTTCTACTTCGCCTCCATAGGTGTGGCCGTAAAACAGAATTTTCAAGTGTCCTGAGTACTCACAACTGTCATGAACAAAACTGGAATTGTGGATATTCAGCACCGTTGGCACTCAGAAACTAAATGGCTGAAGCTGGGCACCCAATACTAGAAGCCACTATTGTACATTTTAGTCTCAAGAACAAAGAGATTGATCTCAATTCATATTGACCAGGTTCTATATGACATCACTGATCTATAGATTTGATAGATCATATAGCTGCTGAATCTTCATAGTTTCATAGAGTTTAAGGCCACAAGGGACATTAGATCGTCTAATCTTACCTCCTGTATATCATGGGCAGTTAAATTTATGCTTAGACACAAGTCACTGGGCTCAATACAGGTGTATTGAGCCCAGTGACTTGTGTCTGATTAAGCATAAATTGCCTGTAGCTAAAGCATGTCTTTCAGAAAGGCATCCAGTCTTCATTTGAAGACCTCAAGAGATGTAGAATCTACCACGTCCCTGGGTAATTTGTTCCAATGACTAATCACTCTCTGTTAAAAATGTGTGCCAAATTTCTCATTTGCATTGTCTGGTTTCAGCTTTCAGCTATTGGTTCTTGCTATCTCTATCTTCACTGCATTAAAAAGCCCTTCAGTGCACAGTTGTTTTTCCCCATGAATCTACTTATACCTTGTAATCAAGTCACCTCTCAATCTGTTTGATGAACTAAATATATGGAGCACTTTAAATCTCTCACTTTAAGAAATTTTCTTCAGTTTTTGAATCCTTTTTTATGGTTCTCTTCTTCATCCTCTCCAGTTCTTCAACATCCTTTTAAAAATGAAAACACCAGAACTAGACACAGTATTCCACTAGAGGTATCACAGATGCTGCATACCAATGTAAAATTAGCTCTCTATGCTTACTCACAAATTCCTTGTTTATGCATCCAAAGGTCACATTAGACTTTTTGCCATGATGATCATGTTGAGCTATTTGTCTGCTATGGCATTTTAATCTTTTTCAGAGTCACTGCTTACCAGGATAGAACCCTCCATTCTGTAGGTTTGACCAGCATTTCTTGTTCCTAGATGCATGACTTTGCATTTAGCGGTATTAAAACACATTTTATTTGAAAGGGCCCAATTTACAAACAATCCAGATTGCTCTGTGTAGTTGCCTTCTTCTCATCATTTACCATTCTGCCAATCTTTTTGTCATCTGCAAATTTTATCAGCCATGATTTAATATTTATTTCCAGATCATTGATGAACGTATTTAATCATGTCTGGCCTAAAATAGATTTTTGCAAAACCCCAGTAGAGATATCCCTGTTCAATTATTATTCCCTATTGACAACTACTTTTTGAGATATCCCAATTAACCAGTTCTTAATCCATTTAACATGTGTTTTATTGATATTATATAGTGCTAATTTTTTATCAGAATGTCATGGAGTACTAAGCCAATTGCTTCACAAAATTGTGAGTATATTAAATATATGCAGTCATGTTTATCAACCAATCTTGCAATCTCATAAAAAATGAAATCAGGAAGACCTATTTTCCATATAGCCATGTTGACTTCTATTAATTATATTCCTATCCTTTAATTCTTTATAAGCTGAATCCTGTGTCAGGCTTTTCATTATTTTTCCCAGGACTGATAGCAGGTTAATTGACCTCTGTCATCCTGCTTACCCTCTTTGAATATTGGCACAATATTAGTACTTTTCCAGTCTTCAGAAATTTCCCTGATATTCCAATACTTATTCAAAATTAACCTAGGCAAACCAGAGACCTCTTCAGCAACTAGTTTAGAAACCTTAAGTACAAACCATACAAGTCTCCTGATCAAAAATGTTGATCCTGATTATTTGTTATTTAACATCCTCCTCAGCTACTAATAGACTGGAAAATACTTTGTGATCCTCATGTGGTACAAGTACATCATCCATTATCCTTCTTTCCAAACACAAAACAGAAATATTTATTGAACATCTCTGCTTTTTCTTCATCATTATTATTAATTTTACCATTTCTGTCAGGTAATGGTCCTACGCTACTGCTTTTTTTTTTTCCTAATATACTTTAAAAGCTCATTTTTAATATCCTAAGGTCTGCCAGCTTTGGGTTTTTTCCTGGTGTTTTTAGCTTCCTTTATCAATTTTCTGCACTTCATAACTTCTAATAGATAGATAGATAGACATAGATATAGATATAGATATGAATATAGATCTAGATAGATATATTGCTATCTAGTCCCTCCTTTTCTCATTTATTATATTTTGCTTTTGTATTTCTTACTGCAGACTTTACTTTGCCACTGAAACAAGATGTGATTTTAGTCAAAGTTGTCCTATGTCATGATTGTGGAATGGTGGCTTTTTGATCATCTAATAAACTCTTCTAAAAGAACTGTCCAACCATGGGTGTACTACTTATGGCCAAGATTTTAAAAAGTGACTAGTGATTTGGAGTGCCTCCATTTTTAGATCTTCAATTTAAGACTCCTTAATGGGGCATTAATTCCAGAGGTTTGGTGCTCAATACTTTCTGAAAATCATGCCCAGCAATTTCATTTCAACAGTAGTGTTAGATCACCCATGTGAAAAATCTGCAGACCTGAGAACAGTGTCTCCTAGCAGAATTTCATGATTCAGACTCTAGGCCACTGGATCCATCACATGATTAGCTGATAGTATTGCCACTTCCAATCTAAAAGTAATTGGAAGAAACTACAGAAACAGAGTGTAGAAATCAATGTAGCCTTTGGCAGACTCAACTTATCAGAGGATCTTTGCAGTCAGACAAATTTTAAGCACAAACTACTGCTAACTATCATAAAATCCACCATGCAAAATCATATAAATTAAAAACAGGTGTGCATTTTATAAACACATAGAAGCAATACACAAATTTTTATATTAATATATGATTTGGTGTGTTTGTTTCTATATAAGAGAGAATATGAATCCCTTAGTGGCAATGGCAAGTAGTTACTCCCTAGAGTAGCTCCACTGAAGTCAATCAGGCTATTCTTGTGAGTAATTGCTCCCCAATTATTTATTCTAATTGTTCTTAGAGGCAAATAAGAAAAAAATCCTCTCAAAGTAGAATGAAGATTTATATTGTCTAGCAACTTCTAATACAAGCTATTTCCAAATGTTGAATGCAATTAAATAATACAATTACAAGATTAGACAGTAGCTGAACTCCTGTTTGCAACTGGTGGTTGTCTACATCCACAGCCATAAATTTCTGCAGTAGTGTTGCTATGTTCTAGAAACCTTAAAGGATAAACATACAAGCAATTATAAGAGAGCATCTTTTCTAATCACACAGTTGATATGTGATAAGGACAGGCTCTGAGATCTCAGCGAAATATTAGGTTGCCCGTCCAATTCTATTTATATAACCAATCCTGTAATGTGTAAGAATGCTGTCAGAAAAAACAGGCTACTTTAATTATACTGGCATGAGCAGAAGAGTCTGATCTCAGAACAGCTCAGTGCCATAGACTTTGGATAATGAAAAACCCTAAAGGTACTTGAGTTCCATTATGAAGTATGGAGTACTGAAGTATTGAAGTATGTCACGCTGATGCGTCTTTAACACGCTTCAGAACAACCCCTTTTAAACAAACCACTCAATAAACTGAAGATAGGTTATGACCCCAAGTTTTCACTGACACTTTCCAGCGCTAGCAGGCTTGTCCAAGGCTGATCAGTATTTCTCTTCATTGTGTTCTGGGTTCCTCAGCCCTGAAGCACATCCTCTCCAGTGCTTTCTGAATTTGTCAGTTGGGTATATTTTGAGGGGCCACACCCGGTTAGTGAAGGTCCAACAAAGAAGCCAGTCTTTAAAACCAGCTGGTACTTGCAAGGCTGCCCTCTGGTCTTGGGGAACACTGAGTGTAGCAAAGTGTGCAAGCCATCTGGCAATCTCAGGAGCGTGATAAAAGTAAGGTTGCTACCAGTATTGCATCATAAAGTCTGTTTTCATTCCTTGTGGAGTATAGGTGTGCAGCAAACGGGGTGCAGTACAAATATAAATATGACTCAAAGAAAATGTTCTATGGGTTTGGATAGCATCTATTATACTTTGTATTAGAAGCAGGGCAGAGTTCACATGCAACATCAATTTAAATATATTTGGCAATAAAAACAGGTCCCAAGGCCCTTCTATTGTGTGGCCTAATTCTGCCCACCTTATTCACATAAACAGTTCCAACAAAGTCAGCTGGAGCAGAATGGCTGCAATCCAATCCTTAGATCCTCTTAAATTGTGATTAAAACTTGAAAGCTTTTTTTTTTTTTTTTTTTTTAAAAATAAAATAAAAAAGAAACTCTTTGAAATATGTTGGTCAGGATACTCTGCCTACACATAGCCTAGGTCTGGCAGCCTTTAATATCATTCTGTTCTAAGACCATTTCTATCCAAGTGCTTAAAATAAAGCCAGAAATAATCTTCTTCTTAAAACGATCATATTAAAAACACACACACTACAATTTCACTTCTTTCGTATGCCCCATTTCATTCTTGGGTTCAGTCTGTAGCCAATTCTAGAGGACATTGGATCTAGTGAAGGCACCATGGTCACCACAGCTCTTAAAGCTCCACCACCACAATATAAATCTGGAGTAACTCTAATGATGGAAAAAATGAGATTTACACTGGCAAGAGATCAGAATCAGGTGTAGCGAGTTTATATATTTTTCAATGTTATTTTTTTATAAAATTAAGGTTGAACTCTGTTAATGATGATTTAAAAATTCTAACAGGTCCAAATAATTAACACCCAAGGTAAACAAACCTAAATATTTGGGAGGGGGGCACATGCGTGTGTGTGATGTTAGTGGAGTAAAACAGAGAAAATTCTTTCCTGAGAATTTTTTCTTTGCCCATTGAGGGGGAGGGTGGAAAAGAGGGAATGTTGTTTGTTTTTCTTATTTTTGTGTCATGCATTAATTTTAATTTTCTTATGTACTATTCTGTGTAATTTTTCATATTCTGTAAAAGAAAAATCGTATTTGGCAATCTCTGTGCCACAAAAGCTCACAAGAAAGAAGCAAATTACTAGAAAAAATCAATTAATAAAAACCCCTAATAAAATAGACGTGAAAATGTCAAACTAAAACTGTGTCATGGTTGTCTCTCCGTGTTTCAGTGACTTGATGCCAGTGCAATCTTTGTGGGAGGGACTAAAGACTCCAAGTCTATCCTCTTCCCTATCAGTTCTACTGATTGCTCTTGACATTTTCTAGCCTGTTAACCACTGAGACCCAGGGAATCTGGGTATTGTAATCCCTGTTCTCTACATCAGAGAAGAAACACAGAAAGAAAATATAGTTTTGGAGGTGTTCAGAAATCTGGGCCTGAAGTTAAACCACACTCCCTGAAGAGAAATAAATTCCACAGTGAGAAACTCTCCACATTCTCGTGGGACTGCAAGTAAAGAATGCACAACCATCTTTTCGCTCCTCCTTTAGGACCAAATCCAGACAATTAAGCCAGAAGTGTTTTAGAGAGAGGACCTACAGCATGACTGGGTCATTAAAAACAAAACTTCTGAGTGTTCTCAAATGCACTGGCAAGAGGAAGGCAAGCTGAACCAAACCTGTTCTGGGAGATTAGTCATAGTGTCCAGGAAGGCAAATTGGCTCGATCTAATCTTGCTCAATTGCTTTCTGTTGGTCTGATCTGGGACCTGTTGAAGTCAATAGAAACACTCTCATTGACTTGAAAGGTACTGGATCAGGCCCATTATTTCTAAGAAATGGAAGGTATAAATGGACGGAGAAGGGCGTAAGAGTACATATGAACAACTGATGGAACTTTTAAAAACATGGCCCTTTTGCACAAGAGTTACACTCCTGTATACCCACATGTACTGATGGTGATCATGAAGACAATTTAGGCAACTGAAACTAAAATTAAAAGGCAGGGAGGATGGGAAATTTGGGTCCTTCTCAGACTTTTATATATAACTTTAATACAGTTAGATGTTCAGATGTTACTTGTGCTGTATTCACAATCTATACCCTATTTTATTTCTGTTTTTAACAGCAACAATCTAAAATCATTGTGTAACTTCAGCCACAGAAACAATAGCTGAGAAGACCAAAGCGCAATTGGTAATGTCCATTATTTATGGCCCACCCCCTGCAGAGATGTAGTAAATCGTTTGCATGTGTTCCTTCTGGATATGAGTCATTGTCCTTGTGTGCTACTGTTGACAGATAGTATCAGTCCGTCTCAGTATCATATATCAATGTCACTAAGTAAATTCTATTATTGCATTGGTAACAGTATTGTTAGATTTGCCTCCAAAGGCTGATGCCTCATCATTTGACAAGCTACAAGGTAACTATAAATGTCTTGCACTATGTTCCCTGAAGCTTACCTGTCAGCTACCAAACTCTCAGGACTGGATCTGGCCCCATGATCTTAATTAGTCTTTCCTTCCTATTATATACTGCCAAGTAAAATCCTGCAGTGAGGCAGAATTCTATCATCCTGGGGGAAATATGTCTTAACTATACTATGTAGGAAGGTGGACTAGATGATGATAGTAGTTTCCTCTGGCCCTAAAATCTATGAAATCTTGCTGTCTGCCATTGTTGTAGTTGCAGCTTTATGTTCACTTCTGGCCTCATCAGCTTCTCATATCACAAAGAAATCTGGGTTAGTTTTCAAGATCTGCAGTCAGACCTAAGTATGAGTCTAATTATGTTGCAAGAAGGACTGGCACAGTTCGTTCAGTTCAGTAGAGTCAGAATAAATAAAGCTGCTGCTTTTTTATGGATTTTGGTTTTAATGGAGTTTGCCTGAACTGTTCCTTCCTTCCCTCACATACACTTTTTTTCTTTTAGGGGAACAACTATCTTTGCTTCTTTTTTTTTTTTTTAACAGATTCAGAGCTCTTTGTCTCCTGTATTACTCCATAAACTTAACATTTTGAATACAAATTACCTACTGAACCACTGCTCCTCTTTATCTCAGTTAGCCTTCGGTATGATCCCCACAGCTCTGTCCTCCTGAGTGAAACTAACTAAATCTTGTAGTAGCTTTCTATTCTGTGAGTCAGTTTTCCCATATACTTTTTAATGTTTAAGAGTGGTCCCCCACTCCATTTTTTGCTTTGGTGACACAAGAGACTATGCACTGTACTATGAAAAATAAATCCATTTAAACAAGGGGAAAAAATCTGCTTCTCGAATATAAAATACTGAGGTTAATTAAATAACTCAAATATTCCATCTGTGTGATCTGAGCTGATCTAATAGGCTAGGCACTAAATGAATTATAACAGCACCTTCCGGAAAGGACTTTGACTTTTTGTCATTGATTTATTACCTGTAGCCTTTATAAACTTCCCAGTAAGTATTGTAAATCCCCGGTATCAAGTATAATTATACAGATAGCCAGGTAACTCAGCTACCACACACACCTACTCTTCAGATAGTATCTATCCTTCTTTTCCTAATCTAATCCTTCTTCTTGCTTTCATCTCAACAGAAAATTGGTACTTATAAAATGAAGGGGGGAAAGGAGTAGGAGAATATTATTTAAAATGTCTGGCCCAGGTCATCCCCTCCCTATTGAAAAAGGGATAAGGAGATGGGAACTCTATCAGGTTCCAGACATGGAGTTTCTATCAAATTTGTTCCTGTGGAGTGAGACATGAGCTCGAGTTTCCACAGGACATGGTGGGTCTCTGAGTCCAGTGCCTTGCTACTGCAGGAACCCCTGTCATATAATCCCATTCATAAATATATCAAGCTCCATCTTAAGACTGGTTAGTTGCCGGGAACTTTGGCTTGAGTGCATTACATTTTTGAGTGTTGCTTTCACCTCAGATGTGATATGTCATCCACTTCTATTCTGCGGTGGAGAGTGAGGGTGAGTATCTAACATTGAATGACCCTACTTGTGGAACAAGGTAATATGGTTTGTTTCACAACCCTGTGAGCAAAGAGCACCTACCTGACCTCCCACAGCAAAATGAAAGAGTTACTATGGGTTCTTAGGGAAACATAAATGGCGATACCTCCTGCTTCTCCACTGCCTGGTGGAGTCCCCTCATGATTGCAGAAAGAACAGTTTGGACCAGGGATTGGCAACCTTGGCACGTGGGACCACAGGGTAAGCACCCTTAGCGGGCCCCACCAGTTTGTTTACTTGCCAGTTTGCTGACAATGGCTCCCACTCTCCTTGATTCGCTATCCCAGTCCAATGTGGGCTGCGGGAAGCGGCGTGGTGCTGGCCACAACTTCCCACTGCCTCCATTGGACTGGGACAGCGAACTGTGGGCAGTGGGAGTCAAGGTTGGTGAACCAGCAAGTGAACAAACTGGCGAGGCCCGCTAAGGCTGCTTACCCTGCGGTTCCACATGCCAAGGTTGCCAATCCCTGGTTTGGGCCTATCTCATTGTCAGAAAAATTCCCTTAGCATTATTTGATATTTGTCTAAGACCCCTCTGAATATATTACAAAGCCCAATAAATCATAGAATCATGGAAATGTAGAGATGGAAGGGACCTCAAGAGATCATCTAGTCCATCCTCCTGTGCTGAGGCAGGAACAAGTATACCTAGATCATCCTGCACAGGTTTTTGTCTAATCTGCTCTTAAAAACCACCAATAAGGGGGATTCTACAGCCTCTTTAGGTAACCTATTTCAGTGCTTAACTACCCTCATATTACACAGTTTTTCTGATATATAAACTAAGTCTCCCTTGTTGCAAACCAAGCCAATTACTTCTTATCTACATATGTCTTTGTACGACACAAATGCAAGGTGGGTTCTATAGACCTAGAAATTTTTGCGAAGTGCTAAGTGTTTTAAAAGTGACATGCTCTGATTTATGCTGATGTCTGTATGTTTACATTTTATTAATTGTAAATGAGATCCAAGTTTTTGAGTTTCACTGAACATTTTTATATTGTTTGGTAACAATCTAGAAGGGATGATTCTCTGTGTTATTGTTATGGCTAACGCATAATCCATGTATGGGGTAACTTACAGAAAGACATAAAAAATGGCTGCTTTAAAATAAGAGCAGGACACTTTTCTTCTTTTAATATGCTTGTTCAGGAGAAACAGTCAAAATGTGCCTTTGAACTATGCTATAGTTTCAAGTAATAGTGACCTCTCCAACCTTTCCATGAAAGTTGTGGGAATTAAAGGAAATCACTCAGCTCTTTGGTCTTGTAAACTACATCAGACATTCTCTGAACTATAACAATATTATAAGGTAATGCAATATAGTATAAACTAAGACCTCATGTGAAATTAACTACATCAGTCTCCAACTGAAAGGTAGGGGAATGCGTATCTTCTACCCTCACCTAATTCCTGAGGAGATTCTTCTCTCCAGGTCAACCAACCTCAAAGGTCTCAGACTCCAACCAGATTTAAGTTTACATGTTCTCAAACAGAATTATTAAATCATGTGATGAATCTTCAGTTCAGTGCCAAGAATGTCTAGACAGTCTAAACTATCCATACAGACCTTATAACATTAAAGTTGCCAGAAGTGCATTCAGAATTCCAGATCAGAAAAGGGAAAATCCACTCTGATGTCTCAAAACCTCCAAGAAATAATATTCACACGGTGTTCCTAGCTGAAAGGCAGGATTAGATTCTTAACTTCAAATAAGTTAAAAGCCAAATAACATCAAGGTTTGTTTATTTTATAATGAATGAAAATGAATTGTGAGGGCATGCGCAGAATGCTTTGGGAGGCCTGACAATATTTAAAATCCATAATATTTGACAATCAACAACAATAAAGCCATCTAGATTTTCTCATGACAACAGCATTTACCAACAAATGAAAATACATGACAGGGAATATTCCTGACTATGAGTATTATGGTAACACTCAAGGACTCTAGCTGAGCTCAGGGGCTCATTGTGTTAGCTGCTGTTACTAATATAATATGAGAAGGCAGACGAAAAGCAGGAAGGAAAAATGAGGCTTGGAGAGGAAAAGTGATTTGCCCAAGTTCACATAGCAGGTCAGTGACAAAGCCAAGAACATATCCCCACTCTCTGGACTTTTAATCCAGTGCTTTATCCACTGGATCACAGTGCCTCTAATAGTGTTCTGAAGTTACCTTTTCATTCAGCTGTAAAATCCTGGCAGAACAAAGTTAAAAGCACTTTGTCATCTTGTGAAGTTCTTATCTTTTACAGTAAGAAGGTACAACAGAACTATTACTGTCTCAATAGAAAACTACATTTCAATTTTTCTTACTTTCAATGATGAAACAACATTTGATTGTGTTTATACCTTTGATTTGGCTATCATTTTTATTATATTATTTGATTAGTTACTATTTTTCTTTCCTGTATATTCTCTTTTACTTCATTTTAATAAAGCTTTCCATTTGCCCAGTGACCCTCAATGGAAAAGGATCTAGCCCCACCTGTGCTCACAAAGCTGTAATACAGAAAAGTCAAGAGATCCAACCCAGCTGTTCTCAAACGCTTTGGTGGGAGATAAGGCACTAAACAATGTGTTGCACAGGACCCGATTCGAAGCCTACTGAATAGAAAGATCCCCACTGACTTCAATGGGCTTTGGATAAGGCCATTAGACTGGTCCAGTTTTTTTCAGATTATGTATGTCGCTGAATACAGATTTCTGTGCAATAAGTAGAATAATTGTAGCTCATATACATCTACATCATAATAAATACATTGCAACCTTAGGTCTATTCTAAATTCCTTCCTTGGGATGAATATTGCTTTCTCACACGAGTAAAGTTCCTTTGACAGACAGCTCTAGCTCATGCAAACTGTTTGAAACTGATGAAACATGCTGTCAAAATCAGCTTACCAAAGTTTCAAGTTACTGTTTTTTAGTTTGTTTTTTAAACACATATTAGATCAGGGAGGGGAGAGTTACTTTCTAAAAATAGCCATTGTAAGTTCTGCTCTGGTTGCTGTCTTTAAGGTCCTTATTATGCAAAAATAGGCTCCACAGCTGCACGTCTACAATTTAGAAGATAAGGTTTTAAAAATAGACCCACTTTGGCAGGCACAGAATTTATTAAGAGTTGTGTGATCTGCCTCCTCCACAGCATGGAGTCCATGTTCTGCTTTTCCTGATTACCACAATCTGCAACGAGATGATTTTGGATTCCATCTGGTAGGCTCTTCTGAGCATGCCCACAGTGTCCCTGAGTGTCTGCACAGGTGACTGAATTTCTTAGGTTGATTGGCATAAGTAATTTTTTCACTTAGAGAAAAAGAATTAACTAATTCCACTAACACCCATTGTCTTATTTCCCCTGCTCCCTCTGTTTCCCTCCCAGCCTTTCCATTTCATTTTATGTCCTAACTTACCCGCCAGTTTCATGCTCTCCAAGTAATCTTCAGCATTCTGTCCCCCAGATTTCATGCAGCTGCTCCTCAAAAAAAGAAATCCTCCTAACTGTAGATGTTGTGTTTACTGAACTGGCTTGATGTGGATTAGAGTTGTTCAAATTGTTCCACTGAGTTCAAATTTGAACTAATCTGTGAACTAACAGTGGTTCATTTCAGTTTGATTAGTGTTCATGGATATCTACAAGGTTGGTGTTCATGGTATAATTTTTTCTGGGTTTCTTGGGGTAAGTTATTTGCTGGAGTCACATGGTATTTCTCCTGTGCCCTTCATTGGTTGAATCTATCAGGAGAATTAACCTGGTGTATCAGAAGCCATTTTCACTTGGTATCTCAGAGAGGAAGGTTGTCTTTCAGCTGATCCATCTGGAAAAGTCAGGAAGAAAAGTTGCTCCAAAATCCTGAGTCTGCCTATATGACATAGGACAGGTTAAGTAGCTTAGTCTATATGGTACATTTTGTTACTTTTTGTGCATCTCACACTTACTAATAATTGTCTCTGATTTTGTAGTTTTATTCACCTGATATACTTAGTATTGAACTATACGCTCCTGTAGATCTCCCATATTATTTGTGGCCATCTTGTTCTTTTACATTTGATTAGATAGATATTATCTATCTCAATCTTCTCTCTCTCTCTAATCTTTTGCATTTTATTATTCTCATCACTGTGTTAGCGTACCGAACAAAATTATATTAAATCCATTTTATAATAGCCAATGTAGTCTAGGTGCTTTCCTCTTTCCCTCAATGTGGATACTTCCTCCTTCTCTTTTTTCATCACATTTGTGTCGTTACTCTGGTAATGACCAGAGAGTTAGGCTGAAGTGAGCTTTGTTATTCAGAAATTGTTGATATTTGTGGCCATTCACCTATCTACTTTGGATGTGAGTTACCAAGTAATTGGCCAGCTGCTGATAAGACTCTAGGTGAAGAGTGTCCAGGCTTAGAGGGGGACAAAAATTTGGGGCTGCAACTTTTCAATGAAAAATGGATATTTAATTACTTTAATGTGTTTCTAAATTTACATTGGTTTCACTGAATTGTTCATTTTGGAAAAACAAAACAAAACCCAGAAAGCCAGAAAAATCAAAACATTTCATTTTGACATTTTCTGAATGCAACATATAGCTTTTTTTCATTTGACATTACTTTTTGTTTCAATATTTCATTTCATTATATGTTAAAAATGCAAAAATGGTCAAAGTTGAAACACAATTTTGATTTGTCAAGATGAAATGCTTCATTCTACCTGAAATAATAATAAATACTATTATTTTGTTTTAACTTTTCAATTTTCAAAAATTTTTGAAAACTTTAATTTTAGGTCAGACCCAAAATGATATTTCCACCCTTCTCCCCTTCCCCCCACCAAACTTTTCAAATTTGTCAACAAACCAAGAGATCTATTACTCACTCAGCTCTATCCAAGTGGACAAGTGTCACTGGAGGCAATAGTTGGCTAGCTCTTTTATTACCATACTAAGAAATAGGGATTTACAGACTTGGCTGTAGTTGTCCAGGTTCATTGGATCAAGTGATGGCTTCTTGCAGTGCCAGTCAGATAGCAGTGTGCTTTATGAGGAGTGTCAGATTGCCTTTCTCAAGGTAATATTAGCAATCTCTGGGGTAGACTACTACTTTAGGCTCGGCCCTGAGTGGTGCAGCAAGTGACAAATCCAGCTGCCCTTCTTGCCCTGGAAAGCAAATAAGTTGCAACGCCTCTTTCCAGGCTGTAGCTTATGCTTGGAGGGATATGTGAGTTGAGCCAAAACTCAGTCCCCTTCTCCAGCTACTTATTCATGGAGAGAGATTTTGTTGTGCAGGATCCAGACTCAAACTCTGGGCAGACTTGTATATAGCCATGAAAGGAGCTAGGGGAATGGAGCTCACTTTTCCTTGCTCTTCTCAATAGTGGTAGAAGACAATGATACAATTTCTGCTTCTGCTAATAGTGGTCCCAGGTACTCCTTAGTGTCCCTGAAAGGACACATATCTGAGTTGCATGTGGTGGCTTGGATTTACTTCAGTGCGTCTAGTATTTCTTGCTGCATGAATGGACCGAATTCCCAGGAAAAGCTTTGCTCTTGGTGCCAGTATATAATAGGGTGGCATGACTCTTTAATGCGTCACCCTGCTAACAGATGTTAGAACTCTGTAGGAAAATGTGTACATCTAGGACCTATGTTTGCAGATTCCCTGGGTAGCAAATTCCTCCATCCTGCCACCTACCAGCTTTGGCAGCAGAAACTGTGAGCCTCTGTGGCCCACACCAACCATAGGCTGTGCCAGCCCTGGAGGGTCCAATTGACAGAGCCCATTTCCCATTCCTGCTTGGTCCAGACATTCTTCTTAAGCCAGTGGAAGATACAGGAAGTTCATCTATGTAAGTAGGTAGAACCCCAGCTAACTGCTGCTACAGACCACACTTCCTTGTGCTGCTCATGGTTCCTGGCCGTGGCTTTTCCTCCTGGCTCTGATACCCAGTTTTTCATTTGGCCTTCTTTTCTATTTTTGGTTCCTGACCTTGAATCAACAAATTACTCCAATTCCTGATGTCTGGCTCTGGCTCTAGCCACCAAGCTGGACGCCTATGCCCTAGCCCTGATAAAATGTCAATTAATTCCTGCCATCTCATTGCTGCAGATAGCTTACTAACGCCATGCTGAATATAGAGGAAGGAGGGTGCAGCTTTTTGGTCAGATAGAACAGCCAAGCTTGGGAGAAAAGTTTTTACACTTTTACTGCTGTTTCCATTACCATTAAATCCACTCCAAGGAAAGGGATACATTTTGGACTAAAGACAACATGTAGACCCTGTAGGAGCAGGGCAAGAACTCCACCTGCTTACATTAATTCATCCAGTATCCACGATAGCATCGTGCACAAATAGAGAGTGATGAATCATAAGAATGATTCATCCAGTCCCAGCTTTGTCTACAGGAAAATGTGGATAGCATGCATTTTAGCATCAGTAACAGTTTGGATAACATGGTATTAGATTAAAAAAAAAGTATAAAAGTTTGGGAAGAAAATGCTGCTTCAATGGCAACACTGTAATAACCCTTTAAAAATACCATAATGGTACTAGTCAATGACAGATGAGACTTCCTTATTTTTATAACAATATTGGGACTATTTTTTTTATGTATAAATATAGTATCTCTGTCTCTTTACAGGAAGCATTCTTATAAGTTTTCAGTATATAATAAAGACAGATAATTTTATTTAGCCAATGAAGAGGAGATCATATACTCCTTTCCCTTAATGAAACATTCATCTGAGTGTGCAGATTTTGAAGTCTAGCAGGATTTTGAAGGTAGCAGTTTAAGTTGTTTGGAACAAACCGATCAGTTTTCAACTCCTTGCCGCCCACCAATAACTACAAGTCTGTAAGAGAAAAAAGGACATGGAATTGTTCTATTTGGGGCTTGTCTACACTGGCAAGTTTTTGTTCAGTAAAGCAGCTTTTTGCACTCAAACTGCTGACGTATACACACTGCCAAGCCACTTTGTGTGCAGAAACTCCTCAGTTGCAGCACTGCAAAATATCCACCTCGATGAGCATTGTAAGGCTATTTGTGCAGAGGTTCCAGGGCTCTGTTGCCAGCATAGATACTTGATTGCTTTCTGCACCATAACTGGCCTCCAGAGCTGTCCCATAATGCCTCAAGTGACCACTCTGCTCATTGTTTTGAACTCAGCTGCCTTGGAGACATGCGCCCCTTCCCTTTAAAGCACTGTTTCTGACAGCCCTTCCGTGTTGTTCTGATCTGCTCCGGGACACAAAGCAAACCATTAATGTGGAATGTTTGTGCTGTTGAACACACAGGCAGGTGTGTTTGTGTGTGTGTGTGTGAGAGAGATTGCTGTGCAGAGAGCCCAGGGAAGGAGGCAGGGACTGATGCCAGGGTTTCCCCCTCCCCCTACCTTAGGACTGGTTGTTTTCTGCCGCTGTGTGAACTTACAAGACAACATGCTGACACTGTCTCTCTCCCCCCACTCCATACACACACACACACTGCCCATCACACACTTCCACCCACTCCCCCACCCCTCACACACACACACTTCAGTTGAAAAGCAGCTGGCAATGTACTATGATGCCCATGGAACAATGTGATTGGGAAGCCTGCATCATGTGCAGGACTGATGCCAGCTTTTTTGCCGCCCTAGGCGGTGAACCAAAAAAAAATTCCCTACCGTTGAGAAGCTGCCACCGAATTGCTGCCACTGGTCAAAACCACGAGGAGCACTCGCCACCGAAATGCCATCAATGGCAGCATCGGCGTTGAGCTGCCGCTGAATTACCACCAAGCCCGCCAATTTGCTGCTCCCCAATTCCTGCTACCCTAGGCAACCGCCTAGGTCGCCTAATGGGTAGCTCCAGCCCTGATCATGTGACACTGCACCTGCCCCATGCGGCATTACACACCCTTCCCAAAGGCACCCTATGGCCAGTTGCACAGTGGGATAGCTATCCACGTTGCACTGCTGTGTTTGCCATTGCAAGAGCTGTTAATGTGGATGCACTTAGCGTCACAAGGAGCACAGTGTGGACATGCAACAGTGGTTTCATTCCAGCATTTTAATAAAAGTGTTATAACTTATGGTACAGAAATTTGCCAGTGCAGACAAACCTTTGAAGCCCAAGATGCAGTATCCAAGCAGTGAAGTCCCTATCATCTCATTGCCTTCCCATGTGATCCCAAAATGGGACAAAATAGTGTGGATTGTACAATCCAGATTGATTAGTAGCATGTATTGTGATTTTTGTAGCTGCTATGACAGAAGAAAAGAAGTTTCCCTTCTTCTTTCACTGCAGCGGTGTAATCCTGCAAGAACTTTTTGTCCTGATGGACTCAGCTGATTTTTAACTATTGGCAATCTAGCCACATAGCCTACATGCTGCATTTGCCATCGTCTGAACAACAATCTTTTTGATGAGTTCAGAGAGAGGCGGTGGCTTTGTGTCAAGACATGTTTACGGTGAGATTGACAAGGAAGATGAGGTAATATATTTTATGAAATAAACTTCTGTCAGTGAAAGATATGAGTTTTTGAGGTACACAGAGCTGTCCGCATCTGGGGGAAGGAAGCAGAGTGTTTGCAAGCAAGCTGAGACAGACTGCTAAACAGCAGAGATAGCACATGTTGAAGGCAGTCACTTGAAATAAGGCAATATTGGATTAGATTGTTATACATAAAGAATTTGAAGTGGACAATTAAGGGCAGATGGCGGTGTGGTGTATGACAAATTGTTGTAATGAGCTGTAAAACTAGTGTCCCAGTTAAATCTGTGGCTTTTGATGTCTAGCAGAGTGATACATTTCACTCTCACCTTTTGATGGTGTTATGCAATTTTCCTTTGGGAACAAGTATTGAAAGATCAGAAATGGAGTGATACCTTCCACCAACAGAAGCTGGTCCAATAAAAGATGTTACCTCACCTACCTTGACTCTCTCATATCCTGAGACCAACATGGCTACAAACAAAGTTGAGGTTGTTAAGAACACTAGGTTAGGCAGCTGGTGCATTATTTGGTCTAAGAAGCTGGTAAGCCCCAACTTTTGTAAGCAGGGTCTGAATGAGCTCGCCCCTGACATCTAGTGATGAACTGGGGGAAAAGACTTAGGAGCAGGCAGTATTTGCATAGAAACACATGCTCCACCTAGGTATTCAGCAGATGGAGCTGCTTTGCCAAAGTGATCAATTTTAGCTGGTTTTAGGCTATAAATCACTTTAGTAATGGAATGTTGTTATTCTTACTGTATAAGTAAAGGGCTGCAGACCTGTATGTAGCCTGCTCTGATTGAGGGTGTCAACCTAAACTAAACCCCACTTGCTAAGCAGTGGGTAGGGAAATCAAATCCCAGACAATGAGAGGAGAGGTGGGTAGGTATTTCTATATGACAGTGTGGAGTTTGCTGAAATAGTTTAAGGCACCATTTGATTCTTTTCTCTCAAATGCTAGAGCTATTTAGACTCAATTGAAAGGCCTTATTTCAGTTTGGTGATTATTTAGAGCTGATGTTACCGATGAGCAGGTCTAGGGGTTGCCTTAGACTTGGTGTGGGGATAGGGCTGCTGCAAAAGACAATACAGAGACTGCACTAGTAGTGAGCTTCCCTGATGCCCACTGAAATCGCCAAGGGCTGTGCTAAGTGGTGAAACCATCACAGTGACCAGAAAGCAGTGGCAGTGAGTGGCAGCTGATGGTCGGCATCAGCAGAGTTAACAGCAGCAGTTGTGAGCCAGTTGCAGAGGCAGTGGCAGCAGTGGTGGTATTGTCTGATTTCCCCCTCACACCCACCCTAGCTCTGTTTTGTATTGAACCCAGCCTATGCTGTTGACTGCACCTGGCAGAAGGGTTACACTTGCAGTCATTATTTGGAGTTTGATACGCCTCTGTTTGTTGGTGTTTGGGGTGAAAAGCATGCTGATAGGAATAGTTCATGTTCTAGTTTTATGGCTGTTCTATGGCATTGGGTTAATCATCGCTGTGATAACTGGGATTTGAGAGCATAGGGAATGTTTGAGTGCCAACAGCAGCTGGAGTTCAAATTCTCCAAATACCAAGGGTCTAGCAGTGTTGTTTCATCCTTTTGTTAAGGGAATTTGCATGGTGAACATTGTAGATCAAGAAAGGATCAAATATACATATAAATATTCATATTTATGTATATGAATATAATTGTTTGGCTTTGATCATCTGAGAGTTGTGAAAATCCTCTCATTTTAGTTGAGGCCTTTTGCAGTATTGGATATGTGAAATATTGTAAGTAACACACCCACCTTCAAGCTTTATAGATTTAGAACTTTAGTGTTACATAAATTAGTTGTTGCAAATCTCCTGATGTTAGAGACAAATAATCTTTCTTGCAGAAGTTATAGGGAAAAATGATATTACTTTGCCAGTGATCTGTCTGGATAGCTAATGCCTTGTCTTCCCACACAAAATCAATGGAGGATTTGAACATAGTTCTTAAAATATTTTTTAGTGAAAACTTTGGGATGGTCTGCTAAGGTCATTGTTCTATAGGCTAGTAGAAAAGTGGGTAATCAACCACACTGAATTTTTGCATGTCAGAACAAATGTTCCTCCAGCCAATTAGTAGCAGTTTGGATAGGATAATGACAGGTCAATTTTGTGAGGGGGAGAAAATGGAGGGCCAATCAGGCAAAGAGATATTATGTTGTTGCACTGTAAAGTTTAAGAAAGCTAGTGAACATTTGGGCTAGCAGCACTTATTAGCAGACCTCACTTGTAAGCTCATTGCCTGGACCAAATGTTTGTGGATGTGAAGCGGGAGACAGGAACAAGATATGGATGTAAGTACAAATTAAATGGCCTCAGCTTAATCCATTTCCTTCCCACTTGCAAAACCTTTATATATCCACAGTCTTCCCCAATCCTTTCTTCTCCCACCCAAGAGCTCTACTTTTATCTATAACTTTCCCTTGAGGTCTTATACCATATTGGCCATTTAATCTTAAATTTTTCTGCATGCTAATTAATGTTGAACAGATATAGTATCCCTGATTTTTTTCCAATGTATTGTCTTACTTGCCAGGATTACAGCAGTATTCACAGGACCTGAGGCAAGATATATATGTCATCTGATTCATGCTGCACCCCATGTGAAGGCTCATGTATATATATGCTAGAAAGAGCTAATATGAATTTGGTCAGTATGTAAAAGTTTGAATAAAGAAATACAGCCACAGAGTACATTACTACCAAGTATTTTTATTGATTTCTAACAGCTCTGGCAACACTATATCTGGAATACTGCATTCAGCTAGGTACCTCAGTACTAGATAGATCATGTTTTGGAGCAGAGAAGGGATGGCATCCCTGGAAAAAAAGTCCACCCTTCCCTTGATTTAAACAGCTTTTGAGCTTCTCAACCTTTCCTCTCCCATTTGTTCAGTTTTTTTCTTTACTGGGGTATATAGATGTAGATGAGTGGGTTTCTTTGATAGTTGGCCTCCAGGCTGTACTCATCCCCTGTTTTTCTTCCACATGTGGAGAAAGAACCAGGTATCCTACTGTTCTTTTTACACTACGCACATAAAGACAGAGCACACAAACATAGCAATATTGGCAGCTCCAGACCCTCTCCTAAGTATAGGCAAGTGACAACATGACATTCAACCCACCACTGGACTGTAACACATGGATGGGCCAGAAATTATAGTCCTTTGCAGTACTCTGTCATTGGTATACTCACAAATATATTCTGAGTTTCCTAACTCTATATAGGAACGTGTCCCTGCAATTGTACAAGTAGCATCACAGCAAAACATTCCGAATTCTTGTTCTAGACAAGAATATAAGAACTTTCACTATAGTAGAAGGCTCACAAGAATTTCTTAGCAGGATATTGGAGAACACCAGAGGTTTTCTGTGAGGCATAAAGTCTGAATTCTCTGCAGAACTAGATGACTACTGGGCCGACGATGATAGGGTTAATGGAAATGACTCCCCATTATTAAAATAAATGAATGTTCTTGATCATATTCTGAAATATTTAGGAAATCCAGTCTAAGATGAAATTACTGTTTGTTGGTCATTGACATTAGAATCTGAGGTACTGTATCACAGATATGCTTGTGATTCAGACTGTGAGAACATAGCATACTATCCATGTGGTGGGAAGCACATACTGAGAATCAAGCCTGTTAGAGAGACAGTCTCCAGACAGATGGAATCCCATATCAACAAACCTTAGAGGTATGAAAAATAAAAGAAAAAAGTTAATTAATAAATCTGAAGGACTGAAGTTCTTCTTACCTTGTATATTACCTCTCACATGACAGAAATTTTGGATTAATTCTTCAAACATAGATAAATCAGGCCTCCATTCACTGTCCCAGATTGGTCAGACTAATTGAGGTGAAAAGTCAAACCTCCTAATATGCGCATAAAACAATTCTGTAACTATTTAGTTAGCTATTTCTGCAGCTAATTTTGTGGCCAGATAGCACGGCAAAGCTACATTGAAATATTTGTGCCAAAGAAACCAACTATAAAGAGAGGTATCTGCAATATGTTAGTTGAAGCCATGTATGCATGAAGAATGTGGTATGTGCATTATCCTATGATAGATACTGCATGAGATGGTCATCATTGGGCAATGATCCTCATAACTGCAATAACTGTTTCAGGTATTATGATTATTTACTATTACAGTTGTTATAATATCAGACACAGAGCCTGATGAAATATTTCATCACTGGCAATTTATAAGTCTTATGAGTAAGGCACATGACTGGCCCTCATCTACACTTGGGGTGTGGGGAGATTGACCTAAAATACGCAACTTCAGCTATGGGAATAGTTTGAAATAATAAAAGGATATTTTTAAAAAAATACAGTTCAAACAAAAATGAAAGAAAATGTAAAGAAAGGGCTTTTCTGGGCTGGGCAAAGACACAGAAGCATGGAAACAGCAGTACAGAAAACGGGTTTTTATTGTACGACACATAAATTATACAGCCACATAGTGGGGGGAAGGGTTGCAGCATCGACATGTTCTGCCATCAGCTCTCTTGCTTACCCTCACTCCCAGCTCCAAAACTAAACTTAAACTGCAGCAGCAGCTTCTGCCCCACACCTAAATATTCTAACCCTATGTGGTAAACGCTAACCCAACCTCCCACAGTCAGTTACTACCTATCCCCATAGCAACTCGCCCTTACTGACATCAGCACAACCCAATACTCAACACAACACATACAAGGGACTTATTTTAGCAAGGGACACTTCCACAGTTAGATAAATGTGCCCGCATACTCTTCTGGTATCCTTATGAGGATAATAAAACAAAGTGCATACTGGGATGGCTACGACATCTGGCACATTACACAAAACTAGTCCATGACAACAGTTAATTTACAAACTGTATTTATTATTCATTCTTGAAAATGTGTCTTTCTGGTACAGTGTACCAACAATAAATGTCTTACTGGTACAGTGTATCTGACCGTATCAGCTTACTTGCACTACTGGTGAGACTAAATTAGTTAATATTTGTAATGTGGATTTTTTTTTGATGTGTGGCAATATTCAAGTGCAAAATACTATTATTTTTCCTCAAATACTACATTTATCACTTATGAAATAGCTTCACATGTTCCATTTCTGGGTTGCAACCGTATCCTCCAGGACATGATGAAATGTCTGTTGTCAGGGAGGCATCTGCTTTCCCCAATAAGTAGTGAATCTGACACAGGCATGGCAGAAGCTGGATGATCTATGTGTAGTAATATGACCACATAAGAGCACTTAATAAAGACTATAGAACAAGTCTTCAGCCATTCCCCAAACTCATGAACTGTGGAAAGGTATTCTCAAATCCACATGGCAGTCTATAAACAGCATGCAATAAATTTAATGCTGATCCTGCCCAAAAGTAGACTCTTCTCTTCTTCTGTTTTTATTTCTTTATTTTAGTAGTTCCCAAAATGTGCTAGAGACTTTCCAAACACAGAGGAAAAGACAGTCTTTGCCTTAAACAGTACATGGTACAGTCTGATCCTTGACCTGTTATCCAATTTTATCTCTCTGGTTAAGAAAGAGGCACTCAAAAACAAGTTGGATTGAAGCCTGAATTCCCTGTACTAAATTATTAAGAATGACAGACTGATTGAAGAGACAAGGTAAGTCAGATACTATCTTTTATTCAATCAACTTCTGTTGTTGAAAGAGACAAACTTTTGAGTTACACAGAGCTCTTTCTCTGAACAAGAATTCTGTGTGGCTCAAAAGTCTTTTTCATTAACAGAAGTCGACCTAGTAAAAGACATTATCTCATCCTCCTTGCCTCTCTAATATTTTGAGGCCAACACAGCTACAACATCACTGCAAAGAACGATTAAACTAAGATTGATGTCTATGTGGTAGAAATTAACAGTAAACTAGAATAAACAGGATGAGGAGCAGTTCCCCTAGACTGGAATAAGAGGCACAAATCTGTGCAACCCGTATCAGTGCTGGTATTCATGACCCAGGGACCACAACCCTATCCTGCCCCCAATCTTGACAACTCTCTTGGCACTGGTCTGCACAGAATGGTATAGAGTCCAGTTCCAGCAGACACAGATGAAATGGAGTATCGCTGTGTGCTTTCTCCATGGCCACCCATGCTTCATACAGCAGAAAAGCTATGTCTCTGTATTAGGCACCACCTGCAGCTGCTGGTACAATGGGTTAATTTTGCCCATTTTGAATCTATAAGCTGTTTGACCACCAGGTGGCACAAAAACTGTAAAATACTACAAATGGATTGCAAATATTATGATGCCAATAACTCTCTTTTAACAATATTGGTATTAAAATGTTTAGTGGTCATAAATATGAATTTGGATTATTATTATTATTTTATTATTATTATTTATTTTATTATTGTATTTAAAAGCAGGCACTAGGCTTGTAAAACTCTTGTAATTTGCAGTATTATTCCCAGAAGGAATGTTCAGAGTAATCCATATATTTTATGAAATTAATCTGCCGATTCATATAAAAGTGTTATATTTAATGCTTCTAATCACAAAGTGAATGACTCTCCAGCTAGAAAGGAATAGCATACCTTAGACTACTGCATATATTAGTTGCAAACATTGTAGAACATTTTTAAAAGAAATTCAAGCCAAAATAAATTATTTTCATTATTAATCATAGATTTGTAAAACATTTTATACAAGATTTAAATTTTGAGAATATGCTACTAGACCATCACTCTTTAATAATGGAAAGGGCCTTAACAGCAACTTCTGTCCCAAAACTTTACCTTTATCAAAACACAGGCAACATAGACAACAACGCATCTAGTCTAACACTGTGAAATCCACTCTTGATTTATACAACAGACAAGATCACAGAATAATTTTTAGTACTAAAAGAAAGCTAGGATAAGTGATGACCTCTGGTGTCAAAAGGACAAATTGGTGTTAGAAATGTCAAAGAAAAATTCTAAATTAGTATATAGAATGAAAGCTGTCTAGGAGAAATCTTACATAGATTTACCTTACTTCATTCCCCTTGTCTGTCTCCCTTAGCCTGCAAATGCACATTCTGTGACTTTACCTATATCATCAACTACTTCCTCATTCTTCCTTTTTACTGCAAATTTTACTGCAGAAATCTGTCATTTCTGTTGCCAGCTTTTTCTCTCCTTTAACTCTCTTTTGTCCTCTCCTTTCTGGCTTCCTTCCTCTTCACCTCTCAGCTCTCATTGCTCAATCTGTCTATATTTTTAAACCATGCTCATCAGAAATCAAAGGTTCTTTTCTGCGTAATTATCCTCCAGCATTTCTGCTTCCTTTGACTCATTGATCATATCCTCCTTCACTCACTATAACTTCTGCACTTCCAGGACTTTGTGTTTCATTGGTCTTATCCTGCCATACTAACCAAAGGCTCAGAATCTCATTTGATAACTGTTTATTTTTTCCTTCCTTCTCCTCTTTGTTGTCATCTCTCAATTTCTGTCATGAGTTTCCTCCTCTTTTTCCTCAATATTCATTTTTATATATTTCTGGTCCCCACAATTTCTGTTATCACCTCTGTGGTGATGATTGTCAAATCAACCAACCAACTCTTGTCTTAGTCTCACAATTCTGTATCACCAATAACTGAACTTCCCACCTTCCCTCCAAAACCCTCGCTTCTCCCTCTCTTCAATATCACCATTAAGAACTTGTGACAGATTAGTCTAATCCATCCATGATTCATATTTGATAGAGTCAAGTAAAAGTTAAGAATGTATTATGAGAATTCCATAAAACTTGCAAATTTAAACACAGAGTGAACTGTTTTGAGGTTGACATATTTAGCCGAGACCAAGAAGAAAAGCAAGATATCTAGAGATATTCAAGGGCACATATCCCTTGGAGAGTGAAGTTTATCTGGATGATGAGATGTGAAAAAGGATTGAGACACACAAGGTGTATTCACCTTCAAAAGTATACTTTTAAATTGTGCTGGAAGAACAGGAATCAAAATGATTATTCAAAGCAATAAGGGATGTGGAACATAAACAAGGTATATGGTACAAGAGAGCATTGCCATGGTAAGACAAGACCATTCAAAGATCCAGAAAAGTATAATGGGGAATCCTGAGAATCAGGGAAAGAAAAAAGATACCTGAACCAGAGGGCGACAGGGTTGTCTGTTGTGCCCTTTGCCAACAGGATGGAGAGAAAAAAAATAGGACAAGCTGTGGGGAAGAGACTGTACTCTCTAGAAATGTAAGAATACATTTCTTTAGTTAACAGAATGCAGATGTACCCGTCTAGCTTAGTTTTGGCCAAATATAAGAATAGACTTGTTATGCAGACCATTTAATTTGTTTACATCTTGTTTTATTTTTCTTAATAAAACTTCTAAGAGGACGCCCTGAAGTAAACGTGTTTGGAGCCCACCCAAACTGGGATTCTTGATCAAAAGGACAAGGGATTCCTGTTCCATAAATTCTGTTAACTGCAGAGCTACGATCCATTGGACTCATGGGAAATATCTAGTGATTACTGGTGAGAACAAAGTTTAAATAACTTAAGGTAACACAACTTCACCATTCTCCATGTCTCTCAAGATCACAAATTTGAGGTTGCCTTCAACGCTTCTCTGTCTTTCACTAAATCCTGTTCCTTCTTCCTCTATAGCTTCACTTGTTCCATCAAATATACTCCCTTCATTTCCTTTTCTCAGGTCACTCCTGTAGTATTCTTGAGGAAGCAGGATATCTAAGTGAGATGCTTATATTTAATTATTGTATTATCAACATAATGAATGGATTAATGATGGAATGAATTCACTGAATGAATGGATTAACTATCTGGACTCAGAGAACTCCTGAAATTTGTCTGTCTCTGTGTCTCTTTCTAGCCTATGTCCAATGAGATACCTGCATGATCCATAAGATGACATTGTTCCAGAACCCTTATGCATGGAATGTCCTCTCAATCTCCATTTGCCAAGCCATAACACTCTTCTTATTCAAATATCTCCTAAAGCTCCACCTGCATTGTCATTATAAAAAGTAACTTTATTTACCAGCCCAACAAATAATCACAAAGCTTCTTTGGAATCTTTATGACATTCATATTATCACATACCATAGATGAATAACTGACAGCTAATTTCTGCAACTCTTTCTTCCTCCTCCCTTCCCGCAATTGCTTTGTTTGTTGCTACCTCTCTTAGCATCCATAAAATCAGATTATACATTTTTTGGCACAGGGACTGCAATTATTTCATGAAGCTTTCAAGGCTTGATTTCCTCACTAATCCTGCATACATGCCTTACAGTTTACATTTTTACCTGATGCTGTCTGAGTTAGATTGTAAACTCCTCATATTCAGTTGCATTGTATAGGTTATAAATGAGGCAAGATTCTGGCAACTTGTCATTTATGTTTGTAAAATACTGTGTACATTTCTGTCACTCTACAAATGATGATATTGATTTATCTAGTGCCTAGAAACACACTTCCAAATGCCCTTTCTTTTTTTTTTATTGGGAAATTTCCTTCTGTTGGATGATTAGAATCAGTAAAAGAAAATACTCTCTCAGAGCTAAGTACATGCTAGAACTCAGCAATGAGTAACTTGTTTCACTAAAGGAACTGTCATGCGAGTAAACTGAAATATGGAAACACTCAGTGAGACACAGGGCCACCTTCCACTCCCAGATTCATATTCAATAATTCAAATCTCTCTATTGGTATGACAACTTATACAAGTATTAGCAGAGCATCTCAGTCCATCCTGTCAATCCTACAAATGCTAGTTAACTGGGGGTTTTTTGTATTCAAAATAAGTAAAAATATAAATTATATAGAAATAGAAAGAAATATACATAATTGTAATGTCTGTTTCAGTTATTCAATATTCTCTCAGTGTTCAAGTAACATTTCCCAAGCTTATATATTCTTTAAGCTAGTGTGGAGAATGTGGAAGCTGCCTGCAATATTTTATGAATGTTATGTCTGTTTAATTGTTGTTGTGTTTACTTGCTCTATAATCACCAAGGGATAATTCAACAGGAGTTGACAGGCAGGTAAGCAACAACCAGACAAATACTTCTGATAGCCAGCCATTCACTAATACATAACAGGACAACACAACCATTATTCTCTTCAAAGTTTACCTCTTCCCATTAGGAAGTTAACTGTCTGGCTAACCTCACCAGTGAAAAGTCTCAGCTTGCAACATTAGAGGGTCTTCAGGTGGGAAACTGAAAGAAAGGTCTTTGCAGTGGATAAAAACCTGAGCCTCTGAAATCCAGGAAAGACAGAGTCTGCAGACTGTATCCCTAGCCCCAGAGGTGGGGATATCTGGGTTAAGGTAGTTCTGACTAAGCCTTATGTAAAGTAAATAAATGTGTGTAGACTGCTGTGTTGGAAATCCTCCCTGTTATGCTTTTTTCTGCTGTTGAGATTAAACAATACTTTGTTTTGAAAAAGTTGTTTGGCCCACTATATTCATGCCCTGGTCACAGCTCCCAAAGGAAAGTTGTGCAGGGCAGCTGAACCCATATCGGCCTGCTGAGTAATCAGGATTGGTAAACAAGGTGCTGCATTCAGGGGGACTGATCTAAAGAGAGAGGAAAAATCATGGGACTCCACCCCACGACTAGTGAAAGCCAGAGGCCTAGCATCTCAGAAGATGATCTAAGTCCAGGTTTACACTACCCACCAGATCGGCGGGTAGTGATCAATCTATCGGGGATTAATTTATTGTGTCCCATCTAGACACGATAAATCGATCCCCGAGTGCTCTCCCCGTGGACTCTGGAACTCCACCACCGTAAGAGGCAGAAGCAGAGTCGATGGGGGATGGGCAGCGGTCGACTTGCCTCTGTGAGAACACTGAGGTAAATTGACCTAAGATACGTTGACTTCAGCTATGCTATTTGCAAAATGTTAATCTCAGTTTTTTGCATTGGAGAAAAAATGTGCAAAATATTTTGTAACGCTTCTTTGCTTTTCATTATTTCGCCCCTCATAAACTGTAGCTTACTATAATATAACCTTTATTGGTAACACTTTGTCATGGGTTTTCAGTGAATAAGTTAACAAGCAAGCAGTGTAGGGTACAGTAATGTTTTAAATTGTAATCAGATACATGACATTAGGACAAGTGTGCTGACATCATGTGAGCTTTGAGTTACTTATATTATTAAAAATTGTAATAAAGCAACAATTCAGTTCTGTGAGAGGAGACATACACAGAGGTAAGGGTCTGCCAGGTAGATACATTTGCAGAATTGGGTCCCCCAAAACTACTATAACAGTAGTTAATGGTGATAAATAAGACTCCAAGGCATAGTAATGAGAGATACAGCCTTTATTAGCCTCCCACTAAACATGCTCACCTGGCCTATGTAGGCTGAGCAAAATTACAATCACTTCACGCAGTGGGATTTTCCTATCTGAAGGGCATATGGAATCAGGCCCTTTGATATTTAACCTTGGGCTAGATTCAGAAAGGGAACGTAGTGACTCCAGCTCATGAAGACAACAAACCCTGAGTTAGGTGCCCAGGCTCCCTATACAGTGCGTGGAGAGAGATGGACACCTAAGAATGTGGTTCACAAAAGCCAGAATGCTGAGAGGGAGCCACCTAAAACTGACCAATAGCTGATGCAGAGAAGAAGAGTGTGTCCTAAGCCCTGCTCCTCGAAGGGATTTAGGCATCTATTTCTACCTGGGGTTCACAACAGGAAACCCTCTCCTGGAATTAGAAAGTTTAGCTGCTTCTTGTAAGAATTACAGAGGCACATGCCTAACTCTACACAAAATAGAGTGAGAGGCTTTCCTTATAACTGCTGGGCACTCACCCAGGATGTGGGAGACCCCAGCCCTGTGGGTGTCCTAACCACTGGACTAAGACAGTCTTATGTGGGAATCTCTCCTGTTGAAGCCAGTCTTCTGTGTTTAAATGATTAAATAAGCATTGGGCCAGAAAAATGTGACTTTATGGCTCAGTGGTTAGAGCATTGGTTACTTGAGAGGTAGGAGACCATGTTCAACTCCCTTCTCCTTATCAAGCAGAAGAGGTGATTGAACTGGGGTTTCCAACATCCTGGGTGAGTGCCCTAACCACTGGGCTAAAAGTTATAAGGTAAGCCACCCCCCTATTTTGTCATGGAGTCAGCCGTGCTCAGCATAAACCCAACACATCCAGCCCCAGAGGCAAGATGGACAGGGCACTGCCTATCCTCGCCTGGTTTTAGGATCCCACCAAGGCTTACTTGAGAAGTGGGGATCTGGGTGCATGCCTGAGGGAGCAGGGTGCAAGCCCAGCAGCCAAAACTTAGGTGCCTAAGGGACTTTTACAGCAAAAAGTTAGGTACTTAGGGAATTTGAGTGTCTCCAAAATTAGACGGCAGCTGAGTGGGGGTTTTGTGAGTGCCAGTGGCATCTAACTTCTGGACTTAGGTGCCTAAAGTGGGAGTTAGTTATCCTAGTCTCTTTGTGAATCTGGCCGCTTATGCCTTTGTCTCAGTACTTTCTCATCTATTTTACCTTTATAGCTACCTTTTTCTCTCAATATGCCATAGGAATGTTTACCACATTGCAATGAAATCATCCATTTTTAATTCCATATGAGTAAGAATCACTAATAATGACAGTCTTACGCTCAGGGTTGTGTCTTCTTCAGTAGGTCTCTGAAGGCAGTCTAACTTTGTGTAGGTTGAGAAACCCATGCTTTGATTGGTAGTTAGCAAATTAGAATTGCTCCTGTGTGTTAAGATTTGGCTAAGACAAAATGCTTCAATTATTCTACTTCATTGGATGCTGTTAGGGTCTACAGATAAGAACTACTGACTCCTGCATCCAATTAAGGTTCTAAACTTCGATAAGGCTGACTCTGAAAAACTGGTAAAATTTTTAATAAATTATGGTAACATTTCTAAATAATTCTATTAAAATATAGTATTGTTTAAAATTGAACAAATCATTACAATGTTTATTTCTACTAAACTATTACAACATTGTGGAGACATCATAGATAAACTAATTGATATTTCAGGCCAAAATTGACCATTGATGATGATCTATCTAGTTGACTTCCTGCGTAACACACACCATAGAGATTCACCCAGTAATATGTCCATGAAGCCCATAAATTCCTCTAGGAACATACCAAGACTTGTCTTAAAGACATCCAGTGGTGAAGAATCCACCACATTTCTAGGTAAATTGTTCCAATAGTTAAGTAACCTCATTGTTAAAAATTGTGCCTTATTGCTAGTCTGAATTTGTTTAACTTCAGCTTCCAACCATTGCATCTCATCATGCCTCTTTCTGTTAGATTTAAGAGCAACCTATTATCAAAGTTCTACTACCCATGTAGGTATTTGTAGATGAAGATTAAATCATCTCTTAACCTTCTCTTGGATTAACAAAATGGATTGAACATTTTATGTCTCTCACTATAAGAAATGTTTTGCAGACCTCAGATCATTCTTGTAGATCTATTGTGACTCCTTTTCAATAAACGAGAGCTGAGCACAGTATTCCAGGAATAATCACAGTAATTCTGTATGTGGAGAAACTACCACCTTCTTACTCCTCCTTGATATTCCCCTGTTTATCCATCCAAGGACTGCATTAGCCCCCTTAGCTACAGTGTCATATTAGGAAATAATGTTCAATTTTTATCTACCATGGCTCAGTCAATTATTTTTATATGCTGGGGTGCAAGTTATCCCACCTTGCCAATTTAAAAATGTTTAACTTTAATAGTTCATGATCCCTACTTCATGATGGTATGGAAAGTATTTCCTTCCTGAAATATATCATCTTGCTTCTTTCCAAGTGCTGAACAGAAATACTTGAATGCTTCTGCCTATTTTGCATCATGACTGACAATTTTACTGTTTTTATCCAGTACTGGACTCTATCATTGCTACAAATTCATTTGTTCCTGATATATTTAAAGAACTTATTATTCTTAGCCGAAATGGACATAGATTTTTCATTGATACCTTTAGCTTCTCTTAACAATAGCAGTTAACTGCCAATTTTTACTAATTGTTGCCTTTGACTATCCCATTTTTCCATTTGTTTTATATTGCTTTTTTTATTAACAATTGCCCAATTAAACCAGATTCTCCTTTTATTTGCTGAAATGTCTTTGAGTGGTATTTCCCACAAATATATTTGATTTCTTTAATTATTTGAAATATTCTTACATTTTGTAATTTTCGTTCTATCTAATCTGCATGTCTAAAGCACTTTTGCTTTTTGATTTCAGTTGAAATTCATCAGGGAAAGATCTGTACATGAAAAAAATATTAAGTAACATCCTTCACTAATAGAACAAGAAAGAAGACAGGTGTTAGAGAATGAGCAGAGGGACCAGAGGCAGATCGAGTAGATGTGCTTCTTTATTACGATGCTTGTTCCCCTCAACCCAATTGTCAAGTAAGCACCGCATTAATTACCTCACAGTCTTTTAATCTAAAAACATAAGAAAGACCATACTGGGTCAGATCAAAGGTCCATCCAGCCCAGTATCTTGTCTACTGACAGAGGCCAATGCCAGGTGCCCTGGAGTGAGTGAACCTAACAGGTAATGATCAAGTGATCTCTCTTCTGCCATCTAAGTTAGTTTGTAAATACTCACATTTACTACAATACCCCACCCCGCAAACTCTTATTGAGTAATATGAATGCCCATACAATGAATATTAACTATAAGCTGAATATGATTATACCCACCCCTGTTTACTATTTACAGCATTAAGCATATCATACAGACATTTTTACCTTGAAGTTACATTTTTCTGAAGTAGTTTTAACCACAAGTTCCCCTAATCAGTAGTTCACCGGGAAGAAAGGAAGGGGTGTGACAAAGTTCCGAGTCTGTATTTGTGGGTCCTGCGCTTCCTGGCAGATTTAGGGGCCTCAGAAACTCATCCAGGCCCCAGAGTGACCTCCCTTTCTCAGTAAGTAATTAGGGGAGACAGAAATGGGGGAGCCCGGGCCCGCCTTCTACTCCAGACTCCAGCCCAGGGACCCTAATAGTCTCAGCTAAGATGGCTGACCTTTTAGGCACAAAACACAATACAATTCCCTGGGCTACTTTCCCACAGCAGTCTCCGCTTCTTCAAACTCCACTTCACCCTTACCTCAGGGCCTCCTTCCTTCTGTACGATATGTTGTCCAACACTTAGTCTCACCAACAGCATAACTTCCTTCCACAGCTCCTGACACCCACAGCCCACCTGACTAACTGGGGCGGGGGGGGGTTTATCTGGTTTCAGCCAGTCCCTGATTGGCTTCAGGTGTCCCAATCAGGCTAGCTGTTTCTACTTCTTTTTAGAAGGTTCTTAATTGGCCCCAGGTGTCTTGACTGGCCTGGAATGGCCTTTGTTTGGCTATTCAGGGAACAGGGACCTACACAGCCTGAGGCTGATATACCTGCCTTCCAGCACTCTCCTATATCCTTCTGGTCTGACTCCGTCACAGAGGCCACGACCCCAAGCTCATTTATGTAGCTGGGAAAGAAAGAGGAGGGGAGATAACACTTCTTTACACAAAGAGTATCCCTTAGATCCCCACATTCCTTATGCAGTTGCAACACTTATCAATCCTTAACAAGCAGAAGGAAACTTTATGGCAAGATGAAACTTTATCAAGCAAAGGAATAGTATGTGCCTGTGCCTAGTCCCTAATACCATGCCAGAGCACCGGTGGTTTTCCAGGTCTCTACTTAATATTTACATACCCAATAATAGACTACAGAATTTTCTCTGATCAGTACATATGAAGTGCAAAACATCCATTTACCTTACTAGAAAATGTATATTCAAAGTCTCAGGAATAAAATGGCTGCCTCATAGATTACAAACCCATTTTACTTTCCCCCCACCCTTTTTACATAGGAAGCTTTGAACAATGACAATTTTCAGGTCTTCTGGAGTTTCTCAGCTATAACTCAGTTATATTTGAAGAACTCCCAACTACTGTTCATGGGTCTAGCATAATGCAATTGCCTCATTGTTAGCATTTTCGAAAAGCTATGCATAAATTAAAAAGTGCAATAGACGTGTGATTTTTGACAGTTATAAAGGCAGGGAGCTTACACAAACTCTTTTGGCCAGCCCAATCATCACATAAATAAAAAGGATAAATATTTAGCTGGTACAATCAGGAGGAGCGAAATACTCTGACTTCTGACTCCAGTAACTGATGAGGTGGGCCAGTGACATTTCACAGACATGTGATCAGATTGGCCCCTTGAGTATAAATAGCATATAAACCTTTCCTGTCAGCTCTTTGGAAGGATAATATTGCAATTCCAATTTAAGATTTATGAATGAATGTGTTCCAGGCTGTGTAAAAACACAGCCCTTGCTATTGTCTTTGGTGTTCTTTCCTGCAAGCATTATTTAATCCAATGGAAATCAGAGACGCCATCTGTCAAAATAATACATTTAAAGGGGAGATTGGTTCTGGGGGAAAAAGAACTGTCTGAAGGAGCTTTCTCTTTACTTTAGTTTACGTTTTATGACATGCCAGGAAAAACATTGACTTTTAACAAAAATGCCTGTGCTAAGCACAACACAGAAATACTAGTATTTTGTCCATTACTTGGCTAGGTGGTTTCAAATGCATGTTACTGTTTACAAATTCCATTAATTGTTTACAGTGAAATGAAATAATTTATTAATGCCATCTGAAATCAGCTCACAGAATAAAAATGAAGTGTTCCCAATTGTTTAAGTAAGCTAGGGGACACAGTTGGGGAAGGCAGATATTTAAATTTAAGGATAAGTTCTTCATTTATTTTTAAACATTTCATTTAAGCGTAAATGACAGGATGAAAGAATATTTAATTTCCTGTACCAACTCCAAAATATTGTATGTAACATGTAATGATCTTTTAACTTGTACCGAAAGATCTAGGAAGTTACTTTGAAATGTTCATAAGTGTGTACAAATGAGCAGTTTCAGCAGTCTTTATTTGTACCTGTGTTAAACGACATTAGGGCCTCCTTGACACATGTACACATATGCTATTTTTAGAGTTAAAGCTAAATCATGAGCCTTTACTGCATGAGCTAAAAGACACACCCTTCTTAGCTAAGGCTGTAGCGCATTTATTAATCTCTAAGTGGTCTTGGTGCCACTATAGGGGACAGAACACCACACTCAGGAGGTGTGTGGGTTACACTTACACATAATAATAATCTTACAAACTACAGATTAAACCAGGAAAAACAATAAAAATCATACTTTATATATTTTTGTATAAGATTATCAAGAATTCAGCATGTTTTATTAAAAACATATAAGAAACTGAATGACTCATAGTTATTAGTAAGGAGTTGTGGAGCCTTCAGATCATAAATATGAATACAGATAAGGTTGATAATGGCTGAAAATTGTTGCCATCTGATGGCTCTTTGATGATCTATATAAAATTAGTTAGTGGCCTCTGTCATCTTCCTAATAGACACATGTTCACATCTCAAAAAATAACCATCAAAGTTGGTGCTAATGATTATGCCTTCTCGCTGTCTATCTCACCACAGGTCAAGGATTGAGGGGTCATGGGAACTGAACTGTCCTCTCACTTTCAAGGTGTTTTCTCTAAAACAAGGTTGAGGGATATGGGCAGAGTTGTATAGAAAGGAATGCTATTCTGTAGTTAAATTGAGGAGTTTATTTTGGAAGGATGTCAATTTTCACCAATACTAAAATCAGTTTTTAAAAAGAAGAAAAAAATAAGTATAAAAGGAAATATATATACATATTGTCTGTATAAATGACACAGTGAGTCCCAAGACATTCAGTGGGATCAGATAAAAAATTTAATGTATTTAAAGATAATTACAACAGACAGAAAGAAGAAACTGCTATGTCTACTTGATCAATACACATTTTAGTCAATATATAGGAGTAAAATTTAGTTTTTTATTTTCAAAACTTTAGGCAAGAACTCAGGCTGCCGATTAAGAGTCCATATGTTTGTAAAGTTTACCAAGAACTGTTTCAACTAATTCCTATAATATTTGCAACAGAGCCCATCACAAGTCCTTTGAATGATGAATGTGTTTCTTTCACTATGTGATGAGCATAATGATTTATTTGCTTTGTGCATCTCAGCAGTATTAGTAAAGTTTAATTTATTAAAACAAAAAAAAAGCCAGTCAAACAATGAAGTGCCATAAATGTTTAAAAGCCCAAAGCCAGATTTGCTAACAAGGTACTTTAGCAGAGAAAATTTTGAATGGTATTATTATTAGTTAAAATAAAAGATTTGCATGGAATGCAAACAGAAATCACTTTTTTTTGGCCAAACATGTAGCCCATACATTTCATTTCTTTTTCACATGAGAATGAATCATATACCATAATAGCATTTGTTAACTATTAATGCAAGCAGCTCATTGCTACTATAAAAAACAGAAATAATTCTTCTGATTTAACAGAAAATTTGTCTCTAGTCTTAATTAATTTTGATCAGTGTTTCATGATCTGTTTAGTTTATTTTAACTGAAAATTGGTTTTGTTTTCATGGAAGTTTCCACAGTATGTCATTTGAGTCTAATATATTGGACTTCAGCTGGAGGAAGAGAAAATAGGGGAGTTGTATCTCATTAGTTCCCAAGGCAAGAGGCAACAAAGTTTGATTTATGATCAGCCAATTCTGTGAATCACTCACACACCTACAACAGAATAGATTAGATGTTGGCTACCCTAGGACCTGTCTTAGAATTCAATGAAACAGGATTTTGGAAGATGTGACCTCTTTAAAAATATTTTTTCTTTTAAAATTAAAACTGATGGCTATATTTATGAAAACAAAGAGGTTTCTTTTCAGCTCTGAGTCTTGCAATTTTTCTTTCTAATATTTTAGATGTTAAGACCAAAAGTAAAGAAATAAAAAGATATGGCAATGCTCATGTGTGAAAAATAAATTTATAAAGATCTTAGTCTTTAGAAGCAGATATGACCAATTTGTATAGAAACTAAACATAAACTTTGTCTGTTTCCATTTGTTCCGTTTTGGTGAAACCATTGCTATACACACTGAAAATGGACATTTAATATATTTTTACCTTTTTATATGTTCAGTTGTGCTTCATAATATGCCATTTTTTCACATTCAATAATATGTCCCATAATGAGATGATAAAATTTGCCACATTATTTGTGGTATTTCAGTATTTCTATATTTGTAACATAATAAACCTTTGAAAATTGCTGTGACAGACCTTTATCCAAAGCCCTTTGAAGTCAATGGAAAGAGTGTATTACTGCATAGACTTTCTAAGCTTTCATTTAACTGGCAATCTGGAGTGACAGTGTTCTCAGAGTTAAAACTAAAGAAAGAGGAAGACATACAAAATACCTCTGTTATTTATGAGCTAGCTGTATATTTCCACTCTCTGGTTCCTACATCTTGAATATATCCAGGTGGACGTCAGGTAGTTTGCTGCAACTTTAGTATTAGATGCTGTACTATGAGCTGGGTGAAACCTTGTTATGGATTGAGTTAAAACTTCATTCAAACTGATGTGTTAACAACTCTTCCATTTAAGATAGCTGTAAGAGACAGGTAAAGGGCCACACCTAAACAAAGTCTAATAGAGTCTGCACAGAAACTAACAGCATTTAGGCAGAGGGTGCGACCACTACGTGTCTGTCTGTGTGTGTGTGAGTTGGTATGAGAGAGAACACACAGAAACTGAGGACAGACAAAAACATAAAAAGAGATGTAGATGGACAAGGCAAGAAAGGCCAGCAGTAATCTGTGAGCAGAATGTGACACTGGAAGAAAGTAAATAGTTTTTTGGTCTGTTGGTAAAGAAGCTAAGAAACTGTTTGTTTTGTTCTTGGTTCCTTCTGCATTCAGAGATACAGGGCTTAGTACACTTTTTGTAAATAAACAAAGTTGCATTCAAGACATACTTGATGATCATCACCAATTTCTACTCCCAAGTGGAACAACCTACTTGGCCCCAAATTTAAAAAGGTAACACTAGTGACAGGGGTGCACCACAGTTTCCAAGGAAAGAGGCTATGAGCTGGTATTGACGTTTAATCAAGATGACACAGATCATGGAGGTGCTTGCAGAAATAGAAAATGTCCAATTGCTAGTTCATCATTTAGCAGTTAGGCATTTCCTGGGAAATATCCCACCCTCCGACTTCTCCACCTCAACCAAGCTTCACAATGATTATCACTGTGTACCAGAATTAATTTGTTTGTTTAAAACTTATACTGTGTGTGTGTGTATATTTGGTGAAAAAAATTTCCCTGGAACCTAATCCCATCATTTCAATTAATTCTTGGGGAAACTGGATCCACTTAACATCGTTTCACTTAAAGTCACATTTTTCAGGAACATAACTACAACGTTAAGTGAGGAGTTACTGTATTAAACTATAGAAAATGCCACGAGAACGCAACACAAAAAGCAGCCTAGTCAGACTGAAAATTAACCGCTCCAAAATTAAATGTATGCAGTCTGATACCTTGACAAAAGTCCAAATAACAATCAAGGGAAAACAAATAGAAGAAATTGAGTAATATGTCTATTTGGGCCAAGAAATTAACATGTGCCATGATCAGGAAGCTGAACCCTCACGAAGAAAGAAACCAGGTTGGTCTATCAACGATGTCCTCCAAAGAAAAATCAACAAGGCAACACACACCAGCCTCTTCAACTCAATAGTACTACCAGTAATGTTGCACAGCAGCGAAACATGATTGCTGTCTGTCATGGAGAGGGTGATGGAAAGAAGAATTCTGGGTATTTCAATCTGCAACCAAGTCCCCAGTGAAGTGATCAGAAAGCAGAGTGGAGTGCAGGATGTTGTTGTTGAGAGCAAGCATAGCACAATGCGATGGGCTGGACATATAGCGAGGCTCACTGACAATCAATGGACTGCAGCTGTAGCCAAGTGGTACCTGCAGGAACTGAGATGACCAGTTGGCCAACCTCCAAAGAGATAGGAAGATTTTATCATGAAAACACATGGCTTCACATGGAGAAGGAAGACCAGGGTGTGAGAAGAATGGAAGACATGCTGTGATTGGTGCAATCTATATGAGGGCTGAAGGAGTGATTGATCAAGATGATCAAAGTGAGGTAGTAGCCAATAACAGCCAGAAATATTATTTAACGGAATGCCTTAATATATGCTGTAGTAATTTTTAAGGGCTTTGACGGTGAAGTCAGAGGCATGCAAAAGATAGGATCAGATCTGCAACTATAAAGGATTGAAAACAAGAAGAATCTGGGCTCAGACAAAGCTGAGCATGTAAACTAGTTCAGGGTAAATTAACAATTGATATTTTACCCAAATGTAAACTTTAAGTAACCTGCATCTTTTATAAGGTTCAAATATAAATTAAACAATTTTTAAATGTTCATATGTCTCTTTATTTCAGGGTTTTGGCCAGGATTAATAGAAGAATTATAAGTGGAAATAATATTCTCACAGTAATTCCCCTCTAAAGCCACATCGAGATCTGGGAAATTTGGCATGAAAACCAGTTCTCAATAACTTTCAAGAGGAAAGCGATTCGGGTTGGTCTGCATGCAATTGGGTTGTTTACTCAAAATAAACTTCTCAGAACTGCAAAAATTCTTCCATTGCTTTGAGTATGGTGAGGAACAAAGAAGGACAGAAATCAGATCAAATACTTGGGTGTATAGAATAAAGTTGATGGGTTGAAAAGGGCAAAAGTCATGTATCACAACAGATCTCTTGGTCAAACCTTATGATGACTAGATGTATCACACATCCATATTGTGGGTTTAACATGTATGAACAATGAGCTCTAATTTGCTTTACTGTTGCAACTTGGGCTTTACTGTTTGCAACTTGGCAGAAGGTCTGTCTAGAAGGGTGTCAACAGGGTGCAAGGTATCTCCAATCTCTGCTTTGCTACAGAGCATGGAGCTGGGCAGTACGTCCCAGAAAGGAGTTATGGCGAGTCAGGGAGTCATGTGCCCAGGACACCTGGGAGATTCACTGATTCCCGTAGTCGTTTCTGCTGAAAGGGATCCTAGGGAGTCCTCATCATACTTTAAATTTTTCTTCCATTAGTGGAACCCATTAGTATAAGCACTATCTGCCTCCCCCTCCCAGGGTGAATCCCCTCACAGAGGCCTTCACAGTTATATAGTCATACAGGCCCTCACTGTGAGGCCCTCACAGTTATACAGGAGTTTAAGGCCAGAAGAGATCATAAGATCATCTAATCTGATCTACTGCATATCTACAGGCTACCAACATCACCCAGCACACACTAAACCTACAATCAAAATTAAACTAGAGTATAACAGCTCACAGTCAGAGAATAGGAGGGACTGAGTTTCAGCAATGCCCAAGACTTCAGCAATGGCAGTAAACTGATCGAGTGAGGTATACCCAGATGATGTCAGTAAGTGACCCATGCTCCAAGCTTCAAAGAAAGATGAACCTCCCCAATCCCCAAGGTCACTGCCAATCTGACACAGGGGAAAATTCCTTCATGACTCCACCTATAGTGATCACTTATACCCAGAGCCCATGATCAAGAGCCAAACAGCTAATCACATGACAGAGAGAATGCTCTTTGTCACCAGTGAGCACTGACCCACTGTCTCCAGTGTCCCACCTCCAGCTGTGGCTATTTCTGATGTTTCAGAGGAAAGAGACAAAAAAATTCCCAAAAAAACAAACCAGAATACATGGGGCTGGGAGGAGAAGGAGGAAGAAAATCCCTTCCTGACCCAGCATGTGACCAACTGAAGTTCTGATGGAGGAGCTTTAATAACATAAGAAGTGAACTAGAAGGGACCTTCAGGGCTACTGAGCCTCGACTTCCACCATCACAAGCAACCAGCCATACAATCCCATTCATAATTTTGTCCAGTTCTCTTAAAATTTATTAAATTGTTTGCATTCAGAAGTCCTTCTGGGAGCAAGGGCACTGGAACTTTTATAGAAGTGGAGGGGCCACCAGAGCCAAATGGGAGGGGTGGTGAAAGGCGGCCATGCCCCTTACTTTTTAATATGGGCATAGTTTGGTGGGCAGGAGCATGGTTGTCTGTGTGCATGTGCGTGCTCAAGTGTTTTGACAAAGCCTCTAGATCTGCTGGTTCAATATGAATAAATAGCAGTAAGCTAAATGCATATATTAATAAAGCTGACATTTTTAGATTTTGATGATTTGGCTGCACAGTGTATTTCATTGTCTTTTGATTTCTATCTTTCCCCCACACAGCAGGATATTCCATTGTACTAATACTTTTTTAAACTGGCACAGTAGATTATTTTTATGTTTACTGACTGAACCTCTGATATGTGCTAAAATTGTACCATGGCTTTGATTTTGAATGAAAGTATCCTGAATTACCCTGTGATTTGTTTTTATTCCTTCCAAAACAAATTCTGTTACATTAGACATTTTCCTTAAGGGCTTTAGCAAAACCTTACAAAGAAAGGAAATTTTTTTTTTTTTGCATCTATAAAGTAGCATTAGCTTGACAGCAGATAGCTGGCGCTATGAAAGCCCACTAGGAGACACTCCATTTAAATGTACAGATTACTGTCAGCCATTAAAATTGCTGTCATGACTTGAACAGTCTCACTCCATTTAATTTTAATCGTGATCTGTTATTTTTTCAGAAAAAACAGAGAAAGAAAATAGGTACAGAATTCAGCCTTCAGTGCCTCTGAGCAGAACTTTTAAAATATTAAACCTGATATACCTCACAAGAAATGTGTGATAACATCTAATTGCTCATGTATATAGGGCCATTGAAGCATATGGCTTATAGTTGCTTGAAGTTTTTAAAACATGATATGAAGAAATACTGGAGCAGGGTATAATATTCAAGGTGCAGTCAGATATTGATTAATTTCACTATTTGTGGCATTTCCTGCAAAAACAGCATTAGAGGTTTTTGGTCTAAGTAGATAACCCCACCATATACAGTAATTTATTCAGTTGTGTGAAATCTGTGCCCGGTATGCCTAAACTTCCCAATGGCATGGAAAGATTTTCAAGAACACTTTGAAATACTGCAATATGTTAAATTTATTTATACACTTTCTCCACTTGGACAGAAAGTCTTCCACGGCAATGTTTTGAAATTACCTCAGGGATCACCATCTTCTTTTTTCACCCTCTTTTGCTCCTGGTCACTCTCTTCCTTCTCTCTCAGTTATTAAACATGAATAAAGTAAATTTTAGAAAAAGGGAACTAGCAAGATGTATGCCTATCATCACCTCAGTCACATTGCTTGTTTGAACTGCAAACCTCTCCCTCCATATTTGTCTCTCTTTTTTTCTCCTTAAAGCAAGTCTACTCTGCAATAAAAGACCTACAGTGCTGAGTCTCAGAGCCCTAGTCAGTTGATTCAGGCTTGTGGGCTCAGACTGAGGGGTTAAAAATAGTAGTGTCAATGTTCAGGCTGAGGCTGGAGCCTGGGCTCCAAAACCCAGCCTCAGAGCCCAGACTTCAGCCCAAGTCCTCTTCGTATGCATGAATTTACCCATGTCTGTACCTCCAGATCAGTTGTGGTTGAGATAAAATGGCTAAGGCTACTGTGATTCAGCTTAAGATACATTAGAGCAGGAATGTTTTCCTTAGGGTTCGCCCATCCATCTCCAACAGATCTGTAAATGTATTTAATGTTCCAAAATATTTTCTAATTAGTTTTAAGTGTGTTTCTACTATGTTCTAAATGATTTTAACTTTCATAGATTCCATTCCCACAGTTGGAGAGACACAATAAAAGTTATTTACAATTTATACCTGTGTAAATGAAAGATCAATCAAACCCCATTCTTTTTCTTTTATATTTTATGGGCTTTTAATAGGAAGCCATGATGGGTAACTCCTTGTTCTCAAAAGGTTTCAGATGTGGACTTCTTCATAGATCCAGCCTCTCCCTCCTCTTTTTAAACACAGAGTGCCTGATTGTGCAATCCTTGGACTACTCCTGAAGTGCACATCCCTTGTTGGTTGCAGTATAACACACTTGGGCCATGACAGATTGATTAATTTAAACTTTTATTTGAAGCAAAAGCATACATTTTGGTTACAGTTACTATAGAAACAATGGACAAATAGGCAGAAAAAAGACAACAGCCTGTTACCTTCTCCCGGGGAATAAGTGTGTCATGATAAATTTCTCCTACAATGCACCAACTATTCCCTATATTCCAGCATATTTATACCTATCCAAATTACATAACCAATATTTTCCCCCAATCAACATTAAGCATGTATCTTATATAACTCATCCAATATGCATATGCAAGCTTCAGTTTACATAACTTTTGCTATGATATTTTCATGTTATCATATCTCTTTTCTAATTGGTTTATTTCCATTGATCATGCACTGATCATATGTGCTGACAAGACCATCTAGCCTTTCCAGAATTTAGGGACTTTTCAGCAGTTTCTTAAATGCCTTAGGTAGTACATTCTGTATGTCCATTGTACTGATAACTTTCTCTTGTTTATGAATATCCTCCAATTTAGATACATTCTGTGGTCAAAACATCACATTTGTCTACACAGAAGCTGTAAGCTTCATTAGAAAACTTACATAAGGAAAAGTTGTTAGGAGAGATTTTGACACCTCAGCAAAATGCCTAGGCCACTGTCAGTAACTGTATTATGGACTGTTACACTTATTTCCCAATGCAGCTAAGCTAGTAGGCCTTTGCAGCAACCTTAGAAAAAGGAGGCAGTCCAGGAGGAGAGGGAGGTAACCATGAGAAGTGAGCATGACCCATGCTGTTTTACTTATTTTAAACTGCTGAAGTATGCAGCTTTGAAACACAGGAAGTCTGTTTATTTTTGACTTATGTGTGTTTCTCTATGAGATGGTGGACTCTGCAAAACACATCTGTTCAGCTAATGTCTGGAAACTGCTTATTTCACTCTTGCCTACTCTTTTTTCTTTCTTTTTTTTTTTTTGATTGGCAAACTATGTAACACTAACATGCATAGAAGGGGATAAAAGGTCTGAGTTAGATTCACTCTTTGTGGACTGAAGGCTAGCCACCAGAAATCTGTCACTGAACACTTGAAGATCACTCCAGATGTTTGGGGTAACTACTGATTTAGGGCATGCTAAACTTCTTGCTTGTGTGTTTATGTGGTGGAGACTAAATAAAGTAAAAACTTTCAGTGAAAGCATTCTTCTTTGTCTGTTTGTACCAATCATTTATCAGATGGATGTGCTGTGTCCCCATTGATTTATTTCCTGACACCACCTCACAAGGAGTAAAGTTGCCAAGAGTTTTTGAGTTCAGAAAACCCCAGGTAACAAAATTAGCAAGGCAACACCCATGCTAAGCAAAGACTATGCTAAAGCCAACCAGCCTAGGACAAATACCATCTTGGCCTTTCCAAACTTATTCACTATATATGAGCCATATTTACGATGGTTCCTACACCACATGAATAGACATTGATCTATACTGGTCCATGCTGTATATGAGACCACTAGAGGAGTTCGTGAGAACACAAAGACTCTAATATGATGAGTTTATTCATGAAACTGTTGCTTAATTGTAAGCCAATAGTTTGACTACAGTTGCATTTTGTTCTTAAAAAATTACCCAAGTTTATTGACTAAAAACAAAGCAGTACAATATGAAAAGGAGAAATACATACCCTCCTTTTGGGAAGAAATGTTTACCTTGCAGCATGTTCATCTTACACACAAGGTGTGCTTCAACATTTAAATTAGATATTTATTGTATGGTTTTAGTTACAAAACTCTCCGTACATCATTAAAATCCAACCCACCAGTTTATAACAGTTCCTCAATTTGTTGTTTTATTCTGTACCTTTTCTTGTCTCTGTTTTGGATACTATATTCCAAACCAGTTACCTGTGAAAGCACCTGCATTTGATTTTGACTGATTTTGTATTTACTCATTACAAAGCGGACATCAGTTTTGCAAAGTGTTATGGGATACTTAGCATCAGAGGTGCTGGAATAATTTTTATAGTGGGGGTGCTGAAAGCAGAAACCATGTATTTGGTTGTTATTACTACATCAAGCCAGGAGGTGCTGCTGCACCCCTATTTCCAGCACCTCTGTTTAGTATTAGTGAACTAGAGTAAGCATAAAATCATTCCAATATAAAGCCTATTTTCTAACTCATATAAAATGTGTAATACATTTTTACATGTTATGTAATATGTATAACATGCATTTATTGACTAACAGCCAACCAGTCACCATCAGCCCATATCACATTATCCAAAGGATAGGGACATTGAGGAAAAGCAGTTGGTTCAAAATAAAGGCAAGTTTAGATGACGCTGGTAGGAAGAAGAAGACACTTTGAAGTTCTTGCCAGGACATTAACTTTTTCAGATATTCCATATCAATATGCATGTCAAATATGAATCTGTCATTGCTTTTATATTACATGCAACAAATAAAAACCACTTTCAAATAGGAATAGGGGGAAACTTAAGAACATAGAAAGACAGAGTAGTATTTTCTTAAAGGAAAACTTTTTGTATTGTGCCAGAACTTCCTTTTATGGTTATATTCATAGACTTTTATTCATGAAATTAGTTAGGATTAAATACAACACACAAAATGGAACAAGTATTAGCTGTTTTGGGAAGTGATTCAACTTTGCTTCACTTTGATCCTTTGGCAAGTAGATGTCCCTATGCTGTTATGTACATTTTATTGTGTATGTCCATCAATGGAACATGAATATGATCATGTTTGGCACAGCAGGTTTATTTCCTTTAGAACTATAACATTACTTCATTTGAACATTTATTAGGACTGCAGAGCTGTAACTGCTATTGCTAAATGAAATAATATAAAAATGAAAGAAATGAAAGAACCCTGAAGGCTTCTTGATGTTTATTCTATCAAGCTAGTCACAACAGATAATAATACAGGGAACTGTGTGAACAATATTGCTTTGAACTTCTTGCAGCCACCCAGAATATAAATTGTATATTATACAATCCAAGTAATTACAGAAAACGAAAAAAGCTATGTTAAACTGTTCCCACTACAATGGCTTATAATGGTACAGTATTACAAATTGGAAACCGAGGTATTAAAGCAGTAGCATACTCTTGGATACTTGTACTGTACACAAAATGTTTGTAATGTAGTAAAAGAAAACTATCCAAGTATGCTGATTATCATTTAGCTATTTCAAGTTTCTTCTGAAAATAAACATTTGAAATGGTGTCTCTTAATAAATTTACACTGCCATTGACAATTGTTGCTTGATGTTTTAACTCTTAAATAATTCATAGCATTGTATGGTGCGCATTATAAACCAGATCCTTATGTGAGTAATAGTTATTCATGTAAGTAATTCCATTGAAGCTAATGAGACTATCTGCAAAAATATGACAAATTCAGACTTGAAACAAGGTATAAATTTTTAATAGTGAGGGAAATTATTCACTGGAACAATTTACTAAGGGTTGTGTGGTTCACCATCACTGCCAAATTTAAAATGAAGTTTGGTTATTTTTTCTAAAAGAGATGCTCTGTTTTAAACAGAAATTATTTCAGAGAAGGTCTATGGCCTGTGTTATGCAGAAGATTAGACTAAATCAGTGGTTCCCAAACTTTAACAACCTGTGAACCCCTTTCACTAAAATGTCATATCTCATGAACCCCCTCCTAAAAATGAATATTTTCCAGGGATTTTCTCCTTTACCTGAGTATAAATTATAAAAACAGTGATCTTGGAAATATAAAATTTGTATTTATGACATGCTTATTACACATTTATTAATTATTATCATTACAATATTTTTATTACATTATGAAAATGGCAACACTCTTGCAAGATCTCACTTCTGTAGCTTGTATCACTTTGAATAAGTCTGTTATAAGAGAAGGCTCCTATGTTTCATCAAAAAGTATCAGATGTGAAACAGCATGAAGGTATTTAAGAAGCTGATTCAAAGAGTTCCTCCTACACAAGCATTCAGGTCTTGAACAGTCCAGGCAAATGACGCACAACAAAGCTTAAACTTGTTCTTCATAATAATTTTGAAAACAATACTAGCTGCCTATTTAATTTTAAAAAGAGCAAAAAATATCCACTTGCTTTTCCATTTCTTATAAGGAGTCTTGGAGTATGTCTACACTACCTGATGGATCAGTGGACAGTGGTCACTATAGCTGGGATCGATTTATTGCATCTAGTCTACACCTCCAAGTGCTATCCCATTGACTCCTGTACTCTCCCTCCGCGAGAGGCTCAGGTGGGGTTGATGAAGGAGTGGCAGCAGTCGACTTATCACAGTGAAAACACCTCAGTAAGTGGATCTAAGTATGTCAACTTCAGCTACGTTATTCACTTAGCTGAAGTGGTGTAATTTAGATCAGTTCCTCCCCCCCCACTAGTGTAGACCAAGGCTTGCAGTTTAAATCTTCTCAGTGTGATAGATATGCTTGCTTTGATCTGCTTAGTTCTTGGAATTCCAGGGGCTCTGGGCTGCCCGGGATCCCTAGGGACAGCTCTGTCCGCCATTAGGGAATTTTTTCCTGAGGGATCCCTAGGGACAGCTCTGTCCGCCATTAGGGAATTTTTTCCTGAGAACCCCCTGTAAAATTTCATGAATCCCAGTTTGGGAACCACTGGACTAAATGATCAAGTGATCCCTTGTAACTATATAATCTATGAATCTAAGGATTATCTAATGAAGGCTTGCTCCTTTGAGCAAGAGTTACTGTTTTGTTGTGGAGCTTTTATCTTTTAAAATAATATCTGGATATTCTTATTTATAAATACAACACAGCAAAAATAAATAGAAATAAAATATAAAATACATTATTAAATTTACATTTTTTTGATCAACATAAAATGGCTGTTTGTATACCTTTGAAGGACTCTGAAAAAGACTGTGTCAATGAAGAGTGTATGTACCAAAAAAAGATAAGGTATAAAGGCCATTGTTAAAGTCAGATGATCAAAGAAGAAGAAGAAGAAGAAGAAGAAGTGAAAAGAGACTTGGAAACACCAAAAGACCATCAGAAAACATCCATTGTATCTGATGTTAAACATGTTACCAGCATTGAGAGGTGAGGCAGGCTCCCCCCGAAGGCGAGACAACTAATAAGAAGTAACAATGGGAAGCCCAACAATAACCATCAAATAACATAAAAAAACAACAACAAAATTAATACCACTTAAGGACTAATGATTACAGAATGATATTGCAAAACACATGGACTCAAATGAGAACATACAACTATAAAGATGGGGTGTTTTGCCATGAAACTCTGGGTTCAGTTCTGCAAAGTCTCAGAGTAACAGATTGCATCCGACAGAGCCCAGCTCCTCACTCGTGCTCAGTCTAATTGGCCATTAGATTGACTTGAGCTATGACAGACTGGTAACTATAAAGACCATCTGCAGAACTTATGTGTGTGTGTTGTGTAATAGAATGCATATGCTAACTGTTGTATTTTCAATAAACACAGTGTGTTGTCTTTTCCCCCTGAAAAGATCTCGTGTGCTTTTTATAAGCATAACAATGATGGCAAAGCAATGTTTTCAGTGTTGTGCTTGAGAAACAAAATTGAGCAGCTCAAAATCCATTTTTTTCACAGAGGCTGTGATTTTAATTTCACTGTAGCTCACCATGTGGATAATTGTTTCTTTAGTCTTGCTCAGGTGCTGTTGTAAATCTTTCATTTCACTTAGACCTGGTTCCCCTGATGTGTCTTGGAAAACACTGGTAATATACTTATATGCTGTACAGCAAGGTTCCCAACTGGTTCGCAGCTTATTCAGGATAAGCCCCTGGCGGGCCACGAGATGCTTTGTTTCCACAGCTCCCATTGAATGGTGAACTGCGGCCACTGGGAACTGCGAGCAGCCGTACCTGCAGACGTCCAGGTAAACAAAGCATCTCGTGGCCTGCTAGGGGCTTACCCTGAACATGCCTTGAACCAAATTTGGGAACCCCTGTTGTAGAGGAACAGGCAACAAAGCTCCATTGTGGAACACTCACCGTATTACAGGCAACAAATGGATATGAGTATGAAGAATGTGTTCCACACCAGTCCACACAGAAAACCCACTTGAATGGATATTCTGTCAAATCTAGTCAAAGATTAAAACATTAAACAAATATGCAACAAACATGAATAGTAAATGCTACCTCCAATCTTCATTCCTTGAACTCATAGAAAGAATATATTAATACAAAACGACTTAGAATTTAGCATATCACTGGCTGACAAAAATTCTGGGTTTTGGTTTTACACAGTGACTGAGTTTTTTCTCCTTTGAAATGTTAGGCTGGAAAGAAGATAATCCAGGTGCTTTGCTTTTCCCATTATCTCAAAAGTGAAAATTTTAAAAGCATTTATTAGTACTCAGCATATTGAGCCTGTTTTCTCAGAAACAGGAAGTTAAATATGTGTTTCCTTCATCTCTTTTTGATCTTTTCTTTGGCTCTTTTTCTTTGATGAGAGGACTCTCTTCTTTCCTTTCCCTCTCATTTTTTCTGACCTTCACCATTTCCAGTTCTCTGATGTTCCTCCTCACCTCTTGGCTCCATTCTATTGATGGTACTTTTAGGACATGCCTTACTTAAGTATCTGGTCACCTCACAATCATTAATGTTTTTATCCTTTCAACACCCCTGTGAGGTAGGGAAGTATGATTAGCTCCATTTTATAGATGCAGAATTGAGGCACAAAGAAACTAAGAGATTTGTCCAAGTCTGTGGGAGAGCAAGGCATTAGACTGAGGTCTCTCAGTTAACGAACTGGCACCTTAATCGCTGCACTGCCCTTCTACTCTAAAAAACTAAGGATATGGCACTACTACCAGCCTTTGCTAGGGCTGCTGTGTACCTCTCCTCCTTAACACCTTCTTCCCTCCTTATTTTCTTGGTCCAGCCATCTCTTTGCTTTTTCTCCTCCCTCTCCACACACTCAGTCATCGTCTCAGGGACATTTATTTATATATTTATTTATGTATTCATCTTTCTGTCCTCAAAGATCCCTTTTCCTGTGCCTTGGCTTTCTGCTCCCCACACAAGGCACCCCATCTCTTTCCCCAAAACGTTCTGTTTCACCCTAGTGTTGAAGTAACTTCTTCCTCACCTCCTGCTGCTATGTGTCTCTCTTGTCAGTACCCAGTGTTATCCCATTATTTCTCTGTGTTCCACACGTGTGTTTGTTGTGTCAACACATTTTGTCTTCTTTTTTCTTTAGATGGTAAGCTCTTTAGAACAGAGACTGTCTCTTTGTTAGGTGATTGTACAGTGTCTATCACAATGGGGTCTTGTCCATGATTGTGGCCCCTATGAACTTCCATTATATAAATTTATAATACAATTTGTTAGTCAGCTGTTTTTGTGCAGGTCCCAACCACCTTTACATAATCAGAAGATGGAGTAGATATCCACACTAGGTAGCATAATCTCAAGAGAAGTAGGCTAGTCCTTAAAGATGGGATTGCTATTCAAATCTAGAGGCATAGATTCCAAGGCCAGAAAGAATATGGTGATCATTTAGCCTAACTTACCATATAACACAGGCCATAGAACTTCCCAAAATAATTCTTATATCATATATTTTAGAAAAAACATCCCATCTTGATTTAAAAATTGCCAGTGATGAAGAACCCACCATAACTGTTGATAAATTGCTCTAAGGTTAATTACCCCCACTATTAAAAACGTGCACCTTATTTCTAGTCTGAATTTGTCTAGCTTTAGCTTCCAGCCATTTGATCAATTGATACCTCTCTCTGCTAGATTGAAGAGCCCATTATCAAATATTTGTTCCCCATGTAGGAACTTAGACTGTAATCAAGTACTCCGCATCCCCTTAACCTTCTTTTCATTAAGCTAAATAGACTCAAGGAGCTCAATCGTTACACCAGCATTTTTTCTAATCTTTTAATCATTTTTATGAATCTTCAGATAGCACTGTCCGGTTTATCAATATCGTTCTTGAACTGCAGATTCCAGAATTTGACACATTAGTTACGTCAAATACAGAGATAAAATAATCTCTCTATTCCTATTGGAATTTCTCCTGTTTATGCATCCAAAGTCACATTAGCCCTTTTGGCCACAGCATTACCTTGGGAATTCCTGTCTAACTGATTATCTACCATGACACCCAAATCTTTTTCAGAGTCCCCGCTTCCCAGGATAGAGTCCTCCATCCTGTAAGTATGGGCCAATGTTCTTTAGTCCTAGACGTATGCAAATTGTTTGTGTGTGCCCAACTTATCAAACCATCTGGATTGCTCTGTATCAGTGAGCTGTCCTTCTCATTATTTACCACTCTCCTAATTTTGTATCATCTGCAAACTTTATCAATGATGATTTTTTGATTCTTACAGGTCACTGATAAAAATTTTAAATAATATAGGATCAAGAACTTATCCCTGCAGATTCCATGGGAAACACACTCACTCAATGATAATTCCCTGTTTACTATTATTCTTTGAGAACCTTTAACAGAAAATAATTGTTTTCTTTAGTATCTAAACTATAAGTAAAATGTGGTCTTAAGGAAAGTATTGTCTTTTTAGATAAATTAGTAGGTCAAATGCCAATAGTTTGTTTTCACAAATAACATTGAGATAATCATAATGGAAGCCCTTACACAGCTCTTACGCAAAAGGTATTGTTTCAGTGACCAAGATAGGAAAAGTTTGGATTAAAGGACCATCTGTACTTTTTTCACTACTTTAAATAACTGTAACATTCCACTTTTCCATTTGAAAATAGGCTATGCTACCCACACTACCAGCTTAACTAATGAAAAAATGGTATTATTCTGTTGTGCAGTTTGGATTTGTGATCTCTTGCAAAATCATATCTAATGAAAAGAGAAATTGAAAATATAAATGTATGAAAACAAGTGATGCATGCTTTTATGTAGTTAAAACCACACCTATTCATAAGCAAGCAAATGCATGAAAATATCTCTAGCACCACCTACAGCGGTAATTCAGTATTGGGTTTATGGCTTTGCTTTTTTTTAGTAAAAAGAAAAGAAATCCATAATACTTGTGAAGTTTTTTGTTTGTAAGAATTTTGTGGGATTTCAATCATTTTCTCCTAAAGTTTTTTCAATGTACTTATTTAAAAAAACTAAAGTTTTCAGCTTACATATTTTGGTGGTGGCTTGCTAGAAATGAAAAGCAACAAGATACAGAACCTGTGAAAATTGGGTTTAACCCAGGAGAATTGTACTTTCTGGTGCTGAAACTGAGTGGGAATTGATCACATTTTCACAGCTGGATTTTGAATAGGGGCTCATTAAACTGATAAAAATATATACCATGTTGTTGTTTTCCAACATCAGCAACAAGATTTCAGCCTCATTAATACACACTCCAGCTGTGTTCTGCATCCACAGTCCTATCATTTGCCAAATGTAAAACTTAACACTTGTCTCTTGACAGTGATAAAGTTGGTAAAGTTATTTGTATAAGAAAACAAAACACTGGAATAGAACTCAGGAAATAAAGGAAAGTGGTTAAAAAGAATGTAATGGGGAAAATTGTGGTTTCAAATATTTCTTGTTCTTAATAATACTTACTCAACATTGTAATGCACTATGAGATCTTTAGACTAAAGAGGTTATTATTATTCTTTGTTAAAAACACAAAGAGACAATGGTATACAACACAGAACCCATCCTACTTCCACTGAAGTTAATAGTAAAAATGCCTTTGACTTGAATGGCAGCAGTATCTGGTCTTGTAACATGGCTTCACATATATTTATACGAGTAAAGAGATAGCATATGATCAGAATATTGCTCTAGTTCAGTAGTTAAACTAATACAAAAAAAATGTAAGTCACGTTAACAATCACTTGAAATCCTCAGTAAGTCCTTGATTTAGCTCTTAAAAATGTCAGTGGGTAAAATCCAGGTTATACAGAAGTAAAAGGCACAAATTCCATTGATTTCAATAGGTCCAGGATTTCATCCACTGACTTCAGAGGGACGTAAGCAGGTGTTTAATTGCTTTCCCACGTCAGAGTCTTCTATTACATTCACCTAAATGAATGTAATAGGAAGTCGATGTTTACTTTTCACAATACTTGATCCAAAATGCTCCATTTTTCCATAACTTCCATTAGCTTAACTTAGCTTGGAGTTCTGCCCCACCTGTCCCTTCCTTCTCTCTAGCTAGCTGTAACAAGCAACAAAATGACTGTATATACTTATATTTGTGCACTTCACACATATTATGAGTACATACATACTTTATTGATATTCTACTGAAAGTTCCTTGATTAAACAATTTATGATGATTGAATTGATGTAGCCATCAGAAAAATTAGAGAGATTGATTCTACATCATTCATCTCTTTAATTTTTTTCTTTTACACATAACAATTATATACCCAACTGTTACATTTTGAAGCATATGTGTAATTATTAAAATAGAGATTATTGTTATCACTGAAATAATCCGATTCCTCTAGTAATGTCAATGACTCACTGTTTGCAATTGGGTTTTGCCTCACAATGGGCACTGTTCTCAGGCACTAATCCTTCAACCAGATGAACGCTAGCATTCAATTTTCTTGATTCCTAGTATAGAACTCCAGCAAACAATACACTACCCGGTAGAGGAGTCTGATAAGTATCAGTATGTCTTAATTATGGTATGCCAGATTGTTGTGCAGGTTCCCATAACCACTGAGGTGCAGGTTCCCATAACTACTGAGGTGCATAAGGGTATGTCTACACCAGAGCTGGAAGGTATAATTTTCAGCTTTGGTAGACATGCCTGTGCTAGCTCTGGTTGACCTAATGCACTAAAAATAGCCAGGTAGCTGCTACAGCACAAGTGGCAAGAAGGGCTATCTACCTTTAGTATGACCTCATCTTAAACTCTAAATATGTACTAAATCAGAGCTTGCATGGGTATGTCTATCTGATTTGGAAATTATATCCTCATGCTCCAGTGTAGATTTTTCTGGCCATTGGGAGTGCAGAAGCCACAGGGATACAGCATGGCTTTGTCCCTGTCCACAGCAGTCAAACCCCTTTAAGGGCTACACATTCTTCTGTACTATCTCCTCTGCAGCCATGGTGTTGGCAGACCATTAACTGTTCAGCCACTACTTAATTCTCTGTCTAGGTGCGTGGAGAGGGCAACGAGGATCAATGAATGAAAAGAGCTTTGGCCCTAATCCTACAATGTATCAAGCAGCACAGCTAGGGCCAATAGCAGATCATCTTCTCCCATAGCAAAGGGAGAGCAGGAAAGGAATTGAGTTCCTTCATTGAGCTCCTTCTGTGGAGATATATATTTATCCAGGGTGAGATGCAAAGGGATAATCGATCCATGTGTATGCAAATTTAAAATACCAGCATGATAGGGTGTGAATAGCTTAAAGCAGCTCCACCATTTTGTACACTTGGTAAGCATACTCACATGAGCCAAAGTGACAAGACAATTGATTAAGGACCAGCTGATTAACCAATCAACAAGGGCATTCAGCTCATCTGCTGAGGATGATTGAAAGAGAGACAAGAAGAAATAGGAGGATGCGGGGGCAGGGTAGGGAAAGCTGGAAGGAAGGGCCAAAAAAAGTGGAAGATCTCAGAGTGATGAGAGATCTCTCTCCCCACTAGCTCCCCATTCCTTCCCTTTGCCTTGGTAGCAGGTAAAGGCTTCAGGGAAAGCTTTATGATGTGGGAATAAACATTTATAAATCCCTTGATGCTGAAATTATCATTAGTGTGTGTCAAAAAACTGTTTGCAGCAGGAATTGAGGGTGAGAGAACCCTGCCCTGTGACAACCAGCAACTTAAAAATTACGCTTCTGTCTGAAGTTACTTTCTGCAATGTTCTTACAAGAAATCTACAAAATTACTATAACTGAAGAAGACTGGAGGAAAAATATTTTATTTTTATTCTGTGTGATCTGTACATTTGATAGCACTTTCTATATTGTCAGTTTCACAATTTTCCCTGTAAAATGAATCAGTTAATACTTACTGTGATTGTGTATCCCATAAGGCTTTATGGGGGGGTGCCTATAGATGGGTGTATGCTACAACTGGAATATGCTTTTGCTACATATGCCATGTAACATATCTATGTAAAGGTAATGATCCGCTGGATCTGTTCATCCCATTTGTATGTATGTGTCAGTTTTGTATTCAACGTTATGAATATTGGCTATGTGCTTGGTCAGTTGTAAGTAGACTTTGGAAAGCAGCTGAGCAGCTGTCTGAGAAAAAAACTATTCTCAGTAAATGCCCAATCAAGAACCAATCAAGCTAACAATGAACTTTGTAGACACCCGTCCACACACGAGTTTCCCCAGGAATGTGGCCTGGCTGGTCAGGAACTGAATCTTGGAGAGACATGTGACTAGTCCATGTGGCTCTGAAACTCTATTTTACAACTGGACTCTGCATAGGAAGGAGGAGGGGGTCTCCACCCACAAGAGGAAGTCTATGTAAACCCTGGAGAGACCCCTTCATTTTGTCTACAGCTGGCTCCAAGAACAGTCTTTCTACCCCCTCAAGGAGACCTGAAGAAAACTGGACAGTGACTGCAGGGTGGGTGTGAGTGATAGCTGGACTGAGACTAAAAGGGAGATTAGTCTGAAAGAAGGACTTCATTGAAACATCTGAGGGTGAGGCCTTTTACTGTATTAGTGATAGATCTGTGTGTTGTATTTTATTTTATTTGGTAATTCACTTTGTTCTGTCTGTTACTACTTGGAACCACTTAAATCCTACTTCCTGTCTTTATTAAAATCACTTTTTACTTATTAATTAACCTGGAGTACGTGTTGGTACCTTGGGGGGCAAGCAGCTGTGCATATCTTTCTATCATTGTTATAGAGGAAGAACAATCTATGAGTTTGCCCTGTATAAGCTTTATACAGGGTAAAACGGATTTATTCATGGTTTGACCCCATTGGGAGTTGAGCATCTGAGTGCTAGAGGCAAGAATACTTCCTAACCTGTTTCCAGGCAAGCCCATAGCTAGTGGGAGGCATGGCTCAGACCTGGATCTGGTGTTGCAGTAGGCTAGTGAGTCTGATTCAAACCAGGTAGGGTACTGAGGTCCCAAGCTGTTTGGGTAGGAAAACAGAGGCAGGGATAGCCTTGGCATATCAGGTGGCAGCTTCTAAGGGGGTTTCTGTGATCCCAACCCATCACACTTACTTTTAAGATCAATTTTATACAGTCTAGATTTCAAGTTGATTGCATCCTTAAAAAAAAACCAAAAAAAATCCAAGCAAACAGACAAAACCAGTGCTAACACATTACAAGCAAAAGTAGGGAAGAATGACCAAATTTTATGACTGTAATATACTAAGGCCTAGATCCTGATTTCATTTCAGTGTATCATAATTTAGTATTTCTATGTCATCTCTCACTGTATTTTACAAGTGATGAAATTGATGGATTTATTTTACAAGTATTGATGGATGTATTTTGCAAGTGATGAAATTGATAGATTTACACCATTTTCCTCTAGTGCAGCAGTCAAATGTGCTAGGTGAGTTCTGTTCAACTACCTGTGAGTTTGATCCGTATTTTTTATTGCTAGTGAATGCAGCGTTCATGGCAGGGTCCATTATTGAAGGGGTATATTAAAGCTTTCTTTTGGGAGGAAGTAGCCTTTAAACTTTGTTCAACAATCCATCACCTAGCATTAACTGCGTTGTCAATTACAACACTGCCTCAAACCTCCCATTGTTTGGGAAAGTTGTTGAGAAGGCCATGATGAGACAACTCCATCTGAAATGGGTTTCCTCCAATTTTGAAAGCGTCTTCTTTTAAATCTTAGTACAGTAATTAACTGCACTTATCTTGTTGCCAGACTATCTGCTCTGGGCAAAGAGTAGAGGTTAGGTGTCCATGTTGCTTTCAATAGATTTCTCAGCAAACTTGGATACTATCAATCACAAGGTGTTGTCTGTTAGCCCTGCAACTAGATGAGGGAAAGGTAGATAGAATACATTGAAACAGCTGCATTTGTTTCTTTCAAAGACACCCCAGGGATCATGTTGGCAACTGGTTTTGTTTTTCCAAGACCTCTCATGTGTAGAGTCCATGCACTTCACGCTACCACCTTTCCTGTTCAGATATACTAGGTCTTCAACAAGTCTCCATGGCATTGTTAGACTTGGAAGCCAAAGCTTCTGGTATGATCTACCAACAAAAATTATAAGTTTGACAAGTTTAACTGACATGTTTGAAAAGCAAATAAATCAGAAGATGACAAGTCACCACATTCAATGGAAATCATGAGTCATGTTCTGACTGAGAAATGGAATTTTAGTCATAATTTCTGAGTGGTCCATTCCACAAACTTCAAGGCACTGACTCATTGCTTGCTTATACATGTCACATAACAGTAACAACTAATAGGACAATGCAGCCTTCCAGGATAGATGGTAAGACTGTCAATATAAAGGCCATTTAATAAATCTCTGTAAGGTATTTTGCTTCTATCTGGCAACTCTTACGATCAATTCTACCTCACTTCCATTGGATGATGCATTGGTTATTATTGCAGCTTCCAAAAATGTGTAGAAACTTTAGACGCATTAATAACACAAGCTTAAACCTTGATTTAATAACATAAGCTTAAAGTCTTGATTGTGTTAATTTTGCAGGATTGCATTTTTTAGCAAAGATGAATGTATCAGACATGTCACTGAACCTCATATTCATTCATGTGAATGTAAATCACCAAATATAAGCAGATGAGACATTTATTCAAGGTATTTCTGACCAATAGCACAACACAAGTATCAGAAATCTAAATCTCAATAATATATTGGAATAAATCAGGAGTCAATAATATTTCAAAATCCGATGGAGAAGTTTTTATCATCTAGAGTTCTGAAATTCTAATATGTTGTAATTCAGATTCTCAAGGGAAGCCTGGGCCCACCCGACTCCACCACGCCCCGACCAAGGGTCCTAACAGTGGCAGAGTATTCCACCACTGGATCAGCGGGGAATCCAGCCACAACATGCTGACCATGCTTCAGACAATGCTACAGACAGACTGACAGTGAGATAGATGTCTAAATAGTTAAGCTCAGCCCTATAGATGCCTCTCTTTTGTGGACTTGCCTATCTAGTAGAACATGTATCCAGCACTGACCTCATCAAGGTGGGACTTGCCTGGGAGACATGTTTCATTCAGTGCAGCTATACCCGATGTTGTATTTGACAACTTCAATTCTGATGAGACAAGTTCAATTCTTCTGAGCCCACCAGCATCATCAGAAAGTGTGACATTCCAGGATGCAGAGTTTAGTGTTCTTTGTGATGTTGATTTTTAACCATACAATTGGATTACCAGCTAGTTGTGGGACTCTAGCAAATCAATAATGGTATGAACAGTGTTTATGAATCCTTTTCTCACCCTTTCCTGAATTGGGGAGAGCAGTGATGTCCCTGAAGAGCATTGCTGTGTTGCACAAGAAGATTATTGATGCTGATATCACTCCAAGTCAATGCTGAATGACCATCACTCCCACACCACTTGTGTGCAAAGTTGTGATTAGGGACCCCCAGCATCATCCTCTGCCTGTCCCCATCGTCACCTGCCCATCACCGAAGGAATTACAAAAAGAGAACAAGTGATGAAATAGCAAGGAATAAGGACTACACACCAGAATGGTAAAAAATACAGGTATATAGAAGACAGAGTCATGAGACTAACTCACAATATTTTTGTTTTCACTTTCCTCTGAGGTTAGTGAGTAATTTTTGTTTTCTTACAAGATCACTGTCAGCTGCAGCTCTATCAGCTTCCCAATTAGAGTACTATATATGAGAAGTAATAATATGCTGGTTACAATTATGGTACAATAATAGCTTCTTTAAAAGGTCAGGAAAGGAAGATTACTGGAATAGTAGGCAATGCTTGACAGGGAAATAGAAACAGAATCATAACCTTTTAGTAGACACAATCAGGAGTTGACTGATCAAATTACATGGATAGGAAACACTACAAAAGGAGTGAACATGTTTAACTGAATGCACAGAATGCTTTATAATTAGCAAGTGGCATTACCAATATAATGTAAAAATAAGGTTTTATTAAAAGAAGAATGAAATAGGTAAAGTCTAGTTTTGATTTTACAATATTTATCTTCTAAATGTTTATTCTGTTCCTTTGCCATATTGGCTGAAGCACAGCTGCTGTCCAATTTACTCCTTTGCATGGTTCTTGGAGCTATTCAGATCAGTGACTTAGTGTAGGAAGAAAAGGATGTGGATTGACCCCATAAGCTATGAGATGTGTGCTTAGTGGGAGAAGGATCTGCCCACTGCATCTGATCTGGGTCTAGAAAGGAAATATTAGATTAGTTGTTAGTAAAGATATTTATTTTCTCTTCCCTTTGTGACTAGTTTATGCTTTTTGATTCAGTTCTTTATTTGAAGGAGTAATTATGGTTAAGGCTATGATTTTTGTCAATGATATTTTTAGTAAAAGTCATGGACAGGTAACGGGCAATAAATAAAAATTTATGGAAGCTGTGACCTGTTCTTGACTTTTACTAAAAGCATCCCTGACAAAATGAGAGGAAGGAGACACCATTACCCTGCCCCCCACCTGCAGCAGATGGGAGCAGGAGGAACCCCATTATAATAGGGATCTGGTACTGCATAATCAAAACAAAACATTTTAAAAAAATCAAATGGTTCCTAAATCTGGTACAGAATAGTCTGAATAATCTCCAGTATTAAAAAGGTTAAGCATAGAGCAATTATAATGTAATTAATGCCATTTTATATTAATCTCTTGCTACTTTACCTAGATCTGGTTTTAAAAGGATTTGACATAGTGAAGGGCTTGGCTACACTTGCAAGTTAGAGTGCATTAAAGCAGCCCTGAGCCCACTGTTCCCTCTAAGCTGTGCACCTGTGCACACGCACACAGATCCTAAACCCTGCACACATGGCAAAACACCGCACGCACAAAGATTTGCACAGAAGCACAAAGATTTGCACAGAAGATTAATTTTTGAGAGGCCGGTAAGCAGCTTTTATTTTGGGAATGAAGTTGTTCAGTGCAGGCGCTTGGGGTGAGGAGGATTAGGGCTGCATGCATGCCTAGATGCAGAATAGAGCATTGATGTGCACTCTCACGCTGCGGTAATCGGCCTCAGTGATCTCTTTAAAGGTCTCATGCCGAAGCTGGGCCATGCACTTGCACAGGTTCCTTGGCAGAGTTACTGTGCTCCTTGGCCCAGCCAGGCTAACATGTCTGTGGCACTGTGCTGTGAGGGGCGAGGGGACTATTGCTGCACTCCATCAAACTGCATATGGGTCAGGGCAGAAGACGCATTGTAGAAGACTCTCCCTTCCTTCCCAGGTCATCCTCAGTGACCAGATATCTTCCAGGATATCTGGTCGCTGAGGATATCTGTGCCTTGGTGAGAGCCAATAGCTGCAGGGGGCCCCTATACTGAACACTGAGGTGTTCAGTATAGGGGCTCCCTGCAGCTGTTGACTCTCACCAAGGCACAGAACCCCAGGGACAGTACAGCAGTGAAATAATCAGTCCCCCTTGACCCTGTGCTTAATCACCATTTTGGGGCTTCTGTGGGTTATGTGCGCTCTCTTTGGGATGGACAATTTCTGCTATTGTGTACACTGTGCTTGTCTTTAAATATGGCTGAATCATTGCTCTGTCTGGTGTGAACAATGCTTTCTCTGTTAAGTGTTGCATTTTGGCTTTACGGATTCAACCCTGAGATCCCAGCTGTCCTTGTTATCACCAGCTGAAAGACTCGAAAGAATCAGGAAGTGGCTGTGTAGAGGCAAACAGGACATGCTGCATGAAGTAATGCAGCAGTCCTTTAATGAAAATCAAGAAGTGCAGGAGTGGCGGGAGAGTGAAAGGAGAATCTGCCAGCAGAATGTGGATCACCAGCACCAAAGCACAGAGTAGCTGCTAAGCATCATGGAGCACCAAGAGGACTCGATACAGGTGGAGCACTTCCGCGCCCACCACCCCCTGAAGCTCTTGTCCCAAAACTCTTTTCCTAGTGCCCCTATGTAACCGCAAACCCACTTTCCACAACATCCAGGTTCTTATCGCCACCAGCAGTCTCCAACACCCGTATCTTCACCACCCAGACATAGAGAAATACCCTCTTCTAATTTATGTGCTCGGAAGCTAGGTGGGCTAGTGCCAGAATTGGAATATACGTCTCATCTATCGCTCCTCTGCAGTTAGGGAAACTTATTTGTCAAAAGCTGGCCACAATGTCATGCACGTTACCCAGAGTCACAGTTCTTCTGCCCTGGATGCAACTAATAGCCCTGCAAACTTGCATCAACACAATTCCAACCGTCAACTTTCCCACTCAAAACTTGTTAGCGACCAATCGGTAGCTGTCTGCAGTTGCTAGCTTCCAGAATGCAATAGCCACCCGCGTCTCCACCATGTCCTTGCACTGCAGGGTGGGGGCGAGCTCAGCATACAGTCCCATGAAAGTGGCTTTTCTCATCCAAAAGTTCTGCAGCCTCTGCTTGTCATCTCAGACTTGCATAATGATGTGATCCCAGCACTCAGTGTTTGTTTCCTAAACCCAAAAGGGGAGTTCCACTGTGGTGAGTATGTCCATGAAGGCCACAAGCAATCTCATGTCATATGCGTTATGTGAGTCGATATCATTGTCGAACTCCTCACTGTCAGTCTGTAGCTTAAGTAATAACTTGACTGCAATTCATGATGTTCTGGCAAGACCCATCAGCATATTCCTCAGCAGTTCGGGCTACATTCCTGCAGTCCGAAAGGGAAGACAGCGCGCGCAGTACAAAAGCATTGAAAGATGGCACCAAATGTGATGGAAGCACAGGGATTGCTGGGATGCAAAGTGATGAACCATGGGGCATTGGGACAAGACCCAGTATGCCCCGCACCCTCCCCCACCCATTTCCACAAGCCACAGCGCTAGAATGGGAGAGGTGCTCTGTGGGAAAGCTGCTCATAATACACCGCTCCCAATGCCTCTCCGAGTGCCACAAATATGGCCATGCCATTGCACTTGCAGCTGACACTATGGACACACTGCAGCGCTTTCCCTGCTGCAGTCTCCAAGGGCTGGTTTAATTCACTGCGCTCTACATCTGCAAGTGTAGCCATGCCTGAATTTAGCAAGACTGGCATGTTTTTCAAAGTTTAACAGTGGTATGTAGCGCAGATGAAAGCTTTTTAAAAAACACAACAATGGAACAAGACAATATATTTTATAGAGGCTAATAGAGAACTTACATGAATGATGCAGTTTGCTTATATATTTTGTACTCTTAACTTTTAGCTATTTGTTAATTTTAGAGTGTACTTAGAAAACCCTGGGACTCTATGTCCAAAAACTTGCATAAAACAGAAACAGTAAGCTGTAAATTATTCAAAAGTGTTAGCTGGGACAATAGTGTTTACAGTACAAACCACTAGTTACCCAGTGTAAATATTACATGCAGGCAATCTCCTTCTTTTACAAGTAAGGTTGATTTTGGCAGAAAAATGATACTAGAAACTTTGAAGATAAGATATTTCTCACAGCACTGTAATCAGGGTTTCTCCATGCAATAAAAATAACTATGCCCCCCAAAGGCATGAATTATATTAGGATCCCTTTTAGATGCAGAAGAGAAATTAGAGTTATTGTTGGTAGAATTGATTCTGGAGAAGAAATCAAATACTACCTGGATTTTATTTGCAATGTTTGTAAAATAAAAAAGTTAACTAATTATTTTTTCCCTATTGCAGTACAATAAGTGAACAGACTAGGGAAGTATTATGCTCCCCTGACATTAAGGCAGACTTCTAAGGAATGTTCCTTGTGAGAATCACAGCTAAAGGGCATGCCAGATTTTACCTTCATACTGGGAAAGTGGATATGAAAGTTCTGAGGTTAAAATGCTGTGCTATTGTGCAGTTAATGGAAATGAGAACTTTTAGAGTGATTCAAAAAAATATTTTCATGTTCATTCTGTAAATAAAACATGTAAAAAAACCTCCTGTTTCTACCACTGGTGATTTTATATGTCTATAGCTTTATGGAAAACAACAAAGTTTGGAAATGTAGAAAAATTCTCATGCAATTAGAAATTTGGGCTGTCAATGAATCACAGTTAACAAACACAATTAATTAAAAAATTAATTGTGATTAATCAGTTTTAGTTGCACTGTTAAACAGAATGCCAATTGAAATGTATTAAATATTTTGGATTTTTTTCTACATTTTCAAATATGTTGATTTCAATTACAATATGGAATACAAAATGTACAGTGCTCACTTTATATTATTTTTATTACAAAAATTTGCACTGTGAAAATGATAAACAAAAGAAACTGTATTTTTCAATTCACCTAATACAAGTACTATAGCGTAATCTCTTTATCATGGAAGTGAAACTTACAAATGTAGATTTTTTTTGGTTAGATAACTGCACTCAAAAACAAACCAATGTAAAACTTTAGCACCTACAAGTCCTCTCAGTCCTACTTCTTATTCAGCCAATCACTAAGACAAACAAGTTTGTTTACATTTGTTTGTCTGAGCAATTGGCTGGCTCAGAAGTAGGACGAAGTGGACTTGTAGGCTCTAAAGTTTTATACTGTTTCATTTTTGAATGCAGGGAATTTTTGTATGTAATTCTACATTTGTAAGTTCAACTTTCATGATGAAAAGATTGCACTACAGTTCTTGTATGAAGTCAGCTGAAAATAGTGGGTTTTTTTGTTTTTTACCATGTAAATATTTGTAATAAAAAATATAAAGTGAGCAATGTACACTTTATATTCTGGTGTAATTAAAAACAATATATTTGAAAATGAAGAAAACCTCCAAAATATTTAAATAAAATGATATTCAATTAATGTTTAACAGCACAATTAATCACGATTAATTACAATTCATTTATTTGTGCAATCATTATTAATATTTTTAATTGCTGGACAATCCTATTAGAAATAAATATATACATCTCATAATGTTGCTGTTTTGGGCATTGGCAACTATACCAGTATATTTTGTTTGTTTGAGGCACAAATGTTAGGTGGAGTTAATGCAGGAAACAATCTTCTTTCCAGAAAAATAATTCGGCTAGATTCAGAACATGTGATTAAATATTTTGCCACAAAAAATTGTTCAGAAGATTAGGACTCAAACTGTTAGATGCTTGTACAAACCAAACTTCAAAAGCGTTTCAAGTTCACTCATTTTTTGAACCCAGTAATGTTATAATAATCATTAGAGATTATTAGTAGTTTGTTGAAGTATAAATAATGGAACACACATTGAGATGGAAAGAAAGAAAGAATTGCCTGTAAGCATATAGCACAAAATCTTCATACAATATTGCTGGACATAAATAATATCTTATAATTTCAATCATATTCTGTTTTCATAATACAGGTTTGATATCTCCAGAATTTCAAAATTGTCCAGCAATTAATCATGTATTAACATGCAAAGAAAAGAATGCACTGGAGTATGGTGGCATTAATATTTCATATTCTGTGTATTTCAAGCAGGTAGTTTCCCTGGTATGTGAAACTAATCAGTTCCAATTGCAATATAAATGTCAAATATCATACATGAAGGTTGTTGTTTTCCATATTACAAGTTGAGGACAATTTGGTGGGGGAGAGGCTGCAGAAAAGCCATTATATACCAGTGAAATATTCTCTGTGGTTAAACAGGAAAAAGCTGTCAACAACAGTAAGACTAATAGTCATTTAAACTCTAAGAAACTGATTAGCAACAGCACAGCTGTGACATGTGTATGTGATTAAAAGTTAAACTCATTCTACATGATCCTCCGAACACTTATGCATAAGTAACTTTATGTATGGGAATAGCAAAATTACTCAGATGCATAAGTGTTTGCATCATTGGGGCCCTATTTAGTAAGATTTTTAGCAATCTAACAAGATTCTTTACTATATACATAGAGTTCTGGAATGCCAACCATCACTTTAAAGTTAATAAGGCTTTAACAATAATTAGTTAGCATAGATGGTATATTGAATAAGCTGAAATTACTACCACTGTGTCTTTTTATCTTATTTTTAAGAATATTTGCTATTAACCCACCTGTTCTGAATATTTGCAATAAAGGATACCATTTCCTTATTTAAATTTCATAATATGATTTTGTTTAGATAGAGAACACACAGTTTACTGCATTTTCTGGTATATGACAGAAAAAATTAAGTTATGATCTATTTACAAATGTCAAAAAATTTGCAAAATATGCTTACTTCTTTTCATTTTTAATTGTATCAGAAATACCAGTTAAGCAAAATATTGCAAACCACATCCTATCTCTTATCTCTTTTCTTTCTTCTTCTTTTAGGTTTTCATATTAAAAATGAAAACCTAAAAGAAGAGGAAAGAAAAAAGAGATAAGAGATAGGATGTGGTTTGAAATATTTTATTTTAGTTTCCAAAGAAGTTTCAAATTCCAGTATTTTTGCAAGATTTGTATTAAGCAACAATGAACAGACATAGGCATGATGGAATTCTCCACAGTGCAGTAGGAAGAAACACAGAACTACTCCTGATGCTTGTCATCAGCTGTCAGGGTTCTGGAGTAGAGATATAACCCCATGTCAACAGTTTGCAAGCAATTACTAAGGAAGCTGCGAGGCTCAAGACTGTGAAAGCAGATGTGCTATTTTTCCCCGATTGGATTAGTGAAAGTATACAATAAGAAAATAAATTAGAATGACCCTTCTGAACACATGAGTGGGGTCACCCAGTCTAGTTACCAGAATACCGTATCAGACACCATTGTGATAAGTATCTGTTATTTGGCTGCCACCATGTGACTAAGAACAATTTTTGACTAAGAACAATTTTTTAAAAATAGGAAATGTACTGCAAGAAGCTGCTTCAGAATCAGTGCCTCAACTTAGACTACACTTTTGCTGACAAAACTTTTTTGCACTAAATTCTTTATTTTCATGGAACCTTCACAAACTTGGAATTAGTCAAATTTTGAGTGTGTAATCTTTTGCACAGCTCTAGGTACGACACATCACTGATGAAACCCTGTATCCTGTATTTGATAAGACATTCATTATTCTTATGTCAAATTTTAGAAAAGGTAGGAAATGTAATTCACATGTTATAAAAGAATTAGAGTAAACTCAGCAGTGTTCTAATACAGTTATATTATCTTCGTCTCATAGGGACTACACACGTTGATATAAATCTCAGAAGGCACACACTATACTGTAAATTACAGCTTTGGAACCAAGTTGTATGGGGGGAAATAGTCATAAAACTGTAACAATAAGAACGGTAATTTTCCCAAAAGATTCACAGGGCTAGGGCCCAAGACACTAGAGCTGATCCTTAGAAGTGCTGTGTATTGATTATAATAGTGACTTGGTAAATTGGCACAGAGCCACTGATGTAAATGTGTAAATGTCTTCCACTGCATGCATCCGATGAAGTGGGTATTAGCCCACGAAAGCTTATGCTTTAATACTTTTAGTTAGTCTTTAAGGTGCCACAGGACTCTTTGTCACTGATGTAAATGTAGAATCTGGCTGTAGGAGCTGCAGGTGTTCAGCATGTAGTTTACAGGAACTGATCAGTATTCCTTTAGATAACTTGTGAGCCAGCTACGGGTGTTTTGTTTTAGAAACCACATGCCCTGCCTGGGTGGTGGCATTGGAGCTCAGTGCAAAGCGCTTGCATCCCTTATTGACGCGAGTAAGTCCCTGGTGGCCGCTACCACTGGCTGTCCCCTGGCTCCTGGTGCAGGGGAGGCCTACCTGGCTCTGTGGACAGTCTGATCATCTCTGATCAAGAGAATCAAAAGGGAAAGTGTATCCATAGTTACCTGAAAATTTTCTTTCTTTGGCTAATAAGGTCCACAGATCTATTACAGATCTAGGAGTACTTCAGCCTGTTTGTATAACCCACACATCTCCTGGGTGTGATGTTCTGTCCCAGCTAATACCACTGAGACCATTTAGAGAGAGAAATAAAATGAGTTTGCTCTATAGCTTTAGCTCACAGACAGTTGGCTTTTAGCTCAAGCAGTAGAGGTTCATGCACTAAGCTCCAGAGGTTCCCCGTTCAATCTTGCCTGCCGGCTACTGGGGTCTATGAGCATACACTTGCAGTTTGTGGGCAGAATCATTGCCTGGAAGCAAGGAAATGCCTCACCTCCTGAATTCCCCTCCTGTTGAGATAACTTTCATGTCCAGGATAATACAAAACTATTTTCTTAAATTACAGACTGTTAAATATGGTTTGAAAACTGAAATCCTTGTATGTTAATTTCCATCTCCATTCTATATGATCGGTTTGTCTACAGGATGGGCAGCATCTGTGGAACTTATTTCTTGAAGAAGGGAAATGTTCAGATAAGCACAGTTAAATTATCCTGTTCTTCTTCATGCTAAGATCCACAGACTTGTTACAATAGGATTTCCCTAAATGGGCCTCTAGGTTGGAAAGCAGAATCATCCTGAAAAGGAGATATCCTAAATAAGGTAGATTATATATAAATATCGCCGCCATCTACCTCTGGGCACTAAAGTATGGAGAAGACTTATGCCAAACAATGGGCAAGTGATACTGGCTAAGATTGGATAACCAAAATGCAGAATTTGGTGAACTAACAGCATTCTAGCAGATCTCAGATCTCAGTGCAGGAGACCTGACTACACACCCTGAGATTGTCAGTGCTCCTAAAGTTGTTTTGATGCTTAACTGAAGAAGGAATATTTCTTGAATTTGCTTAGGGAATGAATGATATGAGAATTGTGCAGACCACCAGTCTCAAGTAAAATATCGACTTTCCTTAGAGATAGCTCCCAACTTAAAATAAAAACTCATCTGACCACCTGACTGAAGATAGTATCCACTGGGAGACTTACTGCCCATCGATTAGTGAATAAATACACCTTCTGCAGGAGTTCAATCTGAGTAGTATTGTAAGGAGCAGAGTGAGGTTCTAAGGTTGCACTCTAACTTTTGTGGGGATGGAATAAATTCAATGTTCTAAGGACATATCAAGGCTGAATCTCCACTCTGTTATTCCGAATGCAGAAGTAGGGGCCCACCAGAAATCAAGAACCTTGATTTCTCAGGAGTTGAATGGGTCAGGGTTCTGAGAAGGGGGGGAAATGTCAGGGGGCAGGAGTGTGAAGAGGGGTCAGGGAAGTCAGGGGCAGGGAGCAGGGGGATTATATGTGTCAGAGTTTCTGGGGGGGGCAGTCAGAGGACAGGGAGTGGTTGGATAGGCATGGGAGATCCTGGGGGTCTGTCACCAGGTGGGAATGTGGATAAGGGTTGGAGAAGGCAGGGGATAGGTAGGGGGTGGAGTTCTAGGGGGGCAGTTAGGGCAGGGGTGGTTTAAGGAGGGGGCAGTTGGGGACTAGGAGAAGGGAGGCTTAGATAGAGGGTGGAGTACCGGTGGGCGGTTAAGGTCAGGGGTCCCAGGAGGGGCAGTCAGGGGACAAGGAGCAGAGGGGTCGGATGGTTTAAGGGTTTGTCGGGGGCAGTCAGGGGGCGGGAAGTGGGAGGGAGTGGATGAGGGTGGAGCTACTCCCACCCTCCCATGAAGTGTCCTTATTATTGAAAGTTCAAATATGGTAGCCCTACTATAGGCCAAGCCTCCACTCCTGACAGTTCCAGCTAACCTCTCCCTGTTCTCAGTGAGTCTTTGGCTTTAGCTGCTGGACCTGTCTGCTGAGACAGAAGACTCAGGTATTTCCACCAGGCTGCTCAGTTGCAAATGCAGCCATCTAAAGAAGTGAAGAATGGAAGTGAAAGAGCAAAGCTGGATCATCCGCTGAGCTCCTGAATCAAGTGAGCACAGCCTGGGGGGAAGAGGGAAAGCTCAAAGGTGGTTGGTGGCTGTAGGGAGCCAAGATTGGAGAAATAAATAGTTAATGATGAATCCTACGGGCGTTTTTTTTTAGTGGTGAAGGGTTTAAAATGGGTCTATTTACTATCACATTAAACTTTAAAATAGTTGTGTATGATTGAAGGGCTGGTCTATAAAGGTAAAGAGGTTATTCTAGGAGCTTCAAGTCTCAGATTCTGTCACTAGTGCCTGCTTCGAGCAGCTGATCTCAACCCAACACATCCCTCAGGTGGTAGCAGTGGTGAGCTCTTTTCTTATTTTTCTGGATTAGCAACCAGAATAGGGACACGATACATGTGGCCAAGGAAATAGAGAGGCATAGGAGTTACTTGCAGAGTTGCCTGTTAATGCAGCTCTTATGGGGGAGCAAGGTAAGGTACTGTACACTCAGGGGCACCATTTCAAATTTTGGTGGTGTGGGGGAAGGTAATTAGTTGTCAGTTATATTATGTACATACCCTCACCCTTCAGATAAAAGATGCTAGATGAATGTAAAGTATCATTGCAGAAGATATTCTTGAGCCGAAAACAATGGCAGGATGAGAGATGTAGACTACACTGGGATCTTGTTCCAGTGAAGTGCTTCTCAACATTTTCAAGTTGGTGACCCCATATTCAAAGGTAAAATTTTGCACAACCTTCTTATATTTATCGTAAGAGTGAAAATATATATCAGTAATAACAATGCCTATGCCCCTTACATCCCCTTGCATGTCCTCAGGGTCTTCCTCCCACTCCTCAAGTCCCCCTGCATCCAAATTCTGGTCACACCAGTATTATTTTGGAATTTTTATTTTCTTTGTTTTAGAATTGTAATAATTTTCAATGATTTGTGACTCCACTGACTGCCTTATGTGACACTTCCCCCTCCTTCCTCAGGGGTTGCAACCCACCAGTTGGGAAACACTTTTCTAGTGTTACGTATTACTGTGCAGTAGATCCAAGTTCAAATTTCATTCTTGGCCTTCACTTTCTGAATGGCAGAGTTGAAACTACTCAGCGCATAAGGTAAGAGTATTTTTCATTGCTTTGCAGTGGTTTTTCTTAAAAGTTCTCCATAGTTCAAGGTCAATCTTACCTCTGTACTTCCCTGTCTACTTCTGGAGGTCTCTCTTTCTCAGTCACAAGGCTATTGAAAGACTCTTCTGTTCCAATCTCTTTTTTAAAACCTTCCTTTTCACTTTGTTTTGAAGATTCTTATTAAATCCTGTCCTGCTTCCATCCTATACTTATATGGGGGACAATGATATATACATACAATAGTACCTCTTATAAGTTACAGCTTTTCTTTTCCTTTGGTCTATCTGTCTACTGTTCCGCATAGTTGTTTGTATAAAATTTTCCATACCTGCTTTAATAAAGCCTTATAACATATAATTTCATCTGATATTGTAATGTGTTGTAAGATAATTTTGCAAAAAAGACAATATATAAAAGTAAATATAATTGAATGGAAGCAGTAATGGCATTGTCAGTCTTATTTATGAAATTCCCATGGCAAAAATAGCAGTGATAATGCTGCTCAAGACTGAGGTACATCGACAAAACTGTGAGGCAATGCTTACACAGAACCTGTGCATAAAATCTAACTGAGATGGGTCATCAGTCTCTTACTTGTATGATCAGTTAAATTTATTTGATAAATTAAGCATTTTGAGTCAGGGTCCTCGTGATAGATAGAACAATATATTCAAGTGAAGAAAATAATCATAGAAAAATCACCCTGCCAGAAAAGTTATTATATTCCTGAGTAATGTCATAGCAAACAAGAAACTTGTGATTTGTCTTACTCCTCCATTTTACATCAGTAAGTAGTGTGCTGAAAGTCATGTTGCAGGACAGTTGTCCTTAACAGTTCTGAGTAATTCACCAATCAGAATAAAACCTGAGCTGTACCAGCCTCCACCTCAGTTGTGCATATTCTAGAAATAGAAGCAGCAGGGCCCAGCACATAGGCTTGTCATAGCAATCTGATCCTACAACTAGTCACATTATGTAAGTGACTGTGATGAGATGTATCAGTCCCATACTGGTGAGGGGTAAGGAGCTACTCTGGAAACAGGAAACCAGGCCCCCTCACCTCTGGTAGACATGCTCCCACAGATGGAAAGATTAAAAAGGGAGCAGCTCAGTTCAGTCTGGGCTGACTGAGGAGGAGAGCAATTAGGTTCAGCAGCCTCCTTCCAGGAAGGTGCCAAGGCTCCATGCAGCCAGGACCGAACCTTGTAGCCGAGACATGGTAGGCTCTTTGACTGCAGGAGTCATGGGTGATCACTTGCTGTTGCCAGCAGAAAAGATGCCGGAGATGACCAGAGAGGAATACAGGAAGGACCCCCCAGTACAACTCATGATGACTCTAGAAGGACCGGAACAAGGGTAGGAAGCAACCCAGGGAATGTGCTTCAGGTACCAGACACTAGGTCCCACACATGGGGCAATGGTTTTGAAGGGCCCGGTGGAATATGGTGGGCCTGGGTTCCCCTACCTTTTTCCCGTCACTGGCACATCCTGAAATGTAACTGGTAAGTGAAGTGGTTTTGGAACTCTTACAATCAGGCAGTTCTTCTGACCAAGAGCACACAGCCAACCCCTGAAGGCACTACTTACAAAATCATGACCGTTATGAAAAAAGTGTCCAGGGAAAGTGTTATTAACCCCTTCATATAACACAAGAACTAGAGGTCACCTGATGAGATGAATAGGCAGCAGGTTTAAAACAAACAAAAGGAAGTATTTTGTCACACAAAGCACAGTCAACCTGTGGAACTCATTGCCATGGAATGTCATGAAGGCCAAAAGTATAATCAGGTTAAAAAAAGAAGTAGATAAGTTCATGGAGGCTATTATCAAAGTCTCTAAACCTTCAACTGTCATAAGCTGGGACTGGATGACAGGGGATGGATCGCTCAATAATCACCCTGTTCTGTTCATTTCCTCTGAAGCAGCTGGTATTGGCCACTGTTGGAAGACAGGTTAATAGGCTAGATGGACCATTGGTCTGACTTAGAATGGCCATTCTTATTCAGTTGCATGAGTAAAGTGTTCCTCAAGATAAGGTTTAAAGAACTGGGCCCTAAGGTTTGAAGAGGGACCCTTGAGTACCAGACACAAAATAATAAGGGCCAAAGTCTGCTACCTTTTCTCACATTGAGTAGCACCTTACTTCTCAAACAGTCCCACTGAAATCAATAGGACTGTTCCCTGATTAAAGTACTACTTAACAGCAGGAATGGGTATCATAATTTGGCCAATATAACTGTGCTTAGCTTAGCTCTTATGTAGTGCTTTTCATTCAGAGATCTCAAAATGTTAGGAAAGGAGGGCCAATATTGCTATCCCAGTTTAAAAGATGGTGAACTGACTTGCCCAAGTGTACACAGAATGACCGTGGAACAACTGGCACTCAGTCTCAGGACTCTTGTTTCCCAGTCCAGTAACCTATCCACTGGCTCCTGAAGGCAATCTCCTAAACCTTGAATTGCAACATTAGTAAAAATATTTGTGTTTGGGGGCCACTACTCTAGTGTATCACCTTTTTTATTTCATTGCAACTCTCAACTTTCAGGAGGTTGTTAATGATTACCTCATGTCTTTGCCCATTAAAAAATAATCTGAGCTCTTCGCTAGTTTTATGTTCAGAAATAAAAGTTCTCTTCAGTTACTCATCAATTTGCTCATCTGTTTGTCCTATGCAACACAATTACTTTGAAGAATGAGGAATGATTCCAAGTCTGCTGACACTGTCACTCTGGGGAGCATGATTCATGCAATAATCTTCCTTCCTTTTCTTTTCTTTTTATTTGCTGGAACAGTGAAATATCCTTTACGTATTTTTCACCTCAAAACATACTTCCTATCACACTGCAGTAATTCATTACACTCCTAAATCCTTCCTTTAGAAAACACATTTACCAATGAAAAAATCCTCTAAGTGCAGATATATAATATTCCATTTTATTATTGTAAACATCTCATCTTGCCATCCTTTTTTCACTGTCTCTACCTTTGGTGAATGAACTCTCCTACAACCAAATAATGATAATCATTAATAATAGTTCTTAATCATTCCTTTTATCTATGGCTCGCAAAGCTCCTTAAAAGCTTTGTATTTCTCCTTTTCAGTAGGGAAAGTTATTTAATATGCTCAAAGACCTACAGTGAATCAATGACATTCAGGACAAGTTACCCTGATTCCCAGTCCCCAGCTAGAGCAGGATTCCTTTTTAGAAGAACCCACCAGAGATATCTAGGAGGAACAATACAGGACTGAGTTAGTGGAGTATCTGTTACTACCCCAAAAGGAGAGAAGCAGGGGAGTGAGCTGCTACTGATCGTAGCTCTACCTCAGAGCAATTCCTCAAATCAGGAAAGGTTGTTTCTCCTTACTGTCAAAGTTGTGGATCTGGAGTAGCAAACTGTATTCTTTCAGAGACCCTTCTGTGTGCTTGACTCACTTGCTGCACCTTTTACTGCATATAATTCATAAAAATATAATATTGTACTGAACCTACTAGCTCATTACTAACCAGGTTCCCCTCCACCCAGGCTGGGCTGAACTGGAAGGAAAGAATCTATCCAGTGCAAGACACTGGGTTTACCAATTCAATGTCTATCCAATAAAGTGCTCCATAATCCCTAGGGTACAGCAAAAGGAAGTAACATCTTGAGATCAGGGGGGACCAGGCTCAGGAAAGATTCAGAGGTATGTGTGAGGCTGAATAGACTTTAATACTTTGACTTGACACATTTAGTAAATCTTTTTCTTGAAGAAAAAATTAATTCACAACATATTTTGGTGTGCTTTGCAGTGTTGCCAATTCACATGTGCAACATGGTTTTGGCCTCTACTGTAGAAGCTCTTGTACAAACTTGATAAATTCCTGCTTTAGTGTGATTTTAGGGTACGGGGAGGGGGAAGGCAGAAGAAGGGAGGGACTCCCTCCTTCACATAATGTCCAGTAGTCTAGGTGAAAATTCACCAAGTTGTAATTTAGGAGACTGAATTCCAGTCCCAGCTCTTCCAATGATCATTGTTCATAATTCTGTGTCCTTCGTAACCTCATACATCTACTGTAGGGGAGGTAATGATCATTCTCCCATTCTACAGGTAAGACAACTGAAAGCAAGTTAAAGGTTGCTTCCAGTGAAACTGGGAATAGAAGCCAAGTCTATGAAATAGCAGACCCAAGTCGGGTATGTCTACACTTCAAGGTGGGGCGTGTGTGTACAGTTTACCTATGCTAGCTGTGATTGAGTTGGTGTACTAAAAAAAAGAGTATAGACACAGCAGCAGACACAAGGCATGTATTCAGAGTTACTAGCCCTTTCTGCCTAGAGTTGCCAGCCCTCCAGGATTGTCCTGGAGTCTCCAGGAATTAAAGGTTAACCTTTAAATTAAAGATTACATCCTGTGATGAAGCCTCCAAGAATACATCCAACTAAAATTGGGACCTCTTCTTCTGCCACTCATGCTGCTGCAACTACACTCTATTTTTAGCATACTTGCTCCAACAGAGAGAGCACAGGTATGTCTCCTTTAGCTGGAATTTACACCGCCAACTCAAAGTATACACATTGTGATGGGTTGGGCCACAGAGACCGCCTTGGGATTGTCACCTGATGTGCTAAGACTACCTCTGAACCTGTTTTCTCTGCTAGTTTGGGCCTCCAAAACCCTGCCTTATCGAGCCAGACACGCCAGTCTGCTCTGACACAGACCCAGGGTCTGACCACACATCCCAAAGTTGCACACTTACCTGAAAACAGCTTAAGAAGTGCTCCTGTCTCCAGCACCCAGACACCTAATTCCCAATGGGATCCAAGCCCCAAATAAATCTGTATAAAGCTTATACAGGGTAAACTCATAAATTTTCCACCCTTCATAACACTGATAGAGAGATATGCACAGCTGTTTTCTCCCCCAGGTATTAGTCACTAACTCTCTGTTCAATAATAAGCAACAGTGATTTTATTAAGTATAAAAAGTAGGATTTAAATGGTTCCAAGTAGTAACAAACAGAACAAAGTAAGTTACCAAGCAAAATAAAGCAAAATGCACAAGTCTAAGCCTAAAATATTAAGAAACTGATTTTAGATAAAAATCTCACCCCCAGAGATGTTCCAACAAGCTTCTTTCACAGACTGGACTCCTTCCTAGTCTGGGTCCAGAAATCACTCACACCCCCGTAGTTACTGTCCTTTGTTTCATTTTTTTTTAGGCATCTCTTGCTGATGGAGAGGCTATCTCTTAAGTCAGCTGAAGACAAAATGGAGGGGTTTCCAGGACCTTTCATATTCATTCTCTTGTGGGCAGAAACCCCTTTGCTCTCCTGTGCAAAATCACGGCAACAGCATGGAGTTAGTAGCTACCTGGGCAAGTCACATGTCCATGAATGATTCAGCTTTTTGCAGGTCAATGCCATTGTTTACATGTTTGACCATTCCCAGGAAAGCTCAGATGTGGATTGGCATCTCTCAAAGTCCATTGTCAGTTAAGTGTTTCTTGACTGGGCACTTACAGACAATAGTCCTTTCTCAAGAAGCTGACCAAATGCTTCTCTGAGGCTACTTAGAATCAAACACATTGAGGTACAAGTACATAGCCAATACTCATAACTTCAAATACAAAAATGATACACACATACAGACAGCATAATCATAACCAGCAAACTACAAACTTTCCATAGATACCCCTTGACCTTGACCTCCTCTGTACAAGACCTTGTACAACCATAGGACCTGCATTGCAACAATGATCTATATGGTCACAGTTCATGTCAATGTCAGACCCTCCTCCTGAACTTACTGCCAGAATCTTGGACACTGTCTATGGCAGAGGCAGTACATGTAAAATTCCTTTTTGCCTCTGGTCAACACCCTCCCTGTACCTTTAAACCCTATAATGTTAGTCACAGGTGTTCTAGCAAGGTTTGAGGTTTCTGGTCCCCAAGTGCCTGAAAACATGTTGTGGTGTAGTATTGCCAACAGAATGCAGATATCAATACCTGTTAAAGTATAGGTGTCTTGGCATTTAGCCACCAATGCCATGAGGTGGTGTGCCTCAGTTTCCCCTTCCACACAGCAGTGTAGGCCTCATCTGCTTTTGCTGCTGTGTGAAGCTTCCAGCCTGCATACAGGTATAAGCTGAAAAGCAACATGCTTGCGGGACTGTCCTGTCACCATCCCTAGCATGTTCAAAAGTTTTTTTCCACAAGTTAGGTATGCCACACATCTTTAAAGCACTTACCATTAGTAATAACTCCTTTGCCTTGACCCCTAGATGAAGTAGCAAAAGACACAAGATTAACAGAAAATCTATGACGAACAGGCTCTGCTCACACAATTTAACTTGTTCAGTGTCTACTGCATTTCCAAATTCCTTTGTGTACCATTGTAGGTGCTCTAATACAGATTCTTCTGACTCTTTGTAGAAGGCTCTCAGCTCAGGCATGTGTTTGAGGTTTGGCAAGGAAAGGATGCACTGAAACCATGCCTGTCCTTGGCCCCTTTCTCTGGAATTTCTTGTGAAGCTTCCCAAATGCAGAGTTCTTCTTCCCCTAGCCTTGAAGGGACCATGTTATCTCTCACAAGTGTAGCAGGAACAACATTCTTTAATGGAGTGCTTTGGATTGGTAAAATCCCCTTGGTGACCCCACTCTTTATTCCCCACAGGTCTGGTAGGTGGACTCTCCCATCCAGGAGATCTGATTCCCAAAACCTGATTCATAGGTGAGGGGTATAGCAGTTTAGATGCAGATTCTTCACTCTCCTCCGCCAGAAAAGCCTCCCTACAAAAGGTCCTGTCTCTCCTCACCTTCCATCTGGACTTCCCTCTCTGGGCTCCCCTCTGAGTAGACACTCCTGTGTCCCTCAAAAGGAAAGATAACCCTGGTCCAGCTGTGGGCTCACAGCTACCAGCTATGACAGACCTTTCATTGGCCAGCAAAATCCCACCCCCTTCACTCAGGTTGGGCTTGCTTCCTGTTACACACGTGTCTTAGCCACTTTGCCACACTGCCTCTCAAAAAGAACATCCAAAATTACTTACGTAATGCACATTGCAGCTAAATGTTACTACTAGGGACTAAACCACACGTAGGAGTTTATGACTCTGCTGTTTTCTCCATACTAGCATAGCTGGTTCTTTAATATGGGTGACATAGATTCATGCTGTTGCATCTAGAGAGTCTGGATTCAGTCCCCATAGACAACCCCCAAAAAGGTGTCTGTGTGTGCTCTCTGTAGCCATTAAAACACTCTCCCCCAGAAACAGACACCCTGATACCAATTGTCCCACCACTGTTTCAGGAATAGTCGTGTAACCCATTGGCAAAGTGTATTTTGAGTTTCCCCCTAGAGGTTGAAGATATCAATATGTTTTTACCCTACCACTTACTGCTGAAGCACACGAGGTTGGTACTGTGGATCTGAAAATAGTGAGTCCAAAGCCTGCTGATGACTATAAGTAGAGGAAATCATTTCAAACAATTACCTCCACAATCCTTTCACTTTTAATATATGATGTTTTTGTATTACCTAGAAACCCCAGTTATGGTCCAGGACCATCGTGCTAGGTGCTGTGATCAACACAGAACACAAAGACAGTCCTTGCTCCAAGGAGCCTAGAGTGCTAGTATACGACAAGAAATGACAGGTGGATACAGACAGGTAGGGAGTAGAAAACAATGAGACAATACTGGTCAGTATGGTAGACAGTGGTCTCAGCACACCAGCAGTATAGCTATTATCAAGTTTTTTGTAGACATCACAGCAAAGGAGAGTTTTGAAAGTTTGGGATTACCTTATATTGGAAATCTTTGTATTTAAAAGCAAATTTAGATCTTGTATAAATATTTGTTTTATTGTTGCATTTTAGTGTTCATACTTGGGCTAATAGGAGCTGGCCCTTTAAGAACATGATGCGGCACTTTGTTGTAGGGAGAAATGTATTTGAGACTGGGAGCAACATGTAGAAGATTTTGTCTCTGAGTCCAGAGAACGGGAAACTCTTTTTATGAACGTTCCAGAAGGGTAAGAACTTGATTTAATAAACTTATCTTTCCAGAAAGCAAGTCCAATTCCCATATGTGTAACATTAGCACTTATTGAGGACTACATGCTTCAGGGTGTTATTAGTGCCTAATGGGTCTTGCTCACATGTTCATGGTCTAATTGATCACTATATTTGGGGTCTCCTGGGGTCAGATTGATAGAAACCCTGGAGGTTTTTTGCTTTCATCTGCAGCATGGAGCATATATCACTTGCAAGTTTAAACTAATGTAAATAGTGAATTCTCTGTAATTTGAAATCTTTAAGATATGATTTGAGGACTTCAGTAACTCAGACGAGATAGGAGTCTTTTACAGAAGAGGGTGGGTGAGGTTCTGTGGCCTGCAATGTGCAGGAAGTCAGAGTAGATGCCTGATCACAATGGTCCCTTCTGACCTTAAAGTCTATGAGTCCAATGAGTTCCACAGTTTTTCACCAGTTTGAATTCAGCCCAGCTCAGTAGATTAAAAGTTGCTCCCATCACATGTATGTTAAGTGGTCCTACGTGCGAAAAGTTTGGTGGGATGCAATTGCAGCTCCAGTGTTAGAAATTCTATGATTTGCACAAGACTGTAAACTTTTCAGAGTGCACAATTACCATCTACTTTTACAGGGCCTAGCACAAGGAGGCTGCAACAAACCAAAGCTGAGTACCCTAGGGAGAGCTACAGCTGGAGGGATCAAAACTATGGTATTTCTGATAAATTTGCAACACTGTAATTAGGGGTGGGGAAGTTTAAATTTTGAAGATGGACAAAAAACATAATGTCACCTTTTTGTAAATCTTAAGATTCCTTCGGGTCTGACTCATGATTTTTGAACTTTTGCATTAGCAATACTGTCATAGTTATATTAATGCAGCCTAACTATACATGCAGATAGTTTTTGTGGCATTGTACTTTATTCCATTACCTTAAATCTGTCTTTTCAATACTTTTTTCCCCCATTTCAATAAGTTTTCAATGTTCTGCACTTTGCTAAAACCATGTAAAATGAGTTAATATCAAATCTACATTATATTACAGTACATGCCAGAATATATTAAGTAGTTCCAATTCAACATACCAGTGGAGCCCTCTGCAGGTTATTAGTTCAAACTGATTATTTCATAGCATGATATAATAGTGCCAATTACATATTTAACTGTCACAATCATGCATGTCTCCTAGTTTATCTTGCTTTTAATGAGTTCATACTGGTCCCGAGTACATTTAATTGGGTTAAACTTAAATGAGATGGCCACTCAATAACAACATCTCTCAAGAGACCAGTTTAGCCTAATCATAGTGTATAGTAATGACTGTTGCTTAATTGGGATATAATTAACATAAATCTGATTAAAAGGGATACATTCAAGAGAGCATTAAGGGGTTCAGTGCTGCTTACTTCAGTGTAAAATTCTGATCTCCTAGTTTTTTAATCCAGAAGCTGACAAATAAAGATTAGAAGATGAAAAAATACGGATCGAATATAAAAGAAATACAACTAATATCATTTTTCTTCTGGTATTTTTATTCAGCACAGTATTTTATTTTTAGGGCTTATTGGAATTATTTAAATGGTGATGTCTTTTAATTGGGATGACAAGCTATCATTCAGGGTTCCAATTTAAAGGTTCCATGCAGCTAAAATATTTTAAACACATTTTTACAATGTAGAGAGAAGCAGATGACTGGCAATACTGCTGTACATTAATCAGTGAACTAGGAGACATGTATTATACAGTCAAGAATTGAATAGAGGCATTGGCATTTCTCAGACAAAGATTAAATTTTAAAAATTCAATACAAATATTTATGATTTGCTATTTTAATTTTTCACAGATTATTTTTCTTATTGGTCAGTCACCATTAGTCAAATTAAAATTTCTATATAATGACACTAAATTATCTTTCAATTCATTAATTCTACTATTCACTTTTTAAAGATATTTTTATTGCATTTAAGCAGTTAAGACCCAGTCCAACATTCAGCTGAAAATCTCCTATTTATTTCAGCGGGATTTGGCTTGAACTCTTAATTTTCTGGGTTCTTCTATAGGCTCAAATGCATAGATCAAACCTTAGGTTCTTCTCTGACATGATTTCTCTGCAGCTCTGTTCATGGAGATTTTGCAAATAGTGAACTCCATGGCTTTTTGGTCAGTCTGGGGAGGAATGCAACATTTGTGTCCTGACACCTATGTCCTCTTTTCTGACATACACATATGCTGAGAAGATAGCCTGAATGTCACAATTGTTTGTGTCTCATTATATGCTACTTCAGAATTATGCATAACATTGTGGTGGTTCTTAATGCCTTTTTCCAGCAGATTGCATCCTTTCCTCTGAAATGCATTTCACTGCATTTATTTACGTCTCTGTTACCTGTGGACTGATTAATGCATTGTACTAGAGCAGCCCTTGATAGGTCTCTAAACTGCAATGTGGGGTGAGTATCTTTGAGTGAATGACACTCTGTGTAATTTACCTATCTATAAGAACTTGTAAAACACCCATTGTGTTAGTGGTGGGCAGTTTTATTCTGGAAGCAATATGAGTTATTAATATCTTTAAAACCTTACACAGTTTGCAAGCAATTTATATAAAAGATCACCTTCTTCCCTATATATCCCATCATAACAAATGAAGTCTGCTGGGCCTTTTGGCCCAGGTCAGCAGTCTAGCACTTTCAGTTACAGGACCCCACTTTTGGAATACACACATACTGTAAAATGGCAATGAGTTGTGTACACTTGGGAATATGTTCTGTATTTGTATACCCGGATAGGCGGGTAGAAATGATCTTTTGGTGATCGATTTATCATGTCTTGTTAAGGCGTGATAAATTGATCACCAACGGCGAGGCGCAAACTGGAATCGATGGTGGAACGCCCTGCCGCCCAACACCACCATGAGGACGGCAGGTAAGTCTGCTGAAGATACGCCAACATCAGCTATGTTATTCACGTAGCTGAAGTTGCGTATCTTCAGTCGACCCCTCCCCCAGTATAGACCAGCCCTAAGTACAAGACAAGAGACAACAGATGGATACAAACTGACCCATGGAGGAGTTCAAGGAAACAATGAGACATCCTTGATTGGCATGATAGGTAGCCCTGTCAAGTTCTTTGAAGATATCATGGCAAAGGAAATGTTTGCGGGAGGCAGGAAAATGAGTTAGCTTTGCGGATGTTTATGGGGAGCTCCTCCCAAGTGTGAGGGACAGGGTAGAAAAAAGCACAAAGGAACTTGTTTGAAAATGTAACAAGTAGGTGATGAAGTTTGACATCATGGGCTGATTGGAGGAGGGAGTCAACATTGTGATGCTGAATGAGAGATGAAAGATAGGGTGGGGCTAGATTGTGAAGAGCCTTGAAAGTGAAGACAAACAGTTTATGTTTGATACAGTAGAGAAGGGGAACCCATTGGAGGATGGAAAGAAAGGGTCACAAGTTTAAAGCAACACCTCAGGAAAATTATCTTTGTGGCAGCATTCTGAATGGATATGAGTGTCAAAAGATTACATTTGTTAAGGCCAGAGAGAAGGATGTTGGAGTAATTGAGACACAAGATGATGACAGCCTTGATGAAAGTTTTAGCTGTGTGGATGGACAGGAAAGGACATCTCTTATGGCTTGTCTATGCTTAAAAGGCTGCAGCTGTGCTGCTGTAGCACTTCAGCAGAAACTGTACCTATCCCAACAGGAGGGCTTCTCCTGTTGGCTTAGGTACTCCATCTCCCTGAGAGGCAGTAGCTATGCTATTAGCTTGCTAGCTGGGGATTAGTCCTGCTTTGAGCAGGGGGTTGGACTAGATGACCTCCTGGGGTCACTTCCAAGCCTGATATTATATGATTCTATGCTGATAAGAGAAGCCCTCCCATCAATATAGCACTGTCTACACCAGGGGTTGGTATAACTGCATCACTCAGGTGCATGGATTTTCCACATTCCTGAGTGATGTAGTTATACTTACATTAGTTGCGGGGGGCAGACCAAACCTTAGAGATGATATGGAGAAAGAATGAGTAAGGCTTAAGTTTTGTCTATGATGTGCCACAGTGTGGATTATGGGAGCATGAATTGCAAAGAGCACCCAGTCATTGCACTCTAACTGCCCTGGCTGGAGAAAACTTAAAGGTATCTAGTTTGCATTAAAACAGTCTTCTTTCAAATAGCACACTTTGATGCACTCTGCAATTCATAACCCTGTAGTCTGCACCGCCACAAAGTATAGACTCTTACCCATAGAGAGGGATAGCTCAATGGTTTGAGCATTAGCCTACTAAACCCAGTGTATGGGTGGATGTCAGCAAACCAGTAAAATGCCTGAAATCAATATGCTTATTGCAAAAAGCAGTAAAGTCAGCAGGTTGTAAATTGGTCAAGTCACAACCTCAGCCTGACCAAGGCAGGAGGGGATGGGGTCTTTGTGTGTTACAGATAGGGCAGTTTGACCTGCATCCTTCCTGATAAGAATTGTGCTGAAGTTGCTGATACATGCATTTTAGAAGAGCAGGGTGTGCCCCAGGAATATCTATTGTGGGGGCCTCAAGGCTGCAAACTCCCAAAATACCCACACCTGGTTAATCAATAATCAGAACAAACCTCTTGCTGGACCATTGAATTGCTTGTAACAAGTTTTCTTTAAAGGACATATTAATGTATAAATAAGGGGGAAAAGTTTGAGGTAGTTGGACTTTTCTGGACTCTCCCTCTGGATACATCATGCAGTGCCCAGCGGTAGATGGGCTGCTGCTGTGCCACTTGAGAGCCACTCTCAGCTTTGGTAATTAGCATGGGTTGGGGGTGTTTTACTAATCTGTTGCAGACGTATGTCAGTGCTTGAGACCAAGTAAAGTTTAGCTTTAGGTGAAAGCACTCCTGTGTCGTGCTGTTTGTGCCAGCCATCTATCGGTCAGATGGCCACGTCTACCCTGATTTATGTCCTGACATCACCTTGCAGAGTGAAAGTTACCAAGAGCTTTGGGTTGAAGGAACCCCAGGTAACACCAGGGCCGTGAGTTCAATCTTTGAGGGGGCCATTTAGAGCTATGGGGCAAAAATCTGTTGATTTAATTGGGGATTGGTCCTGCTTTGATTTGAGCAAGGGGTTGGACTAGATGATCTCCTGAGGTCCCTTCCAATCCTGATATTCTATAGCTTGGATAAGAGTGTGATCTTGTATGGATTCTGGGGAACACTTTAGGATACTATGACTACCAGGTCCGGCTCTAGGCACCAGCCTGGGAAGCACCTACTTAGGGTAGCCCTTTTTAAGGAGGGGCACTCAGGCCAATATTAGGGCAGCACTTTCATCTCTGGCCACCATTTCTTTTTTCTCAGCTGACGCTCCAGCAGGGGTTTTGGGTTTTTTTGCTTGGGGCAGCAAAAATACTAGTGCCGGCCTTGATGATTATCAATACTGTACCAATCAGTTGTGTCAGATATGTCATGTGAGATATCTGCAAAAATGTTATAAATTTGCCATGTATAATAATTCTATGTTATAGATATATCTGTATTTCAAACTTGTGCTGTGCATCTGGGTGACACTCCTCAAAAGACTGGCATCAGAACTGACTAGCCTGCTTGATGCTTATTAGCTTTAAAATAAAAAAGGCAAAATAATCTTTGTTTTATTGAACTTGAATAAACACATTACGTTCAGTAAACATGTTCCAAGCCACAGAGTGTGCCCTCTTATACAGAATGAAACTGTTAAACCCTCCTACTTGTTTTTGGAGGGTTGTGCTTTCTTCTCCTCCTCTCTTCAAGGTCCCAGACAGAGCTGCATCAAGTGTCTGTGAGCAAATCCACCTCAATCTCAATTCATTAACCAGTTTTGCATTTGGAATGATGTTAACTTCAAATTCTATTGCACGAAGGGTTCTTTAGCAAGTTTAGGGCACAGTCCTAGCTGTCCCCCTTTGCAAAGGCACACAGTGCCCCAGAATTGCCAGGATTCAAATACAGCAAAAGCTGGGCTACAGGAAGGACAGGTAGATGTCATACTCCTCATTCACCCTTTAGCATTATTCTACAGTGACTCCTCCTGTAGCACTGAGAAAAGATCAGGACATGTTGAAGGCATAGCTAGTCTCTGCAAGCTATATGAATCCAATGAGCAAAGTCCCCTTTGGGCTACAGCGTCTGTAGTAGTTAGTAGAGCAGCTATCCGTTGGCTGTGTCCTTGCTCCAGGTTCAATGAGAGGGAGTCTTTCTCACAAAACCACCATTGAAATCTTCCAGGCAAAGCATGTTGATTCAGGCTTTCCACCACAAATAAAAATTTAATCCCAAGTTGCTTATACATACAGAAAGTTGAAACCAGAAAAAACTGTCTGAATTAATGATGTAATTATTTTAGGTTTGTCAGCAAGCAGGCTTTTAGGTGACATTTATTGTTCTACCACTTCATAAATCCATTCCTATTACAACCAACACAATCGTCACTTTCCGTTTAATTCTCGGAGGGATGCCCTTATGGTCAAAAACACTTATTTCATTTTTTTTTAATAATTTGAAAACCATTTTCTTATTCTTGTATGTATTTCCCTCATTCTAAAACTGAAAATTTCCTCTATAATGTTACATTTATAGGTTAGCTGAAGGAAAAGTAATCAATGTAGGTAAGGCTCGATAATCCCCTGGGGGAAAAAAATGCTGGAATACTTTTGTCATTTACACTGGGAAATCACATTTGTCTCAGTTTGTAGTCATTAATTTATACAACTAAATTATTTTTCTTAATGTATTGCTATTTACCTTTGAGACCTTTTAATAGAGAAGGTTTAAAACCATGTGCTGTTTCAATTATACTTACACTTTAGAATGCTATTTTGAGTGTTGCCTGGAACTGAACAAAGCTAAGAAGATTCAAATTTTTAAAAATACCTACTTTATTGATTTGTCACCTATTCTCTTCCACTGTGCACATATCCACACTTTGGAGAAAAAGCCACTGTGCTTTAATATTAATTGATTTTTAACAAAGAAAATATCCAGCTTCTATCCACTTAAAAGTATGCAAACTATCGTATCATTATGGTGCTAGCCAACTTCCTCAATGCTAAAACTGTCATTTTTACTTATCAGAGATTTTGTATTGGCATATGTGTTATTCTGATTGCAGTACATTAGTCATTATGCTCCGACACTGATGTCTTTCTGTCTCTGATGCTGAAGGGCCCAGACTTTATAAAGTGATGTGTGTGGATGGACTCTTGGGCCCGCATGAGCTTCACTGATTTTGGTTCGGCTCCACAAAGGTGCCGAGAACTGTCTCCATTGATCAGCTTGCAAGATCAGTGCCTAAAAAGACAAGTAGAGTTCAGGATGCTTGGAAACAGAAGGGGGTCCTCATTTTTTCCCCATTACATTTATTTATAAAACTTAAGACATACAACAGAATTCATAAAGCAGTTCTCTAAGTCCAGAAATAAGTTTTGTTTGTAACAGCTGATCCTATGAGAATTTTATACAGTTTAGAAAAACTATTCTTCATTTTCCTAATCTCACATTAAAAAAACAGATTGTGAAAAGGTATTGATTAAAGGTGATTAAAAGGTATTGATTTGATTAAAGGTGAATTATAGCCATTTACAACACTGAACAAATTTTGTTGCAAATGGCAGAATTCTTGAAGTCACATTATGGCAAACGACCAGTACCTCTTTTCACAAAATACTACTTTTTCAACTGGTGGAGCAACAGTTTTTTACACAGCTATACTTGATCTCTCACTAATCAGTCTTATGGTACAGAGGATCAAGGAAATCATCTGCAGCCAAATCACCTTACATGTTTATCATAACCTAAATATACTTACGATACAAACTTGAGCCCATATCCCTCAAAAGCTTATGCACATGCTTAACTTTACTCCTATGAGTAGTCTCGCTGGCATTAAGAGGACTACCCAAGTGATTAAAGTTAAGTTTGTGTGTGTGTAAACTTGGGATCTTAGTATTATTTGGCTTCTGCAGATTAATATTCAGCCTTCAATATTAATATGTTCTTTGGAAGTCTGTATCAGATCATCTTTACAGTCATACTGCATTCATCTCTGGCCCAATCACTAGATTTTTAGTCACAGTAGAACAGACCTTGGGTGACAGGTATGTCCAGCACTGTGATTTGAGCACCCACCTGGGAAGTGGAAAATCCTGCACCCAGCCACCCTGCTCCAAACAAACATGTATTCAGAATGGAACATCTTATGAGACTCAGAAAGACCTACATCACAATATCACATAGCTCATTGATTATAGCACCTTCTTGAGGTGTGGGAGACCACACCTGTTCAAATCTTTTCCTTCTCTGGCAGAGTGGAATTGAACTTGGCTCTCTCCACTGAGCTAAAAGTAAGCAGCGCCCCATTTTGTATGGCACAGTAGAAGTCTCCAACTCATTTCCTAAGCCACCTGATTCCAGATGGGTTCCTAGTCACAGCTTGCTAAGCAAAGAGAGGCACAATCTTCGACAGACATCTGGCTCTTAGGACACACCGCTCTTGTCAGCATTTGCCATTACTAGTTTAGGCGACTCCCTGCCTACTGTGCTAGCTTTGAAGATCACATTCTTAGGCGCCTAGGCTCAAGGGTTCCCAAACTTCTTCCACAGTTTGTGCAGGGTAAGCCCCTGTCTGGCCGCAAGACGCTTTGTTTACCAGAGTGTCTGTAGGTTCGGTCGCTCGCAGCTTCCAGTGACCACAGTTCACCATTCCCGGCTAACGGGACCTGCGGGAAGCAGCACGGGCCAGGCCACTGCTTTCTACAGCTCCCATTGGCCGGGAATTACGAACCACGGCCACTGGAAGCTGCGAGCGGCCAAACCTACGGACACTCCGGTAAACAAAGCGTCTTGCGGCCAGACAGGGGCTTACCCTGCACAAACTGTGGAAGAAGTTTGGGAACCCCTGGTCTAGTTCTTTCCATGCATTATATAGGAAGCTTAAATGCTATCTCAGCTTTGTGGGTCCCATTGCTCCTGTTGCCTAGCAGTTAGGTGTTGTGATGCTGTATTGCAAATGTCTAAGTCCCTTTTGGGTATCCCACCTAAAGAGCACAGTCATTATAAAGCCTGTTTTTAAATCCTTTACATCATTCTTGTGGCTCTCCTCTACCAAATTTATCAAGTCTTCTTGAACTGTAGACATCAGAACTGGACATAGAATGCCAGCAGTGGTCGCACCAGTGCCAGATACAGAGGTAAAACAGCCTCACTACTCTTACTTAAGATTCTCCAAGATCGCAATAGTCCTTTTCCCCAGTGTTGCAGTGGGCACTCATGTTCGGCTGATTATCCACCGTGACCCCCAAATCTTTTTCAGAACCCATTCTGACCATCATGTCTCAGCTTAAATTTACAGGAGTGGGAGTCAGAAAAAAAACACAAAAACTTTTTATTTGTAAACTGATTCTGTAGGAGTTGCTTATTAACATACACCTGGTGGGATGCAGGAGATCCATAATACTTCTTTTTACAATTGTTTTTTCAATGTATTGACACTTTAATTTCATAATACAGCACTAGAAGCAAAAATGGGTACAATCCTGCACCCACTGAAATCCGTACCAAAGCTCCACTTAACTTTACATGGATATCAAATTAGGCCCTTAATGAACAGCCTATGAAATAAATATGTAATTTATGTAGAAGTGATTACTGAGCATAAAAGATGAAAGTCTAATCTAGCAGAGGCTACAACACTGGCTCAGCACAAAAACTTCTGTATGGTAAAGAGCATGAAGGTTTTTTTCAGATCAGCTTTTTTCTGGTTGTATGGCCATATTCATATCACATGTAAACAAGGACCATTTGTAGCTGACAAGCCCAGAGTATGAGAGAGAGGGGAGGCCAAGAGGGTACCAAAAAACCCCAAAAGATGGACGGAATGGTTACAAAAAGTGTTTTTAAAAATAAATCAATTAATATTCACTTTTTCTTTTCTTTCTCTGCTCTTCTTTTTTGCTGTAGTGTCTTCAATTCAGTCATTACATTCAAAGTTTTATAAACCCAGGTAATCTGAAAAGTAAGTATATTTACATATTTACATACACATTATTTTTAATTAGATTAATTTAAGTTTTTAAATTTATAAACACATACCACTATTATTATTGCATTCAACAGCAATGGAGCTGAAAATACGAGGGAAATAAACATCCCTCTTGAATCGAAATATTGGTATTTCGAAAATAACCTGAAATAAATAAAAAAAGTGTTACTCAGCATATTTCATACATTACATTTCAATAAAAAATTCCTGTATATGTATGTTCTGCTGCATATGCATAATGTAACCAATTCCACTCTCATGTCTATACAACATTTTTGTTAATGTGGTAGAATTGAGAGTAAATGTACACTGAAATTAAAAACCTGCAAATGGCCTGTGATAGCTGACGTGGGCTACCACATTAACTCCTAAGCCTAAACTTCGCAAGCCCACGTCAGCTTGCACAGGCCAGCTGTGGGTAGGCAACTGCAGTGTAGATATATCCAAACTGACTAATAGATACAACATCCTCTTTGAAAACTGTGTGTGCACATTCACATTAGAAAGGTGTGCTTATGCATCAGAAAGAAACAATACTCTTACATTTATGGAATTGCTCTTCTTTTGTAGACACTAATTTCAATTATTCCTGATATCTGAATACATAAAGTATTTATGCTCTAGGCACAGAATTTTCAAGCATTCGTGTCTCAAGTTTGGCACACAAATCAACAGTCAGATATCTAAATAAAAACCTTATAATCTTCAGGGTGATGACTTTTAAGTCATGGGAAGATACGGATGCTCAGTACCTCTGAAAAATCAGGCCAATTTTTTTTTTTTTTAAGGTGTTAACTACAGATTAAGAGCCAAATTTTTTAAAGGCATTTAGGCACCTAAAGATGCAGATAAGCATCTAATGGGATTCTAAAAAGCAATTAGGTGTCTAGCTCCACTGACTTCAGTAGCAATTAGGTACGTATGCATTTTGAAAATCCCACTAGTTGCCCATGTGCAACTATGTACCTAAATGCCCTTAAAAATCTGGCCCTAAGTGCTTAGTTTTAGGCACCCAAGTTTGACTTCAGTAAGTCGTACCTCCTACTTCATACAATTATTAGCCCAGGCTTGACACAGACATATAAACAGACAAGTATTATCACACCTTGCTGTTCCAGCATTACGTCTCTTGAGTAGAGACCAATCATGCAAAAATTTCGATGCGCTTGCACAAATGAAAATATGGATGAATTTGATGACCAAAAGCAAAAATACATTCCATGTCCTCTCAAAAAATACCTAACCCTGTTTTCACTTATGACTTAAAAGGGTTTTCACATGTTTTCTGGGGTTAATTTGAATGAAAACAAAAACAAAATAACCTGAATCTGTAATGTTATTTTTAAAAATGGTCAAACAAGAAAAGCATAAACACAATCCATATGAAAAACAATGTAAATCATTTTCCCCTTTAAGGATAAGGGTTAGGTATACAGTACTAAACAAAATATAATACTTAGTACATATTGTATTATAATTTTAATGTTCAATTTTGTTTTGATTAACTAATGAAACCATCCATTATACTACTTTCCACTGCTGAGTGATGAGATACTTTATTTAGAAATTGCTTTTGAGGATTGTACAGAAAAACCAGCATTACTAATAAAAACAAAATTTAAATACGAAAATAAAAGTTATCGTAATTACCTCCAATTCATAGCAGCCAGTTCATTGATATATTCGGCACAATACACCAAGGCCACTGGATCACAGAAGAAAACTAATATTAGGTTGGATATTTCTTGACAAATGGTCAGCGGGAGACCAATGCTGAGTCTGTACACATTACACATACTATTATTCCCCACCCAAAAAGGTTATAAATTTGAGATTGTAATTGCACAACAATAATTCTGAATGTTTGTGTCCTATATGAGATCTCATTATGTGAACACACAAATGGAATGTAATAGTATAAAATGATAAACGCACAGGTATAAGTTCGTAGAAAAAGGTCAATGTAATAAAGTCTACTGTATAAAATACACTTTTTAATCAATCTTACTGATGGTTCAGTTGTAAGATTTAATGTAAAAGCAAAAATCACACTAAAAAATAAGTAATTATCTTAGAATTAGTTTGTAAATATCAACCAATTTACTTAGAAGCAAAAAACATGAAGAAAACCTTTTAGTTCTCAGAAAACAACTGCCTGAAAGCCTGGATAGGTTAAATTAAAAACAAATATATGAGACAGTAGGAAATACCTAATTAGGAATCAGCTCTCTCCTGTCCTCTGTGCTCTGCCAACCTTCCCCCCTCTGCATATGTGCTAAATGAGATATCCTGATGAATGTTTGATAGTGCTGTTGTTTTTTTAAATGAGGAATTTAAAGCTATATCTTACATCCATATTATTTGCAAAATTTGTCCAAGAAATCAAAATTTTATACCTGGCTTTAGTTTTATACATAAGTGTCCTGCACCCCTAGCTGTACTGATTTGAGACACTGCCCCTACAAAGTTTGCAACCTCCCCATATTATTATAGTTGCGTATCTACGCAAACAAATTTGAAACTTTGTATGCTTTCAGATAATTGTCCTGAACTCACTTCCTGTGAAGAGATAAAACCCTATATTTTTCTGTTGATCATTTATAGCTCTGAAAAAAGCAGTAGTGATTTGCAGTAAGGCGAAGCCTGGCACACTTTGGACTAATACTAATATATACCCAAACTACCAACAGTTCAGTGGTCCAGTTAAATCACTTATTTTCAGAGACACTGGTGCAATGAGGAAATGTGTTGTCTACATACATGCTCACCTCATGGTTCACTGTTTTGTGGAAAACAATGCAGACGCAAAGTTAAGGCAGCTTAGGTGACCTTAAAGGTGACCTACACACAGTTCTCTATGTATACTCTTTTTGGCTGTATATGGAATATAAAAAAGGCCTGAAAATTCTTCTCACCTCCCATCTTTTCCCCAAAACACTTTGTTTTTTCCTACTTGTCTTTTACCTAAGAAATAGCAGGAAAGCCGAAGTCTGGTCTTCCCTAATTTTGCAGGCAGGCTTTATGATGGTCTAAAATGAGTATTGTCAGCTCTCACCTTAATTGAAGGTTGCTGTATTAAAACTTGATCAAACATATCTACTCTAACAACTACTATTAATAACAAACCATTAAACAAAGTTTAAGAATCTCTTCCCACTAAATCACTCAGATTTCAGTCTCTTGCAATGTAATAATTGCACTACTTCTTCAGCCTCCACTGACTTAGTCTATACTATGCAATTTTTCCAAAATAATTCCCCATTGTGGTGCAGCTCATCAGATGTTAGAAGACTAAGCACACAAGTGTAAACGAGGGGACCATCAGCATTTTAAGAATTGTATCTTATTTAGAGCAAACAGATATCCCACAGTGGTTAAAATACCAGCAATGGCCAGCTTATGCTTGGGTTTTCAATGTTGCTAACAATGGTGTAGTTGTACCAGCATTAGCAACAATAGGAATTTTTTTGGAAAGTCTGTCTAGAGCAGGGGCAGGCAAACTTTTTGGCCTGAGGACCACGTCGGGTTTCCAAAATTGTATGGAGGGTCAGTTAGAGGAGGCTGTGCCTCCTCAAACAGCCAGACGTGGCCTGGCTCCCACTCCTATCTGACTCCCCACTGCTTTTCACCCCATACGGTCCCTGACTCCTGCCCCATCCACTCCCTGCCCCGTTCCCTGATGTCCCCTGCCCCATCCACCCCTTTCTAAATCAATTTAGTTAAATCACAGCAATTTGTGTAGCCATTCTGAAAAGTGGGTAGTTAAAATAATACAACTTCTGTATTATGGCAAGGCTACCATACAATAACAGATTCAAAAGCCACAAAGTCCCCATTCTTCCCAAGTATAACTCCTTGCTATTCAACTTTGTCATCCCCAGTAAGGCCAATATAGACACAAACTACATGGAAACCACTTAACTGCTAAATAATTCTCAACCACAAAACCATCCTAAATTAAGCAAAGCTCAAGTCTTCAAGACCAAAAGATTTAAACTATTTTTGAGTTGCTAATTCAAGCTGTTTGGGAGACAGGGCTCAAATAAATAAATCAGGCTTATTATAGTAAAAGGGGGAAGTTATTTTATATATATTCTGTTAAGTGGTATATTTCATTACTAAGTGAGTGTATGATCGTATATAATAACAAATGAATACAAACAAAGTTATAATCACTAATGTGCAATAGAGGTGTATAATAATATATATAACTTAAAAGATATGGATGCCTATTTCAAACTAAAACAAACACTCAGGTAAGCTATTAATTCTCTACTCACCCATGCAGAGAAAATGCCCTATCTGCAGGTGGTAGCGCTGGAATGAAAAGCAAGTGAGCAGGAAGCAGAGGATGTGGAAAACGGCAAGTCCCAATAGCCATGGTTCAGACCAGTCTGTCTGCTGCAGACAAAACAGGAAGTTACTTAGGAAACTTTCAGGAAATAGAACATAAACTTTCAGCTGACCTGTCCCAAAGCAACCTTGTTACCTAGGCCTATGTATTAACAGTATCTCAATCTTAGACTGTTCACCAGCGTCCCTGGTCAACCTGGCATTTTACTTTACTCTTCTCAGTGACGGACACCAGAAAAGCACCGCCTTGCAATGCGGATTAAGAAACCGATTTAACATTCAAGCAGCCGGCCCCAACTTACAGCTTCTTTTCAACAAAGCAAGTGAATTAAAACAGGTCGGCCTGGGCGTTACAGACGCTTACACGGGTGAGTAACTTCACTGACACTCAGCGGGAGTCCTCACCCCCGCAGGGTTTGCGAAGTAGGGGGTGGGAGACGTTCGGAGGCCAGTGACGCGCCTAACGGGCGCGTATGAGGAGGGGTTTGACAGCTTCGCGCTCTCGCGCCCGGAGAGCCGCCGGAATAGCGGGGAAAGCCCGATAACTCCCGGTACGTCAGGTACCCAAGACACCTCATTACGGCCGGATTCCCGCTAGTCCACGTACCTCAGCACCAGAGACCAACGCGCACCCCCCGCGCGCAGCAGGGCCCCGGAAACGCCCCCCTCACCGCCACCCAGATCTCCAACCCCCCGTTCATCGCTCCACGGCCCCTCCCCTCCGTTCTAGGGGAACGTTTCCCCCGCGCGCTCCTCGCCAGGGTGGGCGGGTGCAGCTACCGCCAATATCGCGGGGACCCCGGTAGGCACGCGCTGCGGCGGCTCCATCTCCGCGCCGGCCGCCTCCCTTCATTCCCGCGAGAAGCCAGTGGGGAAATCCCGCGAGATCGGACGGGAAAGCGACGCTGGCGCTCGCGGCAGTTAACCGCCTATGTCGGGCAAGACAGGGAGCGCGAGCGCGCGCGATGTGGAGATAGGGGGTGTCGGTGTTTTCTGCGCAGCCTCGTTCCCGAGTCGCCAGGTGTCTGGGGTGTGCGCGCGCGTGTCACCCTTCTTCTGCGTTCACCCAGCTCAGGCGGGCTGCTGTGGGAGGGGTT